>JASJET010000400.1:395000-843552 GCA_034092305.1 Diaprepes abbreviatus
CTGTACAAAATACCCATGTTTTAATCAAATGGTATACAGATGGCTTCAACACAACATAGGGACCCAGCACCAGACACTACGAAAGCTTGGGCAAGTTACCAAGGATTTTCAAGGCAGAAATACAGAAAAAAACTATTGCGGACAGGAGATTATCATCATGTCGGATAATCAAACAACCATCAAAAATCTTGGACGGATCCTAGATACGTCAATTAATCAAAAACTCCACTAATTTTAAACTTCCAAAAAAATTTTTTTCGTAACAACAAGGCTGAAAACTATGAAGAATTAGTTTCCATCAAGGCATAAAATCAATGGAGAACAGGTATCAACACAGGTGGGACGTTCATATGATGGCGAACTATGGTTGGGGGCTTATACGTGCTTGTTCAACACACATTCACTCAAGAAAATAACTCAAAAGAAAATTCTTCACGTGGAAAGTTAAAATCAAGCTATTTTTGCATAAATAATTTTGTTTCTATCTCGTAAACTAGAACTGATAAGAAAAAATAATATTTTCGAAATCACCTGGTTAGATATACTTAAAATCAGATCTTAAGTAATTTATTGCATAGTTGCGGATTTACTTATTTATTTAGTACTTTTTTTAAATGGGCGCTGGAGTAGTTAAAGGAGTTATTTTTAAACTAATTATAGATTGATATTTTTAACCGACTTCATATCTATATCTAAATTTTTTTATTGATTACCTAGTTTTTCATCTCTATTCCATATCCTTTTACTCTAATTATGCGTGTTTCTATATAGACTGCAGAAATGTCCTATACATTTTAAATTTGGCGCTGACTTAAAAAAATGCAAATAAGTAAATAACATATAACTACAATAAAAAAATAATTACTTATTTATTATTTTACTTTTTAGTGCAACTTTTAGAAATCCACTTATTTTTTTATCTTTTTTATAACGAAATTCATTCGTTCTAGATTCTATAACTCTTTAAATGTCCTTAGAATGTTACACAAAAAATATTTAAAAGAAACTGTAAAGATGAAAAAAAAAAGGAGCTGCGACAAACAAACATAACAATTATTGTATTCATTTCAATCAAACTATCTAATTCATATCAAAATATAAAAAAAAAATAGATAAAAAGGTAGCTCATCAACAAATGTTTTCGTTTTGTTTTAATTTTTGGCCTCTTTGCATAAAACAACTGCAGAAATATTCTATGAGGTTGCTTTACAATATACTGAAAACTGCATTAAAATATCTCGCCTCTATCAAAAGATATATACGAATGAATTTGATAAAATGTCCGCAATCAGCAACTTTTTTTTTTAGTTTTTAACCCATTTGAAATAAACCTGTGTTGAAAATATTTTCATGGAACCATCCGGAGGAATCTGTTAGAACATGCCAAAAATTGTATAAAAATATCTCTTATAAATTCAAAATGTTATATGACATATTTAATTGTATTTTAAAAAATCTACTATACAATGACTTATACTATATACGCTAGTCGAGGAGTTCAGTGGTTTTTTGTAGATCAAAGTTTTTTATAAATATTTTGACCCTCTAATTACGAATATCCAAGGTGGATTCCCTTAAAATTGTCAAACATCTCGTTGATAGTTGCGTTGATGTTGATTCTTGATTAAGCTTAACTTTTTTAAATTTCTCAATATTATTTTTATTTAGATCACTATTTTCTCTTTTAGATTTTCATTTTTAACTTTTAAATTATCTAAGATATTTTTACGAGTACATTTTTATAGCTATCATTAGCAATGTGGTACTTGAATAAATATATTATTAAATTACAATTTTAGGGAAAAAAATTCAAAGTTTGAATTATTATCTCAAAAATAAATAAAAGAAAAAAATAGTTGCTAGATACGCAAACTAAATTTGAGTAAAAGTTGATAGATTAAAAATTATTATTATTATTCTGGACTTGGGTAAAATAATAATTAATTGTTTTCTTACAGGGAAGGAATATTAAGTGATTAGGAGTCATTTGAAGGAAAAAGGAGGCACGATGAAAACATAATGATATTTTGCAATTTAATATTAAGGACAGTGTCGTATGCTAACACAGCTGGCAGTTTACAACGGCGGCATTATTCACCAGGTAATCAATTTTTGTACTTGTCTTTTTATCAATACAGTATTTTATATACAGCCTGCTTCAAATTAGGTTGCCACCATCGCTAACTCCTTTATTTTTAGAGCTACCTTATTATTACTGAGAAAAATTTTTTAATTTCTAATGGTACGTGCATTAAAACATTCGATTTTAAATTTCTTAAAAAAGATTGGGTGTATCGATTTAAAAGAAGAGTGCCCTCTTCTAAAATAAGAGAGTCCTAAATTCGATCCCAATGTATATTTTTGTATGTATTATTCAATCAAATAAGGATCTGTATAACTCTTTGTTTTGACATTTTATAGGTTAGCTCAAAAATCTCATAGAATTTCGTGTATGGGAGTCAAGGTATTCGAGATCGAAGGTCACAAAAACCTTTCCTTTTTTGTAAATATCTTATTCCATTGCTCTGAATGATATTTGAAGTTGTCAGAAATGTTGTAGAATATAAAATTCTCTACAAATTTGATCTTTAGCCATTTTTTATAGAATTAACCGTTTTTGAGCTAGTACGGTTTATAAAGTTATTATTTACTAAAAATATTATAATTTTGAAGAAATCTTAGTTATTTACTAACTAATAATTATAGATATTCATAAATAAGACATCGGTTCAATAATGTTTAATAATAGTTACATTAATATTAATAATTTTCGTAAATCTATTACAATTAAAGTTTAAATACGAGGAGGATTTTTTCTGTTATTTTCATTTTTAATAGCAAAAGTGCAGCTTAATATTCAAGAACTTCAGGTACATCATTTGCATATGATGAAGTGTTGAGGCATGCTTGTCCGTTACATTGAAAACAAATTGAGGAATATTATAACCTTATATTTCTACATCCGCAACTCGAACCACAACCTTTCTTGTAATTGAAAAATATCATATTGAACAATTTTTCTGATGTTGGAGATAATAATGTTGTTATCGATTCCAGAGTTTCGTTTTGCAATACCCATACTCACTTTTGGGGTTTTAAATTTATTCCTACCAAGTTTGGATCTGGTAGTAGGAACGATTGGTATACTGTCGAGTTGCTGCATTTGTGGGTTGTAGAGATGATACCTGTATTGGTCTGTTGAGTCTTGTTGATTTGATGAATTACGTATATCGAAAATTGAAAATACTGTGTTCTGGTTTCAGGTCATTTTACATTGCAAAAAAGTTTTCTTGCTATAATACTTGAAGCTGATTGATCTAAATTGGAATGTTTCTAAAACATTTTAATAATTGACAGTTTTCCTTTTTCTTTTGAAGCGCAAATATGGTGTCACATCCACTCAAGGCGTGCTAAAATAATCTATGTCTTTTGAGACGAGGATATTTGTCGAAGATTTTAGACGAATACATATGTGTCTCCACATTTTCTTCACAATTTTTATTCTTTCTGCTTAGAATATAATTAGGATAGATAAAAATATAATTAAAATGTATTTAAGCTATTTCATTTTAGTATCTTATTATTTATATAAATTTATATATAATAAATAAAACCATAAATATCTTTTATTAAATAGCAAATAGCTAGAGTTTTTGAACAATTATGATATTTTTAGTAAAAAATTAACTTTATAAATCGTACTGTAACTGGATTATACAGCTGCATTATCTGTTCTTCGCACTCTGTCTCAAGAATGGTTAATTGTATAAAATATAGCCTAAAACCAAATTTGTAGAGAATTTCATGCATTATAATTTTTCTGATAACTCTAAACGTCATATAGAGCAAAGCGAATAAGATATTTATAAAAAATCACTCTTTGTGACCCTTGACTCGCTTGAACAAGATTCTCAGAGACTTTTGAGCTAACTTATAAATGTTAAAATAGCTTATTATTTTTCATTCTCAAATTTATTCCTTTTTTCTCCTTGTATGACTGTACTAATACGTTGATTACTCCAGAACGACGGTACCGATTTAAGTGAAATTTTCTGCGCTGTGTTCAAGAAGTTGCTGCGGTACTTCCATAATATCTTGGCAGTAATTCGTTCAATAAAATCCAAGATGACACTTATAATAAGCGAACAAAAAAATTTTGTCTGTTTTTCTCCAAATTTGTATGGGGTAGTTTTCGGGATCGCACATAACGAATCCTAGATTATTTAAAAAAATCAATATGGTAGATCCAATATCAGAATTTTTGGTGTGGTTAAAATTTTGAACAGAATGGGTACCCTCTTGCAAGCTTGAGAACATTGTAAGGTACAATACATATCTCACTAATCTTTGGTTTAAATAATTTATGGATATCATAACGAGTTCAAAACTAAAATTCGAAAATTTTTTATAAAAAAATTAATCGACTTCTATTAATGCCTTAAAAGGCGAAAAATAACAATATAAATTCTTAAAGAAAATTTAAATATTTGAAGTCGGCGCTAAATTATTATTAAATGAAACTACGATAAGAAATTACATTTTCTCAGATATTAATTTGACACCGACTTCAAAAATTTAAATTTCATAGAAAAATTTATAGTTATTTTCTGTTTATTAATGTCACTTTAGAGACGATTAAATTTTTTTTAAAATTTGTATTTCCTAAAATGATTACTTCTTGTTGAATTTTGAATTAAAATTGTAAACAAACTTAAAATATAAAATTTATTATATGTGACACCACACACTTCTACCAAAACAACTCTTTACCGAAAATAATCAATTTAGCACTAACACCATCAAATTCAAGGGAAGTTTCGACATATGTCGACCTATTGTTTGTGAATTCGAACACTCTTTTCAAAAAAGATATTTTAATTGCGTATCTGACCCCGTGAAAATAAAATTTGTAACTCTGGCTCTTATTTACTACAAAAAAATAATTTAATGATTAAAATGAAACTATTTTATCCTATTGAAGCTTATATTTTATAAAATCACAATTAGGTAAGTTTTAATTAATAACCACATATATTTGTTATCTAATAGTTGCGAAATAAAAATTTTATGACACTACTCGGTATTTCTTAAACAAAAATGGCGCAGATAGCGTCATATAAAATCCAATAAACTGCCAAGACCACATAATACTGTAATGTGACGGCCGGAGTGCGCCAGAAGTTTGTAAACCGCCAGGGCTGCACTGACAGATCATTTTTCTAAAAGCTAATTAAATTTTGGACAAATATCCCAGTAATAGAATTACTGTCAGACTAAAATAACAAGGTATTAATTTACTGTTTGCTTTATTTAACCTATTTAAACCATTCGCTAAAGAAATGAAACATATTGGAAAAAACAGTTTTGAAATGTTGTGACAAAAATTTGGAATTATTAGAGGGCAGCGCGACGCATCGTGGGTGCTCGTCAATTTCTAAAGAAAATTTTGTTAAGAAAACTTTAATGTTGCTGATAAAAGTATAGGCGTGAAATAAATTACAGCTAAAGGTTAAAAGTAATTTTATAAAAAACCATGTTTAAAATCGCTAAAATACAAAATAATGCATTAAATTTTCAATTGAAGTGATTTTTAAAATTGCACCCGAGTATTATACATACATACGTATATATATATATATATATATATATATATATACAATTGTATCATTAGAGAAATACGTCCGTTAAGAAAAATGCTGGAAAAAATGTTGATTACTGTCTGAAATTGTGAGGGGTGGTGAAGTATTGAGGTATGTGTCTGTGTGGATTGGTTTTTGATATACTATGTGTTGTATACGTCCATCCAATGTATTTGTTACTAGAATATCTAAGAACGGCAGCTGAAAGAAATGTGTGAAATAATTTAGATTTACTTACTGTATTGTACAAATTTAGTATTTATGTGAAATGTCTTGTATATACAATATCTGACATTTACTAACCTCTGTTTATTAGTATGTGATTTATCATAAATAATACATAGGGTTTCTATCAAATTATGGAATTAATAATTCAAAATTACTATCAAATTATTTGTATCCGATATTAGTTTCTCGAAAAATAAAAATCATCAACCCATTGGTTGGATTATATAAACATTTTGAATAAATTATTGTTAGGAATAGATTTTGTAATTACAATAGCTTTAATATTTTATGTATAATAATAAAAAAAAATGATAAATTGTTACCTCATACTTAATCAAAAATCTATCTAAATGTGAATTTAATGTCACGAAAACGCAGATTGTGATTATTGAAAATATAGTAATAAAAATTGTATATTAAAAATTAATTTCTACTTCTAACGTCAGTAGGACAGTAAATAGGAAATTTCACACTTGGAGGGCATAATTTTTCCAATTTTTTAACCATTGAATTTGAGATGGATTAATAATTAACTATTAATTAAAACAACATTTTTTCAAAGTAGAATGTTCTATTGTCAAAGGAAAATTGAATTTCTTGGTTGCTTATGTTGTAAACCTTTCGTATTTAAAAAACCTATCTTCTCGTTATAGTTGTATAATTACTATTTTAGTAAGTGGAATAATAACATGAGCAAGGAATTATACAGATTTTCTCCCTTTCTTAGTAGGATAAAATGGACATTTTGTGCGAGGTCATTTTTCACGATTATTATACTTGTTTTCGAGAAACTTAACAAATTTGATTATCTCAGAAGTAACGGTATGTTTGAGTTTAATAGCAGAACTTTTGCCCTTAAACATTCATAATAAAGTTATATGTAAAAACTAGAAAGAAATAAAGATCCCTTTAATACATAAATTTATGTGGTTCCTTTCGAGTAGTAAAAATATTTCTATTCTATTTGAAGGTGAATTGTGTACATTTCCAATATTCAAGAAATTACGACATACACTATCTTTTTCTCCATTTCATTGCAAAATGCAGTTACTAAACAACCTGTAGGTCTAACCAGAAAGTAAGGCACTATTTTAAAGGGAACTTTAAAATGATAAACCACAACATCCCCTCTATCAAACGAAAGCTTTCGCGGCTTTGGTCAAGTTGAAAATCATGGTTCTTGGGTTTAAACCGTGTCAAATGGGAATTATTATTCATAATTTCCTGGATCACCTAAATCAACAACACCCTTTCTTGATGTACTAGTACAAAGGAAAGAGAATGGCAAATTAGGACATTCTGTGTACAGAAAACCAACACATACAAATCGATATCTCAATGCCATGTCACACCATCATCCTTTTCAAGAAAAAATCCGTCATGAACTCTTTGGTACATTTCAATAGGTGACGAACAATCACTGAAATCAGAAACAGAAAAACTGACTAATGCTAATTGCGCTCAAAATATAAGACGTGCTATTAATAAATATAAAAACCCAACTCAAAAAATATCATAAATGAACCTCCTACGGACAGTGTTGTCTTACCTTCCATACACGGGACCACCAACAAGACTGCCAGATTGCACATATAACAAAGTTGCACAATGTTTGAAGTCTCCAAAGGACGCAATTCCATTTCAAACAAAAGGCGTTTACAAGATACCTTGCTCTTGTGGTAAAGTGTATGTAGGTGAAACAGGAACATGAAAGATGTAGTAAGATGCAGTAGCTGAACACCAGCATTGCTTAGGTACGACTGAGCACCAGTCGGGTATAAATACCGGGTTATTGCTCCTCGATAGTTATTCAGTGTTCTAATCTCGTGGAGTAAAGATCCCTGAAGATGTCTCGTAGGCGAAACGTCGGATAATACTTCCAATTTGACACTAATCTAAACTCAAGGTTTTCATCCCATCTATCATTTAAAAAAACTACATCTACTTGGAAGCTAAAGCAACGCCAGTGAATATATCAAAAAAATTTTATCCTGTAGAAACAAAAAAACTTAAGCCAGGATATATCGTATTAAGTGGTCATCCTGTATATGACTATGTGACTACTGCGAAGTTGGATGCTAATCAACTTTTCCGGTATAATTTAATTCATTTAAAATTTATGATATGCTCGCTCATGAACAAAATTTCAATTGGATCGATAGTTCTTTTTGAGAAGAGATTTGATCTAAGTTCAAGTGGAACTTCAATCTTCAATAATATTTACAGAGATTGAAAATATTAATTTAGATTACGAAGCCTGCCCATTTTGCTAAGGAATTTGAATTATTTTTTGTTTGACTTCTTTCCATTTTTTTAAATCATATATACAGGGTGCCCGTAAAATACCTGTACAACGTTTGATGAGAGATTTTTGATGTTAAAATAGATCGATTTAAGCCAACTTCCAATACTTTAGGCGGTAAAAATCGTCAAAGTTTTATGAAAATATTGATTTTTCTAAATTTCTTTAAAACCTGGTAACTAAATTTAATAATTTTTGGTGGTTGGTGGTCTAACACTAAAATATGACGTTTTCTAGTAGTATAGCGACTGGCTATAAAGTGGTGAAAATGTTATAAAAGTGACGTCACTTGTAAACATCGCTTTTGATTTTTCATGTATTTATGACAATCTAGATATTTCTATCGGATAATCGCTTCTATTTGGAAGCTTTTTTACCTCTTGAAAAATTTTCGTTGGATGCGGAGTTTCGCTAGGAAAAAAATATTTTCAGTTACCTGCATACACCAATTTGCTATAATAATAAAACAATTTTTAAAATAAATTTTGGAAGTACATGTATGTATTTTAAGAACATTGAAAAAAAAGCTCTAAAAAAACACTAATTAAGTAAATGTACAAAATAGCCGCCATTTTTCTGAATACATTTATTAACACTTTTTAAAAAATGGTACTGGACTCTATCTAATATTTTAGGGTTATTAAAAAGGTTGCTAGCATTTAAGAAATTCGGGAAAAATCATAGTTTTTTTTAAATTTTGACGTTTTCTACCGCCTAAACAAGAAATTAAGTTGGCATAAATAGATCTATTTTGACGTTAAGAATCTCTTCTCAAACGTTGTACATGTATTTTGAGGACACATTCTATAGGATGGTCAGAAATGATGATAAAATATTTCAAGGCTCTATTCTACATAAAAAGTGTTTATATCCATATAGGTGCGAAAGTACTTCCATAGAAAATTACAGGCCTTTGAAGGTAGTGTCATAAGAGTGGTTTGTATTTAATTTATTAGGATCGATAAAACAGAAGTATACATTAGTTATAAGTTGGTGTTATTGGAGATCACCTTCTAAAAATATCAGATGAATCATATTGAAACCGGTCACGTCGGAACAAATTTTTTTTTCGATATTTTTGTAAATAAACAATGTTTTTTAAATATTTTTGCGTAAAAAAGAGTTAAACAAATTATTAAACCATTGTAGTGCTATGTAATAAAAATAAAATAAATAATTTTTTTTCAAGAAATAATAAACGTTTGGCTTTGTGTTGCTCAGGTAACACTTACAAACTACAACAATTAAATTATCAATTTTCGTATCTTCAGATTTTAAACTAAAAATCCATTGTGTAGAAGTTTCTCCTGTATATACAGCTAAAATTGCTCCGACGCGAATTCTCCTTAGTTTCTAGGACATGGAGTTTTCATCGCTCTATTTTGTTTCAGGTGTAAGATCTACATGAAGAAATTCGCCATATCTTCTCGGGCCAATGAAGATTATTTAAATCAAACCCGAATGAGCACCCCGCCTGGGTCTCCTCCCGCCCCGGTGCATGGGGTGAATATCATATTGGGAGGGTAAGTATTAACCTAATTGGTTAATTTATCATGTTATTAATAATATGTCTTAATAAGATAATTATTGTTTCAAGAGTAAACAAAAATATTACTATTAATGTATCGATAATCCATCAAAAAGCTTCATTTGTATAAACATCCTCTCCAATCTTGTTTAATTAGCGATAGAAACTAAATAAGCTATTTGTTTTAAAGGTAGTAATTAATAAACTGATAATCATAATTTCCTAAATTGTGAGTGACTTGAAAATGTTAATCGGAATATACTAAAATTATACAAACGTGGCATTGAAAAATTAAACCTAAAAAATTGAAAACTTTAAATATACAGGTTTGTCCTAACTTAATTTCTTTTTTAAATTAAAAAAGAATTCATAAATCAAAAAATTACAAAATGGTAAAAAATTTTTATAATATTATGCTACCTATTTATTAATATAAATACTACCGGGAATGAAACATTTATTTATGTATTGGCGCTATTTGGTGAGTAAAGAAGGCGCAGTTTTAAGCGTATTCAAATATGGGCATTTAGTTATCTAAAATGTTTTGTATTAACATATAGAACTATTTGTTTCTTCATTTACTGGTTAAATGCAACCACCAGTTCGTTTTTTTTTATCTCTTACTGTGTTCTTTATTTGTTTACGCAAGATATTTTGTTTCAAAACCTACTGTTTGTTCCATACATTTTTTAGTATCTCAGGAATAAAAATCTGAATAACATATTTATTATTTAAACAGATATAAATGCGTTTTTTTTATATGCTCGTTTCTAGATGCGTTTTATGGACATCATCCGTAATATATACATAACTAGATTGGTCTGGTTTAAAATTGTTGTGCTAATAATAGCATAGTTAAATAAATACTACTTTACTTTTAGGGCTATGCTTAGTGGAATCATCTTAGTAATATTCTTTCTGTGCTATTGTTGTCATAAAACGAATAGAAAATCAAGCCCTAGTCTTTCATCGATGATTTGGAGAGAACCAGGACTGTCAATGCAAATCTACACTGTGGAAGCAGGGCAAAATGTGAGATATTTTTTTAAATATAGAATAGTTCTTATCTATATATTTTCTTAATCTTTATTACGCGACTCCAAAAAAAAAAGACATTTTATGAAGAAATAAATGTTATATTTATGTATAAAAAGTGGCGCACCACATTTCCTCCGGTTTATATACAAAGAGCAATAGAACATTTTAAAAATATTTTATTAAAGAAGGTTTAGGTCTATTGGGAATACGCTTTAAAATTATTTTGAAATATACACAGTGGCTCAAAAGAAATTTTGCATCAAAGTTATTAAACATCCTGTATATTATTACATATTTTGATAGCGCGGGCCAAATAAGAGTAAGTTATTGTTGTGAGAAATTTAACTATCCTTGAAATAGTAGATCAAAATTTATGGTGCGTATATATATATATATATATATATATATATATATATATATATATATATATATATATATATATATATATATATATATTAAAGTAAAGATAGTAAGTTATATAAAAATGCAAGCTTCCTTGCAAGGATTTAATGACACATTGTTATATTTACCAATAGTTGAACTGAAATTTTACACGATCAAAATAATATTAAAAGATAAATCGGACTTTGGCAACGGGCCCAAATTTGTAGTTCTCTGTGTTAATACAACTGTCAATGGTTTAATAGATGATAACACAAACATATTAAATTAAAAAGTTCAGTAACATTGGGGTTTAATCTTTTATAGATGTAGCAAAAAGTGAATGTTTTCTTTACTTTCAGTTCAGACGTGACGTATAGGTGTCACGAGTCCATTTATGAATACTTTACTAGACCTAAAGTTCATTTAAAGTTCAAATTAAAATCAATATCCTACCAAACACGAAGTTTAAATATTTAACTAACAAATTGAGATAGTTTTTTTTTATTAAACGATATGTAGGTTCTATATAACTCAAACGACAAGATAATTAGACCATTGAAAAGGTTAAACTTATTAAAGGTTCATAGCTTTTCTCAATATTACCCTGATTATAGATTGTAGCGGAGGGTTGTGTAAAATTCCGAGACATAATTACGTATTATTTTCGAAATTTAGTGCGTGAAATGGAGATATCAGTCAACAACGACTTTTTTGAGGACTTGACGGATCATGAAGAGAAAAAAATAATTAAAAAAAATGCATATTTTTCTTTTCTTAATAAAAATTTCAGACAATGTAGGGGGGCATGATATACACAAAGTCTCATCTAACGCATTTTCAGTTTTTCTGTAAAATGGTTTGACATTATATTTTTGAATTTATTCTTGTTAAAGTTTTACTCTGTATAGTGGTAATAAACAAAATTAAATATTTATTTCCAAAATATGTGAAAAATACTTTTTGCATGTTGACACATTTGGAAAGGAAAATGGGCTAGTTTTGACAATGAATTCTGATTCGGATTTTACCATTGGCTAAGCATTGTCCCGAAAAACGTTTTGATATATCATACATCGATAACTGAATCGTTCGAAAAATTCAGTGAACTCATATAATAATTAATGTTTTATTGTTAGAGGCTCGTGGAACTTGAAGACTATGCTGAAAGAGAATTACCTAGGTGTCCCACGCCAGGCCCCCCACCACCCTACGATACTGTTATCATGTCTGATCATCAGAAACCAGTAGAAGTAAAGTCGTCTGACAACTCAGGCCTTCCTTCGTATGAAGCAGCTGTGAGTACTTTACATTCCCCTGCACCTGTGCATTGGACTCAATCTGCATGATATATACCATGTAAAGACTAGGAAATATAAATTTTATAATTTTTTATAGATATAGTTGTTCGTTTTATAATAATTACGTTTCCACCATATTTCTCAGTGGAGATCAATTTCGTTAGTGTGAAATAATTAGATTTGGGCCAGTTTTAAAACTTATTTTGAAAGGTGACGGTCAATCTTGAATGTGACTAATGAGAAGTTTTAATTGGAGTGTGAAGTTAATCTTACTTTTAACTTGTAAATATGATATTCAACCGTAAAACTTTTACAAGTTGAAATTACCAATTAAACCTAACACTTAATATCAAAGAAAACTAATAGTTAAACTAATGTCGTAAAGGTGATAAGATATTGCAAAAAGCATAGTTTTAATATGTTCTGCGCTTCGGGATACAATATATGTATATCATTGTCATATTCGTTTTGTATCTTGTCATAGGCGCGGCAGTATTCCAAGTTATTGCTTATTAGTCAGAGTCATAATTAATTAGTAATTTGGAATTTAAATTCAAGTTCTAAAACTGGTCATAGTTTTCATAACATTTAGACCATTAATAAAATATTTAGAGCGACATTCACAGATTGAAATTCACATTTTTTTGTTGCCAATAATAACGGAGCCTTAAGGAATTTAAATATTTTAATATTTATTTTGTTAATAGGTAGAATAATACAGCAACGTTGTGATTTGTTATTTAGTTATAAATAAAATGTCTTTTTATTAATTTAAACATCTCGAAATATTTTAGAAGCTAAAAAAAATAAACGCTATTTTAATAAAGTTTTGTGCATTTACGTAAAATTTGATGGTGTTGATATAAAACTGAATAGAGATGCGGAAGGGGTAGTTTTGGTGGGGTAGGAGGTGTATTGTTTGACAATTTACTGATTTTTGACCTTTTTTGTTTATTTAAGATAACATTCTTAAAGAATGGACAGATTGAGGTGAAAGAAATGTGTCTCAACAAGAACTGCCATTTTAAATAAATTGGATTTAATCATCTCTATTTATTGAGTAATTATTTTCCAAAAAAATAAGGTGCAATAATACCTTTCAAACACACGACATATTAAATTTTTACTTTTTGCAGATACTTTAGAAGTTTTTAAAGTCGTGTGGATTTTTTGCTCTCTAAAATTGAAATTTTTGCTGAGTCGACGAAGCCGTAAATGTAAACCACGTCACTAAATGTGATTTTATTCTAGAATGTACCGGCATTCTACAACTGTTTTAAGGTCCAGTTGGTACAGTTCCTGTGGTGGGCATTTAAATCTTGAAAGCGATGTTGTTGAAAGGAAACTGATTGTTCTGCGATACAGCTGTAATGTTTTCATTCTATTTTTCTTAGAGCGATGATGGCTGAGATTTCTCTAATTTATCAGTGGAAACGTCTTCTCCAAGGTCTCATTTAAATTTGTAATATTGAGAGGTGATGGCCGATTATGTACACTACAATGCGAATTGTTACAGTCAAATTTTTTGTGTTTCATTAATAATTATCATTCTCCCAAAGTATAATGTAGAATTTTCCAAAATGTCTATCTTTCAATTGAGAAACTGATACAACATACTAGTTCTTGTGGAGAAAATATTTACTTTTATCTAAAATCGATAGATCTAATTGTTGTTGAGATATTTGAAGTCGTAATGTACAAAATTTAATTAATGGCTCTGGTATCATTTCATTTATTTTTGAAATGACGCCGAGATTAAGTTCAAAGAGGTCCATCTGCCCTAAAAGCTTGTTTTTTAAAATCTGTATAACCAGTTATATTGTTTTGACACTCCGTTTCAATAAAGTCAATTACAATTTATATAGAAAAGTATGCTAAATTTTAGCTGAAATTATCATAACTGAAAGAGGGTGATTTTTATAAAAATTAGGATCTTTTTTTAAACAGAATATATTTAATGTATAAATAGGAATTAGGAATTTTAATAATTGTTTTTAAGTTTTAGTTTTATTGAGTGTACTTAGAAATTAGGATTTCATAAAAATTGATATTTAATAAACGAAACACCATTGTGTAAGATATTGTATACTTTGGTTTATATGCGGATGTGTGTAAAAATAAATAAAAATAAGGATATTTATAAAAATGCGATTTATTAATTTATATAACTGTCCAAACATCGTTATTCTTGATTACTTCTTATTTTATTTCGTAACAGGCCCTTGAGGGCCGTAGGCATTTCGGATAAATTTTCTAAAACCAAATATGGTGATATCAGACACTTTACTTTATAAAGGAAAGTATAATCTTAAGATTTTATGAGAAGAAAATCGAAAAAAAAAAACTAATGCTAAATTCTATAAAAATTAAGAATATTTACTTTAAACTTAAATGTTACTGGAATGACAAAAACTAATTTTTCACTACGAAATGGCGAAGTTGAACTTAAAATAAAATATTTTAATGGAATCCCGAAGATTGTGAACTTAAACCATACTGAATAGTTGGTCTAACACTGTATCATCATCATCACCATCATCAAATTCTGTCTTATCCAGTCTATATCAAAATGTAAGAGGGCTTAATTGTAAAGCACATGACTTTTATAAATCGGTATGTAATTCTGACCACGATGTGATTGCTACAACGAAGACTTGTCTACAAGATAATATTTTTTCAAACGAACTCTTCGACATAAAATTCGTGTGATTTCGTTTTGATAGAGACCTGTAAGCTTTGAATATATCAAGAGGTGAAAGTGCCGTATTGGCTGTGAAACACAACTTAAGTTAAGGTCAGGGTCCTCTAAATAATCATACCACAATAAGATTTATCGATCAATATATTCATTGTCTGGAAGTGATTATTTTCAGGCCACCCATTTAAGGACGATTTTCCTTGCCGCACAATTTTTTACAGAGCGACGAAGCTTAATGTGGTGTGAATATTTACACGCCACTGAGAAGAAAGGTTTTTTCGCCGCAATTTTAACGAAGAGATCTTCTTTGTCGCACTTTTTTCACTGAATTATTCGAATTGTAGCAATTTAACCATATTTGTAATACTTATGACAGAATTCGTGATTTAATTTTGGCAAATGTCAACTGTCGAGTTTCAAGAGTAGATGAAGATTGTCATCACTCAGCTCTCGACATCGTTTTATCCCTCAGTCCTGGCAAAACCTCAAAAATTGCTGTGAATTTATCACAGTCAAGGTATAATTTTAGAAGGACAAATTTCCCCTTACTTTACTATAGTTTACTGGGGGTAAATTAGACAGATTTATGTGTCGCCAATGATGTAAATGTAGCTTTTACAGAATATTATAATAAAGTGCTAAATATCTTTAAGATATATATATATATATATATATATATATATATATATATATATATATATATATATATATATATATATATATATATATAACAAAAAGTTGATCTACCACCACCAAGCACAGAAAATGTCAAATGGGATTTTGGCGAAACGTCTGCAAACCTCCACAGGAAAGCAAACGAACGAACGGATGTATTCCCGGATTAATACTGAATCATATGTTCCCATCCGAGAAACACTACGCAACAACAAATATATATATATATATATATATATATATATATATATATATATATATATATATATATATATATATATATATATGTTTATGCGGCTCTCACGGATGCCTCCGTGTGAGATGCAATAGCAGTGATTATATCCACATTATGCTCTTGTATCTCCCACGGACAAAGTCGTGAAAGCCGCATAAACATATATACGCCATTCGACGGGAAGTCGGGGAAGTCGGCGAATCCGGGTTCAGTGTTGCATGCTTCCTTCTTGATCTATCAATTGCAAAAACAGGTAACAGGTGCATGTCGGTATACTGATGAATCTAGTAAGAGACGAAACATGTGCCTCTGCCGTATCGCTGTGGCGGGGAGGGTGAGTTTTGACTTTCTTCTCGGTATGGTGGTACAGGTAGGCCATCATCTCGATGGTGGTGGAATAGGATAAATTGCGTTTTATAACAATGTATTCTAACTGTGCAACCTCTAACACAGAAAGGATATGATGGAGAGAAGTTTGCATTTACTGTTCGCGTTTTACTTCATATATATATATATATATATATATATATATATATATATATATATATATATATATATATATATATATGAAGTAAAATGCAAACAGTAAATGCAAACTTCGTTCCATCATATCCTTTCCGTGTTAGAGGTTGCACAGTTTGAACAGATTGCTACATAACACAATCCATCCAATTCCACCACCATCGAGATGATGGCCTACCTGTACCACCATACCGAGAAGAAAGTCAAAATTTCCCCTCCCGCCATAGTGATACGGCAGAGGCACATGTTTCGTCTCTACTAGACTCATCAGGGTACCGACATGCACCTGGCTGTGCAAAGGACAGATCGTGCACGGAGGAATCCATAAAAGCCGGGAGGTCGGCGAAACCGCATTCAGTATTTGCATGCTTCTTTCCGATCTGTCCTTTGCACAGCCAGGTGCATGTCGGTACCCTGATGAGTCTAGTAGAGACGAAACATGTGCCTCTGCCGTATCACTATGGCGGGAGGGGAAATTTTGACTTTCTTCTCGGTATGGTGGTACAGGTAGGCCATCATCTCGATGGTGGTGGAATTGGATGGATTGTGTTATGTAGCAATCTGTTCAAACTGTGCAACCTCTAACACGGAAAGGATATGATGGAACGAAGTTTGCATTTACTGTTTGCATTTTACTTCACTTATACACGAAGTTGCATATAGTTGTACGTTTGCTGAATGTGATTTCAGCACTACAACGGCATAATGTGGATGTATCCACTGCTATTGCATCTCACACGGAGGAATCCATAAAAGCCGTATAAACATATATATATATATATATATATATATATATATATATATATATATATATATATATATATATATATATATATTTAAAAGGAGGTAGTCTCGTGACTGGACTAGTTAAGGAAAAGTGTGAGGTTGCAGTCAAAAGGATGGTTGGCCAGAAAAGAAAATTCTTTTTTGTTAGTATATCTTTCGAGAAATTTTATTCCCTTCCTCAGGACTTCTACAAAAGAGAAAATAACTTTCCTTAATTCTATTCTTATGAATAAAAATAAAGATAAAGACCTTAGAAAGAGAGTACGTATGTGTCTTGTTCAACAGATACAGGATACAGTCATTATCACTTAACAATAAGAGCACATAACATGAAAAGATTGTTTTAAAAGGCAAATCTAATTTGATTGATTCCGAAAATAATTTTTAAAAGATTTGGATGTCGTTGAAACGCCATTTTAATTTAAGAATGACTTTGATTTTTGACAGTTGAAAGCCCGTTTTAATAGGTACAGTTTACACCGTCCAAGAACAAATAATCGTTCTGGGATATCGAATAAAAGCAGAGAAAACTTTATCAGATGATCCTAACATCTAAATAAACCTAAAAAGTCTTCAGCAACAATGCCTGAAGTTTCCATAAATGGTTATGATCATTTTTCTGAAGGTATTGTGAATGCTTCTGTTGACTTTTTTAGCAGTGTTTATACCCATCCTTCTAAAAACGAAATCTCTTTTGACAGGGATTCTTGGAGCCAATATATTTTAACTAAACAAATTTCAAAACGAATAATTATGAGCGTGGTGCGAAAATTAAAAAACAAAATGACACAGGGACCAGAGAGTGCTATTTGCTCTATTGTTAAAGACTGCACTACTAAAATTATTGTCATATTTGTTCAACCTGCCGATTAGGACAAATAATTTTGCCGATATCTGAAAGGAAGCGAGATTCACCTTTGTATTTTAAAAAGGAAATATGAACGAAATCCTGAATTAGAGACCTGTCGCAGTTTGTCCTCTTTTGCAAAGGTTTTTGAGATATCGGTGTTTAAAAAATATAATTTTAAACTCTTAATCTAACCCTAATCTATACCAACGAAAATCCCCTAGTTCCAATTTTGGACATTAACAGAAAATTTAAACCTTTTAGACTGCCACATTGAGTTTTTTAAAAATAGTTTTAGATTCGTTTTGTGCGATTCCGAAAATTTCCGTATACCAATTTTGGAAAAAATGGGGCAAAATAATTTTTTTTTGGCCGCCATATTATAAGCGCCATCTTGGATGTTACTAAACCAATTTCGACAAAAAATAATATGGGATAATCGTAGCAACTTCATGAATGTAACACAAAAAAATTTATTTAAATCGGTGCCGAAGTTCCGGTAGAAGGCGGGTAAAAATGTTTATGAAGTCCATGAAGTATTTTGAGTTGAACCAGAGATGAGTAAAGTACACCATTTGTGGTTCAATCCATTAGTTTCTGCTTCAGTCATTGATATATATTCTTAAGAGACTTTGAAAACCATTTCAGAAATAATTTTTTAAAAGTTACTTAGGGATTTGTTCCATTGAATTCACGATGATTTGTCGAAAATTAATTATGTATTCATCAATTTCGTTTTTTACAAATTAGTATCAATTTCTTTCTTTTACCTTTTAGTATCGGAAGAGTTAGTTATGTTTTCGATTGGTCAATATATACTATAATGTATAAACCAAACTATATAACTGACCTTTAAAGTTTGCTTCATTGATTGGAGGACCGTTAAAGATAGATCCAAGGCTAATTCAATATGACGCCATCGCCATAAAGTCCGTCTCCTAGAATCTATCTAAAATATTGGTAAATAATGTTAGCCTGAAATCACAGGATTATGGGTTCTCTTCTCCCGTTCCATAAATATTTTTATGTAACAATGGAAGCTAATGCAAATATTATTATTCCATTAGCCAGTTGAATTAGGTAATACTTTTTATAGACATTTTTGGAGGTTTGCGCGTAAAATTGTATAATTTCGGCGAGTAATTGAACTCTATTCATTTTTAAAGCTTGGAGGAGTTTATTATCTTTGTTAAGTTGTGTAATTGAATTACATGTAATTGCAATAAATATATTCTTCAACGTTTTATATGACGAAGAAGGGCAAATGTAGAATTTTTAATATACAAAGTCGACGACCTCTGAAATTTTTAAAATCAAAAAGTTGACAAATATGTATATTCTTCATATCAAAAATATCCATTTTTTTCACTTATCTTACAAAAAAGTTGAGCTGTTCACAGTTTTAGTAAAAAAGCGGGACAGTCACATAAAACATGTTCTATAGTCTTATTTTCTGTTTCATAACGGGAATGTCGCATACTTTTATTTTATATATGTGTTTTCTTAGCTGAACATCGCCGGATATCTTTTATTTGTTTCCATCTCTGGGTAGTTTAACAACTTCCTGAAGAGTTAACGGTGTATGGTTTTATCCCATCGTGTTTTAGAGGTGATTGGAGTAACCTTTGATTAGTTTTGTCACTGTTAATTTAGTCCAAGTATATAATCCACTAGCTGACATATTATTGTAATGCGTAGTGTTAAGTAGTTTAATGTTATTTAACTTAAGATATAAGAGCTATATAGAGATTTGTAAATGAAAATATTAGGCTTAATAATAAGAAATAAAAAGGAATGTATCAAAGTTGAATCATCGGATGATACCGGAGGAAATTGTTAAATCCAGAAAAAAAATTACATTTAAAAAATTTCATCACTAGACAAACAAAATTGTTTTGAAAAAAAATAGCGTTAAATAATCAATAATCCTGATCGTCTGAGGTATCGATTATCTATCAAGTTTTAAAAATATTACTTATTTAGCTATTTCCATTTAGAAACTGAGCTTTTCTATATCCTTGTTTGAGTTTATTCTGATCCCTCTTGGGACATAAAAGAAGAAATTTAATTCTTACTTTAAGTCCAGTAAAATATTCACCTTATCATAAAATTAACTCGATAATTAGTATCGATTAAAGACATATAATAAAAATACCTTCCACATCGTTTCCAAAAAGCTGGACTATAAAAACAAATATTTCCAAATTTATAGTAAAATGTGTAATTTATTTTAAACGTCATAGGGATTGTTTCTATATACTTAAGTCGATTTAACCAAACACTTTGATTCTATAAGGAAAACAATAATTAAGGAAAACAAGCTATAAATTAACCTTGAATTGTATCAAGTTACACAAAAACCCAAATAATTTTATTAGTAGGATGGCATGTTCAGGAGGAAGTTTTTCAATGCTTTATTCATATACATACAACGGCTGTGTAAACAGTGTTGTAAATTTCCGTATAAGAATCGCGGTGTATTAAATAGCACCACTCTTCTAAATGGCATTGTATAAATATGATCAATTCTTTAAAAAGTAAGTCCTGCCCAGGGTATGATGGAATACAGGTATAATATTGAACATAATAAGTTATATACTAGCTAAACCATTATGTTTTTTAATAAAATTAAAGTTCGCTGTATATCAAAGACAGTTTAAAATAGCTAAAGCTAAACCTATGTTTAAAAAAATAGTAAAATCTGAAGTTGAAAATTATAGATCTATAAGTTGTATTAAATATTTCGAAAATTCGTTAAAAATCGACTTTTTCAGTCAAAATAAAATAATTTAAAATTTTTAGTTTGGTTTCGATGGCTGTTGATGTTTAAGAGCATTGGTATTAGGGGACCTGTATTTATTGTTGCTTGAGAGCAGTTTTAAAGTTCATATCAAGATTGTACAAATTAATAGTAATTTCGGCAATACAAATTAAATTAGTTAGGGTGTTCTACACAATACGGAACTGGGACTTGTATTCTTTATCCCTTAGTTAGATTACACACAGCACAAATAGAATGATACTGACAGTTTGTTTGTGGACGATATAGTGCCTTGGTCTAAAGTTGATAAATAATCATTTGACACAATTTCGATGATTAAATGATTTGACGTTAATTTCCTAACCTGAACTAGAACCAATAAGACAGTTAATATTTCTTTGCCTTTGAGAAAGAAAGAACGAAATTTTGACCTATAAAATACTGATAAACTTGAATATTTGGGTATAATACTAGACAGTCATTTATAGTGGATCACTAAAGAATGATTTAAAAAAAAAACAGATCTTGTTCATATAAACTTTGAAGAAATTATTATCGTTACTTACCTACGTAGAATTTATTTTGTATTAGTTCAATTTCTCTAGACTTCTGGAATACTGAAGAGGATTTCAGAACAAAAAATATCTTAAAACCTTTAAAATTATCGCAAAATTCTTTACTTAAACTTATATACAATCTAAATTTTAAGTTTTGGAAACTTTCATTATAAAAAGGTCTTACTTCATTTGGTTAAAAATAAGTTTTTGACAGATAATACGTCTATAAACTATCAAACATGATTAGAGTAAATGATAACTTAGCTTCATTCCTAATAAGTACGACTATGGGGCAGTGTAACAGGATTTATATAAAACAAAATCTTTACAATTTAACTCTTCCCAAATAAAAAAAATACGCTTACATCTCTTTTTAAAAAATCACTTCTAAGGGTTTATTAAAAGTTCTTTTAAAATATTATAAAAAATAATAACTTAAATGTTTCTTTCCCTTTAGGTGTGCTATCTATTATGTACGAAGTATCAAGTTATACTAATACATGTCTACAAAAAATGGGGTCATGATTGTTGTAGGGCAGCTGCAGGTCCATTCAGAAGTAATTTGCTGCGTAGAATCTAAAGCCGAGGTCAGACTTGGCCCATCAAGCCAAGATTTTCAAAATATTTAAAGTTATATACTCTAAAATATGGTTTTTAGCTACTTTTGAGGTTATGTTGTTTTTTTGCGGTTGTATCATTTGATAATATTCTTACTCTTCAAAGTAACCTGTCACCTACGATTTTTTCTCGTAAAGTTACGGCCATTTTAAGTATAAGGTTTTTAGAAATCAACATCGTTTTATACATTTTGAATTCTCCGAAAACCCTCAAGTGAAATTTTTTAGATACGCGTATTATTTTTTGTAAAAGAATCAACCCTCGATAATCTTAATCAGGGGGTCAAAATACCTACAAAAAAGACTTTGATGGAGCCACGTGTTTACATCGTCTACAAAAACTCACCGAGCTCCCCGACTAATATGTTTACAGTAAAACTACCTTTCCAAGGTTTTCTTAAAAAGTCAGCTCAAAATAGGTGCACCAAAACATAAAATTATTTTCTGAAAGTCGTAAAGGATTAGAAATAACATATTGAAACTGGTTTATTTTTAAATTCTATCGATTCCTCTAACTAATTTAGTAAAGCTATTAGTAAAAAGTTATATAAAGCGGACGTAACAACAAAACAGACGACAAAACTCGACGGATCCGATTCGCGATTAAGCTGAATCCTCTTAGGGACATGATACGTTTACGAACATGCAGTTTTGATTAAAAATATATAAAAGTTTAGTGCACAACAAGTAATGAGAAGGAAGCTATTAGCCATAAAAGCTAAAAAAATAAGAGATGTGGTTTTAAATCAAAGAAGCCTAGGTCGAGATTATCGTAGGTATCGTAGTTTTTAATTGGCAGCATATCAACTAGTATCCGCCAATGCGTCGTAGTACGTTATTACGCCGTTAAAAGTATTGTAAATTTACATAACTAGTAGTTATTATATTCTTGTCTCGCTTATCTACCACGTCACGTAACGTCATTTAACTTAAGATCTTGAGAATTGCAAAGATGTTTAAATGAAAGAGTCAGATTTAATGGGACGTTATAAACTTGATTCTATATGAGATCTCATCAAGATTTATAGTCAATCACAATAATCTTTTATAAATTTTATTTGGATGTCTGTTTGTTTGTCTGCAATAAAATTTTTACATTACACAAGTTTCCACATGTCCTTTTGAACCAAGACAATATTTATGTATTTCCAATGACGTCAATATCATCAGTGGTGACTCGTGGGTATTAGAACTGAGGAGGCTAAATGTAACATAAATTGGGATAAGCTCTATTCAGCCAAAAAACTACACTTTTTGCAAGCGGTACATAGAAATGATGATTTTGAGAGCGATAAGTTTAGTTAAGTATATTATAATATTTTGATCACAAAAAGAGTCTAAAAAATACATACGCGACGAATTGAGAATCTCCTTCTTTTCGAAGTCGGTTAAAAAGCATAATTTACTGTTCAACAAGACCAACGAGGAGGTGACAGTTTAATCTTGCCAGACAGTGTAAAAAAAGGACTTTGGAGAAGGAAATATTGATACAGGGAATTAATAGATAACAACAATACTTTACAATAATATTTGTTTGGCAAAATCGTATTGATAAATATTTTATTTACAAAATATATTTATAAAAATATGTAATAAAAAATTTGGATATAACAGCATGAGCAACAAAACAAAGTTGTTTATCAAAAACATTAGTAAAGAATTTTGATCTCATAAAATGTTTTTGGCAATTTAAATGTACTGTACACAAATATACAAAAACACATAAGATATGCATTTCAAGTCCCTTTAGATACTTAACGATTTAGGTTGGGACTGCTCTATAAATTACTGTAGTAACAATTACTGAATAATAAGTAATATAGACGTTTTATACACTCTTTTCCCTAATAATTGGAAAAAGAGAAAAATACATACCACATTACCGCGCCCCAACATAATAATCTAATTTTTTTGTGGGTGCCAATGTACAAGATGAAAAAAAAAATTTACTCTTGATTCACCTCAATGTTAAGCATTTAATGGATCAAATGTCAAACACTATCAAGCTGAGTCTTATCCTTCTTTTGCAATATATTTTTTTAATTAGTAATTGAAAATTGGGGACCAAGAAGGAAGGCTACATGCAAATTCAAACTAATTTACAACTAACTTACGTATGCTGTTGGTAGAAATACGATCTGTCTTGATTTTTATTCTTTTTTATTTATTGTATAACAATTTTTCCGCATATTGTGTAAATTATTGTAACTTTATAAAACTTAAAACAAGTAATTTTATTTTACTAATGTTTTTGTAAATAAGAATTTAGACAAAATTAAAAACGCGAAAGTTTAATTTGTTATAATTTTCTTCTTAGAACTTTATAGTATTCCAATTTTGTAGATTAATAAGTAATTGATAAAATAATATATTTTATAAATAGTTTAGAGATAATTTATAGTTTTCAGATATGCATTTAAACCATGCTTAAATTCAAGTGTTAGACCAGAACGTAATTTAGGTTTTGAGTTTACTGTTGACTCAATCAAGAAGTTTTTTGTCAGTGCTTAAAATTGACTATTTGCAAATGTATATATTTTCTTTAATTTAAAAGGTCAATGTTTTACCTTGCAATTACTGATAAGAAACTACAATGTTAAGATAAAAATCGCAACAAAAATTAACACCCCAGAGCCAAGAATCACTCGACACGAAAAGCATTATTATTACTTACCTTGCCTTTACACTTAATTGGTTCTACTTGAAATACCGTCATTGTCAGAAGGTGTACTTCCACTATTAAAAACATACATTTTTTCCATAAATACATATACCACCTTATCACCAATATTTAAAATTTGTTCCTAATAAATTATAACTAAGATTACTTAATGTTAATTTTAAAATTGTTTTAAAATGAGAAACCAAATATTTACATAGTGTTACTAAAATTTTAATAAAATACTGCACATATTCGAGAATTTGATAGGATTTAGAATACAGGTTTGAACAAAAATGAACCTTTTTTGAACGGATGGTTGAAACAAAGGTTGGAGGAAGAAAAATATAAAAATATCCTAAAATTAAATACGTAGAGTCGATCATCGATGTCTAGACCTCGTTGGATCCTTACCTACAATTTTTGTAAATCAAAGCCCATCGCCTTTGTGAATCTAATCAGTCTCTTTAACAAAACTTGCCGAACGGCTTCCGGTGACAAAATTGTATCTCTGAAATGTTTCCGTCTCTGCCCCTAGAGTGTTGGGCCCTCTTTGAACACATGGTCAAGTTTCATCCTCCTCCAGACATTATCTGCACCTTTAAGTGGCAATGTTCTATCAACAATCCCGCCACGACTCGCAGCTTGTTTCTTCTTAAGGAGAGGCTCCCTAGTAAGCCGTACACTAGGTCCAATAATATGTTCCTTGGCACACCTCATTCCAAAAGCAACCCTTTTGTCAACGGCAATTGGCACAGGTAGAATTGGTTGGGCTCCGTATGGTTTAATTGAGAACTCTATCTTTGCCAGACGGTCCGCTTCCTCATTCCGTGTATACCCAGGTGACCCGGAACCCACACGAGTCTGATTGTGCAGCTGTTCCTTGTCAGACTGTTCAGTATATTCTTGTACTTAGATTCCAGTCACGACACTAGACTTCATTGCCATTACCACAGCTCTATTGTCTGAGCATATGTTTATTATTCTGAAGTAAAAAATGGGGTTTCATTTGAAAAAAATATCGATGACGCCTTAGCTCTTTCCCTATACATATATTTTGGTATCACGCAAAAAATTCTGAGTCCGAGAAACATATATATATATATATATATATATATATATATATATATATATGTTATATCGGATATTTTCATGGGTGTGATGTGTAGTCGAAGGTTTTCGAGTATCCCGTGTATGTGCTGAGTCCCCTTTAGGACTGTAAGGTAGTTCCCGTTTCGGTGAAATCTCATTCACCATTTTCAAAGCTCACTGTACGGCGTCTACGAGCTTTAGAGACCTCTTCACACAAACCAAGACTGTCGTTGCTTTACGTAAATGACACATTCATTATCTGGCAACATGGAGAAAGAAATCTCAAAAACTACCGTTTCGAGATATCATACTGCAAAGAAAAGAGGATGGCTTGTTTTCGTACACTGTTTACAGAAAGCCCACTCACATCAACTGATACTTTAACATCGATTCACATCACCACTCCGCCCAATTATTTGTAGTATTGAAATCACTTGCGTTTGGAGATTACAGATCAAGAAAACTGCCACAAAGAGGTTCATCTCACAAGACGTCCTAACAAAAAACCGCTATAAAAAAGAACATATAGACAAGGCTCTAGACAACAAATGCTTGGTCCCGAAAAATCGCGAAACCCAAGAGAATAGCTCCAAAGCTTTTGTTCCTAATGTCAGATGCACCAGAGACAAAATCGCAAAAATTCTTAGGAGACTCAACATTGAAAACATTTTCACCACAGACCATAAAGTAAAAGATCTCTTGCCAACACCTAGAAAAAGAATCCCTCTAGAAAATCAGGGAGTGTACGAGATTCCATGCGGAGAATGTAGCTCATCTTACGTAGGCCAAACCAACTGTAAAATAAGCGCCAGAAGAGACGAACATATAAACGCTGTTAAGTAAAAAACAACTTCTTCTGCATTGGCTCAACACTGGTTAAACACAGGACATATGATACATTTCTCAGGAATTAAAATGCTATCGAGATGTGAAAACCTGTCTACAAGAGAAGCCATCGAAATTGCAAAGAGGCCCAGCAACTTAAATAGTAGAGATGATAGCCAGTGAGTGCCTAATACTGGCAATAGGGCCGATTACGCACAGTAGATCTCGCAACCTGACTGGCTAGAACCATTCGGAAAACGAACGCGCCCGACATACACACGGGACCGACAGCACCCGAGTCGCAGGCGTCAGTTCGCTCGTAGACGCCGTACAGTGAGCTTTAAAAATGGTGAATGAGATTTCACCGAAACGTCAGTTGTCTTATAATCTTGAGTGGGACTCGATTACACAACACGCCCGTGAGAATATCCGACATATCATATTTATAAACATCTGCAAGAAACCGAACTCCAACTGATAATATCTCGGATTAATATCAAACCATACAGAAATTTGACCAACTTCTTTAAGCTAATTTGCAAATTTAACACTTATTGCACATCAAAAATGTCTCGTATCTTTCTCTTGCGCAAGTAGATGTAGCATAATTTTGAACTCACATGTTAGTAACGAATAACTAAATGCGAATTCGCTGGTCAGTACTATAATGACAACTAACTGTGAGATTTCCTAATAAAAATGCAAACAAATATACACCACGCTTCGAAAAAGTTAACGGTTATATAAAATATTCTTAACTTACCCTAGATCTGAATAATAAGTTTCGTTATCTATGCATATACATGCGAAATATTTAAAACAATACCATATCCTGTGTGTGTGTGCTATCGGTTTATCACTAAAACTTGACTTAAAAAGAATCTTTATAACAAAACTATACTTTCTTTTATTCTACTTTAGATATACATACTTATAAACAAAAACAAAAAACGAATGTTAATTTAATGTCACTAAAATCTAAATAAAATACTGCCCACGTTGTCTGAGAATTTAATAACAATCGAATTGCATGAGTGGGCTTCGAAAGGATGTAGGTTGTTAAATTTAGCTCCGGTAAATACTACATTTATTACAATTAACCAGGAACATTACTAATTACTCGCCAAGTTTATTTTTTGTTAGAATGTAGTGGCCGTTGTATCTTAAATGATTGATAATGAAATGATTTTAAATGAAAATAAATCGGGTAGATCATCGCCTCCAACTTGAACATCGAGAACTCTACTTTGCGACCTTACAAAAATTAACTGAGCACCCCATATATTTGCACTAGAAATGAGAACTCAAAAGAAGTTGGTAAACTGGACTAAACTTTCAAATTTCGTCTTTCTACTTTTTCCATTTCCCAACACATGGACTTAATCATATATTAATCAAAAGTATGGCTCGTAGTCTTAAGGTCTATTCTCACTTACGAGTGCCCATCCCGGATTTTTCACTCAGGGGTAAAAACCCGCGACTTCCTTCATTCACATTTTTACGTCACGACTAAAAAAATGGGGAGTCTTGGGTCACCCTAGGCTCGGCACTCCGTTTTTTTGGAAAAAAATCACTAAAAAATAAGCTTGCTAGCCTTATGTCGCCATTAACCTCGCTTTTTAATATTGTTTTGTGTATCTTTGCCATTATATATGTCTAGTTTTAAAAAGGAGGCTATTATAGATTGTATAAAAACCGTTCGATTCTATTTAAATTGCAAAATACTGATTGCAAGTATAAAGCCAAAGAGCTTTAAATAAACAGAATTATGAAAACTGGATATATGCTATAAACAGTCTCTGAATCTCTCTGAAAAGCAAAATTCATATGTTGAGATTCCAATTTAATGGATAAAAAAGTGGCTTTTTAAAAACAGCAGAAGTATGTGAACTCATACTGTGGATGTTTTGAAAACTTGATGTTTTTAAAAGTCGACGAACATAAATTCATATTATTTGATAAGCAAATAATTATATAATTTCTGAGTATTAGTACTGTTAAAACAATTTGATATAGTATTATTAAATTAAGAAACTTACAAAATATTTAAATAACATACTCTCTTAATAAAAATTGTCATAAGGAAATGGTTACATTAATAATAACTGAATTGTTGCAAGAAAATGGTACAATAATTCTATGTCATTTTTAACCGTGCATTTTCAATATACACTATAAAAATTTTTAATTTAAGTTTTTTAATTTTGTGTCGTTACATAAATAGGACGTTCCTGTAAAGCTTAGAGATGAATATTTTACTAATCTAGGCAAGAGCTAGTTACGTCAAATAAAGATACCTTTATAAAATATGAATATATTTTTATTTTACATGCACAATTAGGTTTGTAATTTTTTTCCAGACTAATCGAAGCTAACTTGCAAAAATAAAAAATAAAAAAGGCAAAGAAAATTGAAACCAGCAATAACGAATTCCATTTTTGAAGCACAAGATGAGGGAGAAGCAAATTAATAACATCATAAACTAAATAATACATTAACATAAAGAACTTTAGTAATTATAACGATGTTTGAGAGCAGGCGGGTTAAACACTGTTCTGCATAATAATTAATACAATATCGTACTGTAGTAAGTATATTGTACATATTTACATCAGTTAGACAGTCTTATTAAATTAAAATTCAGCGATAAGAACACTTATGATCGCACTAGTGTCTTCGCGATCTAATAAATTATCAGGTTGCAACTTTATGACGCTATTGTCTGTACTTACGCGCATGGGTACTGTTTTATGTTGGATATGAGTAAATTGGAAAAATATTATTTTTTTATAACATTGATTTGTGCATTATTTGTGAAGAAAAGAAAAAAAGGCATAAGTTTAACGGACACTGATCAAGGTAAATGTTGAATATGCAACATTGCCGATTTATATATGTAGATTAACATTGTGTTTCGTTGCTTGGATGTAACAGCCAAAGAAATAACTTTAAAACAAAATTTATGCATATAATTCTAGACTTAAAACTTTTTATTTAGTTTCAAACATCTTTAAAGAAAACATTAATTTAATATAAGATTATTAAATTCGATTGATGTAATTTTTAGATTTGTTTACCATATGACCAATGAGTGTTGTAAAAAATATACAAATAAAAAAACTTAGATAGTTTAAAAAATTTTTTTCTAATTACTTACTTTCAATTCACCTAAAGATAAATGTGAAACAAAATTGGAAAAAAATCCTAACATAATGCATTTCCAACACGCACTTGGCCATATTATAATAACTTTTTTTAAGTAAATGCATTGAATTCGTCAGATGTCCATGAACGAAATTAAATCTAACGAATATTTCAAAGTTCTGTACCTTTTTACTATAATAAATTAACATAACTTCCGGTATTTAAATATATAAATAATTTCCAAACTTGTTGCTCGTTACTAGCAAGAGGTGCTCGCTCTGCTTACTTTCAATAATGAAGCATGAAATTGACGGTGCAGCCAACCATATTAATATTATTTTTCAATAGCAGACAACAAATTTTAATTATATTAAGTCCCGATGAATCCAGAATATTGCCGAAGTCGAGAAAATATTTTTTCTTGAATTTGGCAGCGGATAACTTAGTCTCTTTTTCACATTAATATTTCTGCTGAGATATCATTATTTTATGCAACGTTTTCTTTATGGTGTTATTTTAAAATCTTTCTTTTTCTTTATATTCTAATTAGGTTTCATAAAACCTTATATTATCAATGCTGTGTGCTCTTGTTCAATTATTTTCAGTTTCACTTATTTGGATAAAAAGTATTTTTATACGCTTATGAAACCACAATTGTTATTTATGATTTTGATATCAGTAACGGAGAAGGCTGTTATAATTTTGAAAATGTTTTCTGCTTGCTGTAGACTAAATACGTTTACATTGAAGCATGCAATTTCGATGGAGTTATGTGGATATGATTAGTAAGATGTATAAATTTTAAATCTTCGGGTTAATTACAAAAAAAGTTAAGGGGATGGAAAAGAGTGTATGAAAAAATTCGTGTACATAGACACACGTGCGTGCGCCTGCCCGTTTATTCTCATATTGTGATTTACGATATAATTTTTTCTAGGATAATTTTTACTTAAAAATATTAATTAGTCTAAATATAAGATAGTTTCTATGATTCTTCCATTTTAGCAATAAACTTACCACAATAATTGTTATCAGCACAATTTACAAAAAATAAATCATCAGTGATTCACGTTGAACCGATATTTTAATTCACAGTTACATCACTAAATTGATAAACAATAAAAAGCATTGATGAAAATAAGACAGGAAGTTAAAGTGGATAAGAAAAAAAACTTAATTTCATACAAAAGTTAAATCACTATACCGCGATAACCCCACGCACTTACTTTATTTTAAATACATAAGCGGATCCACAAATAAAAATTGGGGAGTTTATGGTTTGCAAATTTGGTCCTTCGGTCCGACAAAGCGCTACGGTCGTAACGTAGGGGAAATTAGATTAATTTGAAACACTACACTTGCAACCGTTCATGATGGATGGGAGCGATTATTGAAAACATAACTAAAATTATGGGTAGTCCAATTTTGACTCCTGATTAACGATAACGTCAAGAGACGATATTGTAAAAGATGGCTGTTACCTAACACTTATTGTTTGCTAACTGTTTTGTGACTATCTAGAATTTTTCTTTTCAACAATTCGATAATATCAGTTTTTATATTTTATTTTGAAAGTTACTATTTATAACGTCTCTCGCTCTTTTTAGTGTTAAAAATTTTCATGTTTATCGCATCGAGTGGGGTATCATTGACAGGTCGTCAAAAATGCTTTTATATTTGTCAAGACTCCAAACTTGTTTACAAATGTTGTTCTATTCTAGGCGAAAGACAGTGGGAAATCAATATAGTGTTCCTCATATAAGGGTGCAGATCGTGTGTTGTTCCTTGACATGGGAGTGTGAGGTTTAAATGGGTTTATTTCCCTATTTCTATGAGCAGGTCTAAAGGTCGTCAAAAAATTTTTGTTAATTCTAAATTATTTTTTTTTAATATTCTAGTTTACTCCTAGTTAGTTTTCCGTCATTGCTTGACTGCCCACTAATTACATATACAGTATGTCCACGGATTAGTCTACGGTACAGACTAATAAACCTCAATATCTTTCTGATTTCTCGGGGAAAAGTCATTCTTAATGAAAAGTTTTGCTTGATAATGATAATATATACAGGGTTTCAAATATGTAAAATTAATCTTAAATCAAATATTCTTTTTTTTATAAATTTTGTTGAACTAAATTGTTCCGAAACAGGCATTTTATTAAAAAAGAATGAAAAAAAAAATTTACCTTTAATTTATGTTTGTCTGCAATGTTGTGAAACCATTACAATAAGTTTAAAATAAAAAGATAATTATTCTACATATTGACATCCTAGTAATAGACATTTTTTCTAATGTATTTTTTTCTTTATACACACATACAATCATATCTGCATTTATAGTTGTCATAGCTTCCATAATATTTTTGTTTTAAACCATTTGCTTTAAGTAACCAAATATTGAATAATCTAATGGGGTTAGATTTGCAGACCCAACAGACCAATCACTGGCCCAAAACGACCAATCTACATATCCCCGAGAAGAATGTTTAATTGTCACTCGTAATCTAGAGTGAGCAGGAGATTCGTATTGTTAAAAAATAAGGTTGCTTCCAAACTCTAAATGCTCATCCTTCAGTTTGGTCATAACAAAATAGGTTAAAATTTCCTTATACGAATTTTGATGTATATTGTCTACTAAAAAATAAGGTCAAATTATTCTGCGATACGTTAACCCACACTAAACTTAAATTTTTTAAATTTTTCATTGTGAGTGGCAATTCTAAAATCGGATTTTCCTGTGCCCAGTACCAACCATTTTGTGACGACATTATCCTATTAATCGTATGATCGGAAAATAATTTATTAACTAAATTTTTCACTCATTATCAATCAAAACAGCAAGCACCATCTCCATCTTGTAGTTTGTTAATAAATTTTGGTTTAAAAGACCGAAATTTATTGCCCACAAAAATATTATGTTCTTCAATTATAAATTAAATGAGACAAAAAAGAATAAATGAATATTTTTTCTCCTACATAAAAAAAGATTTATTTATCAAATATATATATATAAATAACGAATAACAAAACAAACCTGCTACACCTACATTAGATGAATTATGTGAACCATAGAAGATTGCAAAATGTAACTGATGTTCAGAATAATTACTTAATTGATGTTATTCTCATAATCATTCATTCTGTCACAAACTAAACGGCAAATTATTTATTGAAACGTTTCAAGTAACTCATAGTCGTAGTCCTTAATTATTGTAGCGGTTGAGGATATTTTTGATGGCACTGCAAAAACTCTCAGTTACGAAACCAACACAAACGTCACGAAGCGACGCGACCCGACGTCTAGGAGCTTCAAAACACCTCATGACTGTGGCGTAACATATACTGTTCTGTACGCGAGAGTTGAAGATCTTGTCTGTAGTCTATTTAAAGGATTTAACTAATTTAATTAATCTTGGTTTATTTTTGTAACATAATAGAGGGAACGAAGCTATAAAATATTTTCATAGCAGGCGATTTGCTCTAGAATGTCTTACATCATGTCAATTGAATCCGGAGAAAAACTACCTGTGGTAAATAGGGCCAAGTCTTATGACTTTTAGGCTATAATTTGAAATGAAATTTTTGAAGTCGGCGCCAAATTAATTCCTGTTATTGAAATAAAAAATCGTAGCTCCTATGTATCTCGTGTAAATAGTTATTTATGTCATTTAGTAATAATTTCACCCCGACATAAAAAATTTCAATATCATATATATATATATATATATATATATATATATATATATATATATATATATATATATATATATATATATATATAACAGGAGAATCAAACTGGCGTGCTCAGCATTCGGACGAAACTCCATCATCTTCAAATCCAGAATGCCACTTTACCTTAAGAAAAGAGCGTTTGATCAATGCATATTACCGATCATGACATATGGTTGCGAAACTTGGACATTGAAGAGCGAAATAATTACGAAACTCCAAGTAGCTCAAAGATCCATGGAAAGATGTATGCTAGGGATAACAAAAAGGGATCGCAAACGAATAGGTTGGATACGACGAATGACCCAGGTGACAGATGTCGTCCAAAGAATAAAATCCCTTAAATGGCAATGGGCAGGTCATGTAGCAAGAAGAACTGACAACAGATGGACCACAAGAACAACTATGTGGTATCCCAGAAACGCGAAGAGGCCACAGAGACGCCCTAACATTAGATGGGACTATGACATCAGGAAAGTGGCAGGAACAACTTGGTCCCGATTAACCATCGATAGAAAGAGTTGGGCACAAATGAGTAATGATTATAAGAACACGTAATAGTAATAACAACAAAAACAAGAAAAATAATAATAATAAATAACTATAAAGGAACATCATAATAACAACTTAATAAGGGAGGCTGCATCATAATTTAGAAATGGTAGATAATAGCTGAAAATGATGATGATGATGATATATATATATATATATATATATATATATATATATATATATATATATATATGCATTTTATCCAAAGCTGTAAACACACTGTGATTAACCCACCATATTGGTTTCCATCTATCATATTGAATTTTTAAAAAAACAATTTTTAATTCGTAATTTCTACCCTTAAAAACCTTCCTACACCAATTTTGGACAAAATCGAGAGATCTAAAATTTGTAGTTCACCATATTGGATGTGTTATATCGAATTTTTAAAAAATAATTTTAGATTTGTTATGTGCGACCTTGAAAACTCTCCCACATCAATTTTGGAGAAAAATTAACTTTTTTGTCCTCCATGCTATCAGCACCATCTTGGATTTTAATAAATCAATTGCATCCAAAATAATATGGGACCACCGTAGCAACTTCCTGAACATAATGTAAATAATATTATTTATATCAATGCCATGTGGCACTGATACAAATGAAATTGTTTACATTATGTTAGTGATTGAATGTAGAACCTCTTTCTTTTAGAAGACCGTTCAAAAAGTGTGCTTTTTGAAATTTGTATTCTCTTTGTAATAAACTTGTGAAAATACTTTTAGCGGGCATTTTTTATGAAAATCTCTTAGAGCATACTGAAAACCTCATAAAACTATCTCACTCTTTAAAAAGTTACATACAAATGAAGATGGTTGAAGAGTGCGCTAATTTTTGTAGTTTTCATTCCGCTAGAAATTGTCCCATAAAAATATTTTAAAACAAGGCTTAGTTTTAAAATATTTTTATGGGACCACTTAGAGAAGCTGCTTAGCTCCATGCGGTCGATTAATACCCTACTTTTGTTAAAGTCGGTTAAAAATATTATAAAAGTATAGTTATGTGAATAAATGTATTATTCCCAAGAAAACACCCTATAAAAGAAATTCTCAACTACATCAGATGGAATCATGGGTACGTGCTGAAAAACATATACAACTTCCCGATTATTTAAAGATCTCTTCATATAATGCACTGCGCGGCGTCTATGAAGAGAAGTGCAAGTCTACTTACAGAGGCTCACCGTTTCATTAATACTTTAAACACATTTTAATATAAATTTATTTCAATTTATTAACTATAAGCATCTAATTATAAAATAAATAATACAATAGTATAAGGAATTTCAGTTATTATAACTATTTTTGTATGTATTGGTGCGCTGCTTCAGTTTTTTAAACTTTAATGCTTTCTATCTATTTTCTTTCATACGATGTAAAACATTAAGTGTAATACTTGATTTTTAAAGTTAATATACTTCCTGGTGAAAAATTTAACACAGTTTTACTGTAAATATGATCTATAAATAATCGGGAAGCTGTATATTTTTCAGCACGTGTCCGTGATTCCATCTAATGTAGTTGAGAATTTTCTTTGTACGACGTTGTCTCGCAAATATACATTTATTTGTATTTGTCTGTATCACATAACTATTTAAGCGCCTCTTTGATAATTGTGTTAATATTGATTTTTGACTAAGCTTGACTTTTTCACAATCGTCAATATTGTCTTTTCCTAGGACATCGGAGTGTACTTTATAACTACTAATTAAATTTTCACATTACGATTAATCCCAGCTTGTAGTTTTGACTTAAATTATCAATTGCTGGCCGCAGAATTTGAAAATCTTCATTTAATCAAAAATTATTTATGATTTTTAAATCTTAAACAAATTACAAGAGACACTTTTTGCTTAGAATTGGTCGAGAAATACGAAAATATTTTTCATTTTCCCAAAAAAATATTTTTTTAAATCATTAATATAATTTTTTGTTTATAACAAATTACCTGATCATTTTTTGGGAATTTACCTTTGATATTCGTACATATAAAAAACTTTGGTGGGGCTATTATCTCTTCATTGGCTACAAAAATCCACTCAGTTCCTAGACTATATGAATTTACAGTAATTATTTTCATGTGCATTTTGGAAAAAATGGTAAATGTTTCGCTAAGCGGAACTTTCAGTAATTAAATCCTTGTTTATTTGACTTCCATCATCTTATTTATAAATTGATGTTTCAGCTTAATTAGCTATTAAATGGGTTTGTTTCCTAATTTTAAACGTTTTATTGTATGTTGGTTCTCCTATTGATACCAATAAAATTTTTCCCACGACATTTTTACAGCTGTGCACTTTAAAAAATAATAGACAATTATTTAACAACAATAAAAATTTTTTTATTATAATTGAGAAAAAGTTGCGGAAGTACAGTGTTTGTTTTGTCTATATATCATATTTAGGAGCATAGAAAATTTTAGATTTGTTCTAAAAACCGTAACCATTGATGTTTATATAAATATTCCTGTAATAAAAATCGCTTTGTTTAGTTACCTTTACTAAAATGTCGTACCAAAGTACGTGAAACTTTTATATAAATATAATATCTACGAACCAGCTGTTAATCTAAAAAAACTCAGAGGGTTACTCAAGGTATTTTAATTAAGGTTTTAGATAAATTATTATTATTGTTTTTTATAGAGAACGTATATAAATATGTTAATCTAAAATCTATTTTTCTAATCTGATATTGTTATACATACTTAATAGTTATGACTAGGAATACCTAGAACTTCTTGGCTTTAAAAATAATGCGCTAAAATTAGATCTGTTTCACAAAATTGGCACCCGATAATCGGCTGTTGACGTTCATCATTATGTTGCTTAGACCATTGGCCTTTGTATTTATATAAAATATTTACAATTGCGTCTTATATGAGAGTCTAGATCATTTTTCAGTTCTACAATACCATGCTATTAATGAAAAATAAAGTTGACGAACCCAACGCTAAAGTATAATAAAATTTTTATAAAAAAAAATGAACCGACGTCTAAAAGTGCGCAAAAAAGTGAAAAATAACTATAGATTTTATATGAAATTGAAATTTTTGAAATCGGCACCAAACTAATATCTGACAAAATGTGGTTCGCATGAACAGATTAAAAATACTTTATTTGTAATTGCTTTCTTACCATAATTTTTATGTATTATTTTTCACTTTTTAGCGCACTTTTAGAAGTCGGTTTATATAAATTTTATTTTTCGATTTTTAGTTTGGAATTTATTATGATATCCATAAATTATTTGAACCAAGTAATAATCGAAATTAGTGTACCTCGCAATGACTCCAAGGTGGCAAAAAAGTACCCATTTTATCTAAAGTTGTAAATCACCTTAAAATAAACCACTAAAAATTCTTTGATTCTTAGAGTTCTCCAAATACCAGTGAAATTGTGTCAAACAAATATTTAGTCTGTCATAGTATCTTAAATTTCAAATTAATTTTACATTGGTAATATAGGCCCCAAAATTGTCCAATATCGATATTTAAAGAACTTAAGACGTAAATTTCTTATCCGGATATACTTTATACTGCATATTGAGTTTGTATACGCCCCAAGAACCCCGCAATATCAGTTTTAGACAAAATCGGAAGATGTAAAATTTCAGTCCCTCATATTGTATCTTATCAACCTAATAGTTGTAAAAAATTACCCTCATATTCGTAATACATGACCCCGAAAACCCCCCAATACCAAATCTGAAAAAATGAGAATGATGTCAAATTTTCAACATCCTCAAAAACGATTCAGTCCCATCTTTCAACAAAATCGAAAAATGTAAAATTTTTAGTCCACTATATTGGATTCGCCATATAGAATCCTGAAAAAATACTTTTAAATTCATAATTGATACCCTCAAGAACCCCCTATATCAGTTTTGGAGAAAAACGAGAAAAGTAAAATTTTTAGTACGCCAAATTGAATCTGCCAGATTGAGTTTTTCAAAAAATATTTTAAATTCGTAATTAACACTAACAATCCACCAATACTGATTTTTGACAAAATCGGGAGATGTAGAAAATTTAATCCGCCATTTGGATGCGCCATATTGAATTTTTTAAAAATAATTTCAGATTCGTTGTGTACGACCCCGAAAATTCCCCATACCAATTTTGGAGAAAATCGGAAGAAATAATTTTTTTTCGCCGCCATAATGTCAGCGTCATTTTGGATGTTACTGCACCAATTTCTTTCAAAAAAATATAGGACCACCGCAGCAACTTCCTGAACATAACGCAAAAAATTTCATTGAAATCGGTGCCGCTGTTCCGGAGTAATCGGTGTACATACATAAAAGAAACATACCTACATACTCGACGAATTGAGAACCTCCTTCTTTTAGAAGTCGGTTAAAAAGAAAGCAACCAAAGGTATAAATTTGCAATATACTCGTATTTCTAATTCCGGGAATTGACTAATAAATTTTGTATTTTTGACCATTTCATCAAAACATAGCAGTATAATTAAACTTTGAGTGCTTAATATCTTAATTTTTGAACTGTAACAAACTAATTTCTTCACAAAAGTGTAAAAGATAGGGCGGTTTTTAAGAAAACATCCCATAGAAAGAAATTTGGATAACAGGTTGAATCGCAACATCTCGGCGAAGCAGTTTAAGTGTCCAAAACGAGACATGACCCGACCTAAGAACTTTGTTTACAACAACTCCATTGTTTCCCTTACGGTGTGCCAGGCATCTTGAGTGGTAAAGATTTGACATCATAACACCAACTCCTGGTATACTGATGATAAAATTACTATATTTTATGTGTAACAAGTTCAATTACGATCAATTTTGTTGCAGATCACGGTGTACAATGTTTATTCTCTTAGGCATGTTTTCCGAAACGAAATTTCGATGTTTCCCTTTTGTACATGTTCCTTTTATCTTTTGTAATCTTAACTTCTAACGATCGTTTTTCTCTTCAATGTATATTTCAGAGCACTTACAAGGAATTTCGCTTACTTTCCTTATAAAACTTTGGATTTTCTATTTGCTAGTTAGTGAAGAAGGGCTTCGAGAAATTCGTTTTACTTTGTCAGACATTCCTATTACGTATGGAATTGAGAGGGGAAAATCCGTGCTTCTTGTTGTTCAAGAATAATTGGTTATGTTCTTAATTAGTTGATGCGTGCAAGTTTCTCATGAAAATCTGCCCCAATTAACATGTATTTATAAAGTCCGTGATCAAAGTAGTAAGTAGAATTGTTCTCTTTTTTTTTGTTTCTATTATTTAGAGCACAAAAACATAACCGTGTTGTATAGCTCGTAGAGTATATTGGTATAATTTAGTTTTTAAAACAAGAAGTCCACGTTTTAATGGTCATAACGAGATCGGTAACATTCTCAGCCATAAAAATATTCATATTAATTATTCAAGTCTAATTCTATAATACACAAAATATGAATGACCTCCTTATTCGTACAAAAATATGTATATGTCAACTTCTATTATTAGAAAGTATATTTAAAAAATCTGAATGTAAGGCGTGCCTTCATTAAACAGTCAAAAATCAACAGGGCGACCAAGAAGTATTGTCTCTTTATGTTTCTTAGTACGAGAAAATGGGTTATATATTTAAAATAGTAGAGAAAGAAAATGAACTCACGCCATCTAAATATTTTAAAAATATTATGGTAATCATAAAAATAGAAAACTAGTGTTTTTGGTTCAGAGATTGCTCAGAGAAAATTCCAAATTAAATATGTAATAGAAGCGAAACGTTAAATGGAAAATTAGATTTTAGTGTTTAAGAGATTTTTTCGTGATAAAAAATGCCGTCACACTAAAAACAATCCGTACTAATATTTTGTTATATTTTCCACTCTGTACTATAATTCATTATTTTGTTATGAACAATTAAAACCAAAAAATTGACTTTTCTTTTCGTTTTTTGCTTATGAACTGAAATATAATTTAGGCAATCTCGATAATGTCAACAGATAAAGTGCAGAGAATAAAAATATCAACAAAATTTAGCCCTGGATCAATCCAACCGGATCATTAATAACGTAGAAAAACAGGAAAAATCGGAAAATTCAGCTTAACCCGATCTCAAACACTGGCAACAGGGCCAATGAACGCACCCCACGTACACACGCAAGCGTCAGTTCGCTCGTAGACGCCATACAGCGAACTTTCAAAATGGTGGATGAGATTTCACGGCAACGTCAGCTGCCTTACAGTCCTGAGAAGGATATATACGGGATACCCGAAAAATCTTCGACATCCGACAGCGCGGCGAATAAAAAATTAATGTAATGACTAATAAATTATATTCCATCGAATATGCTGAAAATTTCATCAAACTATTTTACTTCTATATTAAATTTATCTTTTTTTGAAGTCGGTTAAAGAAACTGAAGTAATTGTAATTTTTTTCTCTTTATAATTCGAAAGATAAATTTCGCTTTTATTGAATCTTTAAATGGTTCTGCAGAAATGGAAATAACGGTAGATTTTCAAAAGCCTGAGAACATTCGATATAAAGGCATTTTTTCTAATAATTGATAATAAATGATAATTTAAGAGAATTAATATATGCCTAATCTTGTTGTGCCAATAAGAAGGTCATCGATCTTAGATACAAATAAGAAACGTCAATAGACTGTGATATTGTAAACATTATTATGTTATGTTTAGGTTAAAACCTATTAGTAGTTTATAACAAGTAATATTACACGTCATAAGCTTTGTCTAGGATAGTGCCTTACCAAGAATTATAAAGCATATTTAATATTTTAGATATAATATTATTAGTAGAAATTATCTTAATCCCTTCTGCAATTATGATCGATCGAATTTAATATTGAAATAACTTCAGTGAGAACCACATACATATATATATATATATATATATATATATATATATATATATATATATATATATATATATATATATATATAAAACAATTCTATATTTTCAAATATATTGAATTTCGTTCTTTAGAAAGTTTTAATGAGGACAACGTGTCATCCAGATATTGCACCAGAATACAGAAATTGCAGTTATTTAATCGGAATACAATAAAGAATTTTCTACTAATATTCAATTAATACATAAAGTAAAAAAAATATTTGAAAACAAGCCTAAAATATTTGATAGTTTGGATAAACTATCTCTCTCAGGAGTATTACATAATTTCAAGTTTGCCGTGCCTATACTTGCACTACATATAATATACACCAACACAACGTACTAGTTGAAAAACGAATTGAAATAATAATTGCAATAAAAACGAGAGACATACTAGTGCATTACTAATTATTGTCCGCCAAAAAATCCACTTCCTTGAAACTCTGGGGACCAGTCAAATAAGCCCAGATACTTTCACGTCTAGTCTTTGAGCACTACTTTTCATGAAAAGACTCTAAGATAACTGAAATGAGAACAAACTGCTGCTTTTGAGCAGTTCCATTGACCGCCTTCTGATCAGCTTGTTGATAATATAATATGGTATTTTATCAGATATGAGGAAGGGAGTGCAATATAGGTTGCATATATTGAGAAAGACAAGCACTTGTAAACCACCATAATATGATATTCTCATTGGCACTACTCACACAAACAAAATTCCAGCTCAATCAGACGAGTAGAAGGAAGAGTTTGAAATATGTATTAAAAATTCTATTTCGTTCGGAAATGAATACAGACACACAGAAAGACGGATATGTGAAGTCCATATGAAGAGCTAGTAAAAATGATATTTCGAAAAGGTGTTAAAAGTAATTTTGTCTACAATAGAATAAACTATCAAATTACTGGTTGTATTTTAGTGTAATATTTACTATTTTCTATTTATTGAGCCATGATATCTATCACAAGGTTTTCATTTTTTAAATGATTATTTTTATTATCAATCACTGAATGACGTTGAAATCAGCAAGAGCCAACTAATCCATCAGCGACTAACTACTCCATAATTGGTCAATGGGCGAACTATTTTACAACCAGATAATATTGATCTTGTTAGTCCCTAGCAAACATGTACTGCTTGCTCTAGTAATTTGCCAAACTTTGTGAATGAATAGAAGGCTGGAAAGAACAGTTATATTAACTTCGTCTCCGTATAACAAAAAATTAGAGAGGATAAAGACCGGGAAAATTATAAAAAGAAAACTGTAAAAAAGAAAAACGGTAGAAGGACAATCGATAAAAATATACGAATTAATAGGCAGACACACAAGTACAGTTAAAAAACACCTTGTAAAAAAATTTACATATTTTTTGCAATTTTCAATGTTCCAGGAAAAGCTTGAAATATTGGAGTGTCCTTTCAATATCTCTTGAAATGAGTATGTATATATATATATATATATATATATATATATATATATATATTAAAAATAAAAATAAACAATTCCACAGTCTATTAATTTGGAAAAGTTATTTTATTCTCCGTACGACCGTTGAGAAAGGGGTCTACTTAAAATCCCCATATCGTAAAATATGGGCAGGATATTACCCGCAGATATTCATGTTCGACTGTTATCTTAAACAGTACAAACGAACATTTAAATATACTCCGGAGCGGTATGAAATTATTAAACATAAAAATAAGCAATTTCACGTTCCATGTATTTGGAAAAGTTATTTTATTCTCCTTACAACTATTGTTTCCTGTGCATTTTGTTCTCGGTTCGTTACAGCTCCACTGATGAGACCATTAGGTGGTCGAAACTAGTATGAAGAGACAACTAAAGTGGAATTCGCAGAGAATATACTGTCCGTCCCCTTTCTCAACGGTCGTAAGGCGAATAAAATAACTTTTCCATATATATATATATATATATATATATATATATATATATATATATGTATATATATATATATATATATATATATATATATATATATATATATATATCATAATCAAAAAACAAAACTAAATTGAATTTTTGTATTTTTTTAAATTAAACTACGTTTCTATTTCAGAACAAAAGTTAGTTAAATAAAATTTGTAAAAAAATTACAAATAGCTGCATTTTATTTAAGATATACACCCTGTATATGTTATCATGACTTTGATCACTGTTGATGAGATCCGAAAGCGAGCCAAACTTTTTTTTAACAATTATTTTTTTCTCGAAAAATCAAAAATATTGGAGTTGCGGAGAGTGCGGTACCCAATCTACACCATATATATATATATATATATATATATATATATATATATATATAATAGTTAGTAATATAGAGTTCACAAAAATACGTTCATCATTGGGCATAACATTGGAACAAAATATGGTAATAAAATATAGTGAATATTTTCTATATGGTCAGTGATCTGATTATATGAGTACTGCTAAAATTGTGTTAAAATAAACTTTGACCAGTATATAATATATCTTTTGTCACTTCTCTTAAGAAATCAGATTTATTTCATTCCGCAAAATCAATTTTGTTTCTTAAAAAATAATAAACATGGTGTTTGTTGTACGAAAAATGATAAATCAAAAAATGTAAACATAACCTAAAACCAAACCGAATTAACGAACACAATAAGGCATTAGTTGATAAAATGATAACGCTCCTCACCTTTGGGTTATGCAGTAAGGAAAACCATGTACAATACGTCCAACCCAGCATTAGAAGAGTGCAACAATTAATGTCACAAATCAAACCACATCAGCAAATTCACATATTGTAACACAATCCGCAACACTTGTCTTTGTTTTACCTATTGTTTATTCAATTCTTTTTTCTTTGTTTTACAGGTCGCGCAATTAATAAACGAACACGGTTGAAATTTGCACGAATTCACGTTCACTTTGACACCGTTGTTCGACGTTTTGCTACGGCATGGCGGAGTGCGTTTCACCAGGTTGTTGGATTTACCTGTGTGCAGTTCGTGGCCAGGTAAAGTCCTTGGCCGTCGATGACGATGGCCTCTCTTTGGATGTTCAACTGTTGTAGTAGTTTGCCTTCTTCGTCTTTTGCAGAGCGGACAATGAACGAAAGTGAAATCGGCAGAGTAATGAGGGCAATAGTGGTGAATAATGGTTTTTAAACAATTGGCCTATTTTTTTACCTCTCTTTATTTGATAACATACAACTATTTTTAGTTAACTGCGTTAAAACTCAGCCAAGTAGAAAAAACTAATGAGATCTTGTTATATTTATACGTATATACCACGCATAGCCTTTTTCATTATATGGTCAGTGAATAGTATATGCTTTCTTCTTTATTATAAATAGAATTTTTGACTTGAATTTCTGTATTCTGTTGGAAAAATACTTTAATGGGTGTTTCTACAAAAATTGGACATTTTGAAAAAATTCATCGTGTAAAATTTTTTCCATATTTTTGCAACTGAAAAAAATCAGAGTGTTATGGCTTATCCCAAAGTGGACTTGGTTCTCCGACTTGTTCCTCTTAAACCAAAAGTTTCCATAGTATCCCTACAAGGTTCTCTTAATGCACTCTTGCTTATATAGAAAATACTAAGTATCAAGTTTGATTATGCTTACATAAGTGTTGGTCATAATAAGAGCTTTGAATAAGAACGGAACATGGTTTCTTCTTAATAAATTCACAGTAAAAATAAGAGGAAATATTTGATAGGCTTTTGATTGGGCCACTTGTGTGTGATTCTGACATTCTAAATTGCATTTTTTATTTTCCAGGGAGGAGATCCTACCAATATATAGAACTAATATATTAACACAAATGGGATAAGAACATGATGGCGGACTATAGCTGGTTATTACCTTAGAAAACATCATATTAACGTAAAAGCAAATCTATTAACGTCAACAAATGGCGAATAAATTATGAATATAATAGAAATACAATCATGACACACATTTAAAATTCAACATTTAAAACAATAAATAACATTTAAAACAATAATCAAAAACGGAAACAATTATTATTTAAAAGATTCTTTTTAGTAAATTTTACGCACCTTAAGATTTCGTCAAAACTATTACTAATATCAACAAACCACTAAGGACTTGAATTAATGATAGTAATAATTTTGACGAAATCTCAAGAAGCGTAAAATTTACTAAATAGAATCTGTTAAATAATCATTGTTTCAGTTTTTAATTATTGTTTTAAATGTTATTTATTGTTTTAAACTTCGATCATACTCTATAGATTTAAACAATAGAGTTACTTGTAGGCTGTTTATGGTCGGTGGAGGAGAGGCTTTTTTGATGTTTGACAGATATAAACATGTTTATCTATCTTTTCTTGTAAGTTTAATTGCTTGTCGTGACTCTTTTCAGCGTTTTTAAGTGTTTACAATTAATATTAACAAAAAGAGGATTTAAAACCTATTTTTATTGGTAAATATTGTTAAATATTGTTTACATACTGAAAATAACAATAATAATAATTTAGGCCACCATATATTCATACTTTTATACAGTCAGAATTGACGTACCCATTACCATACGATACTCGTTTAAATAATGCAATTAGAAAAGGATAGCATAAAATCGGTATGTGTGTACTAAGAAATTAAATATCTACTGTTTATTAACACTTTTTCAAATATAAATAAAAATATTATTTCGTTATTCAGCATTCAAACAATCGGGCTCTAGTTCTGACGTTATGTTAATTCTATAGGGGTATGTTCTAAGGTTTTAAATGTTGAATTTTAAGTGGGTGTGTGTGTCATGTATTTATATTATATTCATAATTCGTTTTAAATTTTAGACGATTGTTTTTGAAGGTATTCTAAATAAAGAACGAAACGTCAAAGCGATGAAAAATATATTTTAAATGTGAACAGTTCAAGAAAATCAACATATATATATATATATATATATATATATATATATATATATATATATATATATATATATATATATATATATATATATATATATATATATAGTGTAGTTTCGTAACTATTACGTAGCTAGAAGGTAGTGCCGTTGAATATTTAATTATTATATTGTTGGTTGAATGGATGAATATGGCAACCTAGTGAGTGATTTAATTTGAATTATGATTTCTATGTTCTTACCACTTCTTTTCAATTTATTGGCAAGCAGTCTTTACTCAATATCCGTTTTTCGATTATTCAATTATTCCTCTGTCTCCGGCCAATGCAGACTTGCAAGAAACAACAGATTAAGTATTAGAATTCACGTCCACGATAAACCCGATCGGGTTAACCTAGAGCGTCTAGTCTTGTAAAATAAGTGAATTTGTTATCTCTTTTGTTGTCTACGTCATGTTTTTTTATCCTGATTCGAATATTCAAGATGCCTGAGAACCAAAGGTCAAATAAAATTGCGAAACAATGGAATTTGCAAGCTCCGCAATGATACAATAGTGGGACATTTATTCCTTAATTAAAAGCTGGTAATTTAGCACGTCTAACCATCTTAAATTGATAAAATAAGTATTCCTTTAGTTTAATTTACATGAACAGTTTCCGCTTCCGCTTTAACTGTGAATCGATTTTTCTTTAATTAAAATAAATAAACTAGTTCAATGGTTAGTAAGAGAACGTGGAGCTTCTGCAATTCAAAACGGCTAAATTTAAATCCAATCTTTCACGACACGGTACATACAGTGGCGGATAAAAGTATTTGCACTACATATTTTTCACATCGCAACAGTGTATTTCAGGAATAGAAAACGTCAAAATGTCAGGTTCTCCTACAAAAAAAATAAAATCTTAAAGAAATTTTTACATATAAATAAGACTGCGTTTTAAATTTAGGTTTAGAGATAGACAGATTAAAAAATGTTCATTGTAGGGAGTCCCTTTCTTTTTATGACTTTAATAAGATGTTCTTAAATGAAATAAATCAATTTTGTCAAATACGTTTCTTGAACTCGTTCCATAAACTTTTAATATGATTTAGATCTGGTGATTGTGGAGGGGTATTTAATTGATGGGATATATTGTAAACCAACCCCACAGTTTAACAACGTAAAATATTAGGAAGACCAATACCTTGGTCCACTTAAAGAATATGACCATAGTAGAATTTTCAAGAAATAAATTCTTTCTTTTTTTTTGCTCAAACGATGCTTTATCATCATAAAAATAAGTTCCTATTCGCTTTATGACGAAATATTTTTTTTATCGACTTTGTGCATATAACGTAAGTCTACCTTTGGAACGGTCATAGAGTACCCAGATGCGCCGCGCCATACCCTTGGATTTTCTTAGCTATACCGAAGATATGACTCACCAGCTATCGATAAACTTAGAAAGGGCATATGAAGGAAATTGTTTACTCGCTGTTGGGGGTTTTACTGTGTGAAGCTTACCACCCAAGAATACTTCAAGTGGCAAATTGGTTTTAGGTATAACTTCTAATATTGTAACGTGCAGTTTCAATGATGGCCTTAGCAGTGCAATCAGGGGCGGATCCAGTCTCTCTGGGAGGGTGAGGCGATATCACAAGAGCCAAAAAAAGATCGAAGTTATCCCCTCCACATTCGTATAAAAGCCGTGGGGAGTTCAGCGACATCCATGTTCCCAATGCCGCAGGCAAGCGAGTCTATTTTTTCTGAATTTGAAGCTATTGGGGAGGAGGGAAGCGGGGTGTAGATTAAGATTAAATAAAGAGTTCATAAGTATATCTTTGAAACTCATTATAGCGGGACAAAGTAATAGATCGCATATTTTATGTTATTTACATTTTCTAAAAAATTGGTTTTAGAGGATTTTTGACATCGTAGGTTACAAATCTGAACATAATTTTTTATAATTTAATATGACTGATGCAATATGGAGAACTAAAAATTTATATTTTTCGATTTTGTCCAAAATTGAAATTGGGGGTTTTATATTTAATATGCAGAATAGTATATGTCACACTAGAAAATGTACCTATTTCAAGTTCTTTCAATATTGATATTGAGGGGTTTTGAGGGCTTGGAATGCCAATTTAAAACTAGTGGATTTCAAACTAAATTTGTGTTTGTATAAGTTTTATTCAAAACTGATACTTGGAAAATTTTTTGTTCTTCAATTTAGTGTGGTTTACAATTTTGGATAAAATGGGTAGTTTTTGCGACTTTAAAAATATTGCGAGATATACTACATATTTGCTGCTAGCACGTTGTTCAAATAATTTATAGATATCACAACGAGTTCAAAACTAAAAATCGAAAAATAAAACTTTTATAAAAAGAAATTGAACCTACTTCTAGAAACTCGCTAAAAAGCGATATTGAAATTTTTATAGTCGGTGCCAAATTATTATTAAATTAAACAAATAACTACTAACACGAGATGCATACAAGACAATTACAAATAAAGTAATTCTCAATCTTTTTATGTGAATCACATTTTCTCAGGTATTAAATTGGCACTAACTTCAAAAATTTCAATATCATATAAAAATCGCTATTTTATTTAAATTCATGGCATTCAGTTGTTTCTAATTTTCTTTAATTCTAATTGCGTTTTAAAATAATTGGAATCGAATCTAAATAATTTAGAGCTAAAGACAATAAAGCCATCAAACATTAGAACCACAAAATTTAACATCTTGAATTTCTTGTTTTAGACATGAAAACATAATTGCATAATAACCAACGTTTTTTACAAAATTTATATTGTTCATAGTAAAAGAATACTGAATTTAGAAACTTAAGAGAAATAATAAACATCATAAGTCATTTTTTAACAAAGTATAAATATACACTTTATTTTCGTAAAATAAAAATAGAATTCCATTCTAATTGGAAGCTTTGTTGTTCTGGCGTCTTTTTGAATATATTTGATTGCAGTGCCCCTTGCACCTCCGGGTCCCTGACTATTGGTTTACTACGTTTTAATCAAAATAAAAAAACACTCGGTTGATTGCAGAACAGGTCTGATATTTTATGGCGAATGCGCAAGATGAAATTTAAATTATAAAAATGTATCTCCAATTAGAAAAAACTGGTAGCATAATTATTATGTTAGGATTGCGTACCGTGCAATTTTATTGCACATGTGTTGGGTTAATTGAAATTATGTGTCTGCAAAATTTAATTTCAAATGTTGAACTTTTTATTGGAAATCAAATTTTAAACAATTCCTTTTTGTATTTCATAAAGTAGTAAATAATACATAAGCCTTTGAATTTTCATTTAAATTATTTACAAAGTGTTATTATTTCCAATTTTTACAAATTTTGTAAACTTCCGTTGAAAAGTTGGGTATAGTTATATTTCACATTCATGTAACTAAATTACGTAACCTTTATATTCGCGCAATATCTGTATGCAACAAGGCAGACTCAGTTGCAAAAGTTATAGTAAATATTAAATATGATTTACAACCATTACCGGTTCTAGGTGACCAAATGATTTTGTGCAGAACTTTATATTTCGCACCTCCGTATCATAACTGACATGTCTGATTTTGATTCCAGATGTGTGTCTCTCGTCCCGCCAATATCAGATTTCTAGACGCAAAGGTTTACTATGAATATGAATAGCAGAATTTAAAATTAAATGTTTACATTCAAGAAAATAAAAACAATTCTGAAATTTCATTTTGACGTCCTTTCTTAGGCGCATTGGTATGGGGGCATGATCTACAACACGCTAGAACTGGTTCTGTTTACAACCTTTTAAAATTAATAGATGTTATAACAAAGACCACTGGACAATATTTCTTTTTCACAATTCCGTTCATTAAGAACACTTATCAGAAGAAAAGAAAAATTGTTAGCAACTGTAACATAAAAGAAGTCATCAAATCAGGAAATACCATTAGAGCTCATTTAACAAAAAAAGAACCTAAAAGCACCAGTAAGAAAGAATGTGTTTACAAAGTGAAATACATATTGGAAAAATCAAGTTTTCACTTGAGGTTAGAATTAAAGAAAACTCATATAAAACAACGAGGAAACTCGAAATTTAGTAATGCAGAAATCGGTTCAGCTAAAGAATATCAAATAAAATGGTTTGACGCAGCAGAAATATGCATGGAACTGAACATGAAAAAGTTAAAATTTAAAGAAGTAGATTACATTAAAAATAATGTAATTTTTGGTAAACCTGGGGTTGAGGTTTAGCAATGAATACTCTGTAAAATCAAAGCATTAAAGTGTATATGGTGTACAATCAATTTTCAACATCAAACCCTCAAACAAGAGTATAAAAACTTTATTATACATATGTTTGTTTTCATTTAGTTTAATTTTGATTGCGCCATACTTGTCTAGTCTCAAGGTTTTTACAATATTGTAGTAAATTGCGTCCAGATTTCGATATTGTTTTTGGGGATAAGGTTCAACATTTGAAGTGTTTTTAATGTAAAATTTCTAATTAAAACTTAATCAGACTTATACTAGTAAGATAATTATAAACATCGACGAATAAACAATTCTCTCAAAAAACACATAACCGTAGTTTTTAAGAAAGATCTCTGTAAAAATATTAATGTGTTTTGCTAAGACGGTAGAGAGTAATTGAGAACTAAAAGAATATGAAGTCTCGCATAAAAAAACTATGCTGTTTAAATATTCGCGATTTAGACTTAAATATCTAAAGAGGTATATGCGAAAACTATTTGCTACAAAAAGTTGAAATTTGGCACAAATATAAAAAATGGTGGCCCAAACACAGACGTATAGTTTTAAAAATTAAATTTTAATTTTAGCGGTTAGTTTTGGGAGTGGAATCGGAGGTTAAACAATTTTTTTCCAATGCCTTTAAGTGAGATATCAAAAATAAAAGCTTGCAAAGCGCGACTTTAAAAATATTTATGATGTTATACTTGAACAAGTTTTCCTTGATGATAATTAAAAAACAAATACTAAAAACTGTTACCCTTCCACTGTATCTCCAAAAGAATAACTCAAAAAAATCCTATAATAATTCGGGATATTCTCCAAAACGTGTAGATTGAATGAAAAACAACTTTAATAATGTAACTATTATGAAGAAACAAAGATGAAAAGTAAACTTTGTGGAAAGCGAATGCAGGAGTATAATAGAGCGGAGAATCACGGTACGAAAGACTAATTGTGCATGTCCAATCTGCTTCTGGCCAGTTTAATTATATTCATTAGAAGTGAACAGTAATTAATAAGTTCCAATAAATCTACGTAGTTATGAGTTAAAAAAGGTTTATTCTCAAAAAGAATATTGCATCCCTTTAAATCTTAATTCTGTTGTCACCGAAGCAAATTAATATAATAGAAAACTCGATCCCTTTTTCAAGTCAAAATTTTTAAAAAGGTTTGTATTATTGTTTACCAAACTCTTAATACTTATATATATATATATATATATATATATATATATATATATATATATATATATATATATATATATATATATATTTCATATCAATTTTATGCTATTATTGATTGCCTTGCAAAGTGTTTATTATATTAATTTACCAATTTAAATATATAATGTCAATATGTTCTTAATAATACACATTCTATATTGAAGTTTAAATTTCCTCTAACACATTGAAAATGAAGCAACAGTTAATTCAAAATAAAATTAGGAAAATAAAATGAATAATTTAAAGAAAAAAAAAACGATTGTATTTCCATGAAAGTTGAGCACTAAATGGTATAAAATAACTTTCTATATAAAAATATGGTAAAAAATATATGAAAAATATATTCGTATTTTAGATTACTAGTTTGATCATTTATTTTGGTCATAAAATCGTGGGCGTTTGCTTTGTATGACTCCAATTGTGCTATTAATTGTTAACTGTATTTTAATTTGAGAGCCACATGAGAGTACAAGTTTCTCAAATTGAGAATTATGTATATTAATCACTCTTTTGTTATTTGTCATTAAATTAACGTTAAGTTTCTAAGCTTTAAAATGACCTGCAAATATGCGTTCAAGGTTAGTTTCAAAGTCATCATGTGGCATTGTCGTCGGGTTTATATATGTATACTTAGTTTTAGCTTGATTGGATAATCGGAGGTGCTTAAAATTCGATTACAATATTTGATGAGTAGTTGACAGACAATCCACAGGCCATAGGCTATAGGCAGCAGTGAAATCAAATAAAATCATTTAAGAAATAAAAAAAATTGGTCTTTAAGCAAGCTACCACAGCGTATTAATCCTATAATATTTTAAAGATATATAGATAAGCTTACCTAATCATGTTATAAAGTCATTTATTTGTGATTGCTTCCTTACTGTACCTAGTGTATGTCTGTTTTTAATAATTATTTATTTCATTTAATAATTCAAGTAATAATTCGGTAACAGCTTCAAGAAATTTCAAATGCATATAAAATTCTTATAAAAAAGATTGAACCAACTTCTACAAGTGCGCTAAAAAATGAAAAATAACTAGAAATTTTCATATGAAATTAAATTTTTTGATGTCGGCGCCAAACTAATACCTGGCAAAATGTGATTCGCATAAACAGATTAAAAATATTTTATTTGTAATTGCTTTTTTACCATAATTTATATATATTACTAGTTATTTATTTCATTTAAATATAATTTGGCGCCTACTTCAAAAAGTTCAATTTCATATAAAAATTTATAGTTATTTTTCACTTTTTAGCGCACTCTTAGAAGTCGGTTCAATTTTTTTTATAAAAATTTTAGTTTTGAATTCATTATGATATCCATAAATTATTTGAACGAATCACTAATCGAGACTAGTGTACCTCGCAATGTGGCAAAAAAATTACCCATTTTATCCAAAGTTGTAAATCACTCTAAAAATTCTTTGACTCTTGGAGTTCTCCAAATACCACTGAAATTATATCAAACAAATATTTAGTCTGTGACAGTAACTCCACTATCTTTAATTTTTAATTTATAATATAGGCCCCAAAAACCAATATCGATATTTAAAGAACTTGAGACATAAATTTCTTAGCCCGACATATTTTATACCGCATATTGAGTTTATACAGGGTGATTCAAAAATCGATCACGAAACTTAAGGGGGTGATTCTACTTGACAAAATAAGGGTAGAGCTTCATATAATTTTTTTTCAAAATGTCATTCGTTTTCGAGTTACAAGCCGTCCAAGTTCAAGTTTTTATTTTTTGTTTTTTGAATTACTCGCTTACAGGAAAACCGATTTAACTAATATTTGAAAGATAGGCTAAGTCTTCTGCGCTTCATCATTTTAGTAACAATTCACATTGATTGTTTGCCGCTAGAGGGCACTTTACCTACATTGAAAATTGTTTTTTTGTCATAATTTTTTAGTGTTGACAGCTACAGTAGTTTTTGGCATAATTTCTGAAAGACTGATGCCAGGCCTTTAAAAAAGGTGCTCTTTATTTACATCGCTAAACCCAACGGTTTAGACGTAAATCACCCTTAAAAATTAAGTGGTAAATTTACTTTTCTCATTTCATTACCACCAGCTGCCAGGTAAATAGCTATCAAAGTATACTAGAGCTGTCAGTTTAACATCAAATAAATTCGCTTTTTAAACTATTTAATTTATAATCTTAAAATAACTAATAATGGCTAATCACCAATATTCAAATATCGAATATTGTGATATCCATTTTTGTTATGGAAAAGCAAATGGTAATGCAGAGTTGGCAAGAAGATATTATATGGAGAGTTATCCGGAAAGAAATATCCCTCATGCTCAAACATTTTCCAGTGTGCACAGGAGGCTTGCGGAATGTGGTTCCTTTAAAAGTTATAATGGAAATAGGGGAAGACCTAGAACTGCTAGAAACGTGCAACAAGAAGAAAGAGTGCTTGAAATTATTGAAGATAATCCAGGTATTAGTACTAGAAAAATTGTGAATGAAGTGCGGCTCTGTCAGGCTAGTTCATGGAGGATACTAAGAGAAGAACAACTCTACCCGTTTCATTCAAAAAAGGTGCAGGCTCTTTATGACGATGATCGGCCGAGACGGTTGGAAATGTGCAATCAGATCCTAGCTAAGTATGAACACGATAATCGATTAATTGGCGTCATATTATTCAGTGACGAAGCTGGTTTCACTCGTGATGGCATAACAAATCTACACAACATCCACACATATGCTTACGAGAACCCAAACAATGTGGTAGAAACGAAACATCAGCGTAGATTTTCACTAAATGTGTGGGCAGGGATAATAGGAGATTACCTTATTGGTCCTCATTTCTTTGATGGCCCATTAACTGGTGACGTATACTTAGATTTTATCCAAAATCGTCTCCCATTGTATCTGGAAGATGTGCCATTGGAAGTAAGGGCCAACATGTGGATCCTCCAAGACGGAGCTCCGCCCCACTTTAGTATACGTGTCCGACAGTATTTGAATGCAACGTATCCTGAGCGATGGATAGGACGAAGTGGACCATTGGCATGGGCAGCGAGGTCACCAGACCTTAATCCTATGGATTTTTTCTTTTGGGGTCATTTGAAACAATTGGTGTACGATATTCCAGTAATCAACGTCGAGGATCTTCGCTTCAGGATAATCGAAAAGTGCCAAATTATTAAAGAAACACCAGGAATTTTTCATCGAGTTAGGCGACATTTTTTGAAGAGTGTTAGGAAATGTATGGAAGAAAATGGGGAACATTTTGAGAATCTTTTTTAGTTTGTTTAGTACTGTTTCATTAATTTTTATCAATTAAATGTATATCGCAATAATCCATAATATGAATATTTACTGATTAGCCATTATTAGTTATTTTAAGATTATAAATTAAATAGTTTAAAAAGCGAATTTATTTGATGTTAAACTGACAGCTCTAGTATACTTTGATAGCTATTTACCTGGTAGCTGGTGGTAATGAAATGAGAAAAGTAAATTTACCACTTAATTTTTAAGGGTGATTTACGTCTAAACCGTTGGGTTTAGCGATGTAAATAAAGAGCACCTTTTTTAAAGGCCTGGCATCAGTCTTTCAGAAATTATGCCAAAAACTACTGTAGCTGTCAACACTAAAAAATTATGACAAAAAAACAATTTTCAATGTATGTAAAGTGCCCTCTAGCGGCAAACAATCAATGTGAATTGTTACTAAAATGATGAAGCGCAGAAGACTTAGCCTATCTTTCAAATATTAGTCAAATCGGTTTTCCTGTAAGCGAGTAATTCAAAAAACAGAAAATAAAAACTTGAACTTGGACGGCTTGTAACTCGAAAACGAATGACATTTTGAAAAAAAATTATATGAAGCTCTACCCTTATTTTGTCAAGTAGAATCACCCCCTTAAGTTTCGTGATCGATTTTTGAATCACCCTGTATACGTCCCAAGAACCCCGCAATATCAATTTTAGACAAAATCAGTAGCTTATATCGTATCTTATCAACCTAATAGTTAAAATTAATTTCATATTCGTAATACATGACCCCGAAAACACCCTTATACCAAATCTGAAAAAACGCAAATAAGGTAACATTTTCAACTCACCATATTGAATCCACAATATTGAATTTCAAAAAAAAAAATTTAACGTCTTAATTTAATCTAAATCTAAACCCTTCAAAACCTCATAGTACCAATTTTGAATGAAATCCAGAAATTAAAAATTTTTAGACCGTCATATTGCATCTGAAATATTAAATTTTCTTAAAATAATTTTACATTCGCCATTTACATTTTCAAAAACGATATATTATAGAAGCAGCTTACATTAAAAAGAATAATGAAATCTTCAGTAAACCGAGTGTTGAGATACCTAATCTTTGGCAACCACTACTTTGTACCATCAAATCATTGCGGTGTGTACAGTGAAGCAAAACTTTGCGCTTCAGTGGACACAGTCCCTATATAAGCTCGTAGCTTTAAGATAAAACATGCAGTTTATACTTGATAACGATTAGAGATACACCTAATCGAAACGTCCTAAAAACAAACAAAAATAAAAACAATGCAAGCCCGATAACCAACAATTTGTTTTTTTACTGTTTTTTTTTTTAATTTTCAAAGGAAAAAATATGAAAAAGTTAACATAACAACACCTAGTAAATTCTTTCAACGAAAATTAGTACGATTACTAATTTATGAATTAAATTTTTTTTTGTAATTTAATTTGCAATATTTCAATAAACTTTTCGATAAAAAATCCAACCTTTGCGATAAAATGTAGCAAGCATATAGTTTTACCTAACTAAGAACATAACTATTACAAAACTTTAACCTAATATGTGATACGTAAATACGAGGACCAGTTTTTATTTTATGTTAAAATTATTTATTTGGGTGCAGTCGGAATAGCATTTGACCTAAAAAATAACGTTAAAAACATATAAAAAATCACAAATTCCCCGTGCAGTAGTAATTACACTTGTACTTATTTCAATACATGCTTGTTTTTGCACCTTTTTAACATAATTAGACGATAACTATTGGTTAGTGCTTGACGTTCGCACTTTCTGATGTACGCTGCATGAGCAAAAATTTTAATAACAGCTGCCAAGGTGATGATCCTGAACGAAAACATATGACGACGAAATTTTTCGTTTATGCATTCCTTATTTTTCACTAATGTGATCTGAACAATTTAACATGTTAGGTTAGTAATCAACACATATAATTTATTTATTCTAATAACATTTTATATATTTTTGTTCCACCACTGCTTGCTTTGCAAAACTGATCGTTACCTGGCTCATGAAAATTCATAACATTAAGTTAACATTAAAAAGATCTAAAACGAAAACAATCATACCCAGTCTTTCGTCGTTTACACCTCGTTCGACATTGAAAAGGTAACAACAGCATTGCTAAAAACGAATTATAACATTTATGCGATTATACATTCAGTCCGCCCATTTTCCGCAAATGTGAGGTTATAGAACGCACCCGGAAAAACTGCATGCCATGGTTTTCCAATTTTCAATCGTTGTTGCCGCTTGTGCGCAATGTAGGGTTTGGTTGTCTGGGTCAGCGAATGTTTTTATCGCGAAAACGCGTGTGTAACCTTCGATGATTAAATAGATAATCATGGTCATTAAAAGATAACAATACGCACAGTTTTTAATAATTTGTAACATTCTGACATAAATTGACTTGTTAGATTTATAGCGTGGATTTGTTAGTGTTTACATTGCTTAGGTGAGTAAAAAAATGGTGCACCGAGCATGAATTATTTATTTTAGTTACTTTTGTATTAGCTTTAGTTAATAAAATATTTTATTGGCTAAATCACTTAAAAAATAAGATAAGAATTCACGTATGACAAAATGTTGTTTTAGTCGCGATTCCTTGTTAACCTTGCGCTTTGCAGTATTTCTGGTCCGTTATGATGTTTTGCAATGATGTTTATTTATACCATAATAATAAATATCTGCAGTATAAGACATTTAATTTTAGTTATTGAAAATTGTAAGCATTGTCTGTGATTTTGTGAATGTTGAGAATATTGTATTACTAGTATTATTTTATAGGAGTACATAATTATTGGGTGAAAATCAGGTTAGTTTGAACACATATTATATTATTAATTTGTAAGTTAATGTTATTTTATCATACTATCGAAAACCTTTTAATATTCTGTATCATCGTTTCTAAAACTGGGGGTCGCGTTCAGGACTATGGGGGGTCGCAATATGTTCTAAATAAGATCCGCACGCGAAATACCCTTTTATTAAAATATTTTTAATTTTAAAATAAATATTAGAAAATTAGATATTACCAATAATAACAACAAAATAAAATTAAGTAATAGCCAGATCTGTTTAAAATAGTAATTTAATGTGACCGTTGATTTTCTTTTTAACCGACTTCTAAAAGAAGGAGGTTCTCAATTCGTCGCGTCGCGTATGTATTGTTTTTTTTATGTATGTACACCGATTACTCCGAAATGGCGGTACCGATTTGAATGAAATTTTTTAAGTTGTATCAGAGATTATTATAGCTACCGCTCTTAGCTATAATAATCTTTGGTGGTATTCAGGAAGTTGCTGCGATGGCCCCATATTTTTTTGGACGAAATTGGTGCAGTAAAATTGAAGCACCATGACAATATGGCGACCAAAAAAATTAATTTTGTCCCATTTTTCTCAAAATTGAGAGGGGGGAGTTTTTAGAATAGCACATTACAAATCTGAAATTATTAAAAAAAAATAAATATGGCGGATCCAAGATAGCGGATTAAAGATTTTACATCTCTCAATTTAGTCTAAAATCAGTATTGGGGGATTTTTGTTAGTGTTAATTACGAATTCAAAACATGTTTTGAAAACCGCAATCTAGCGGATTCAATATGGTGTCCTAAAAATTTTACATTTTTCGATTTTCTCCAAAACTGATATAGAGGGTTCTTGACGGTGTAAATCATGAATTTAAAAGTATTTTTTAAGGATTCAATATTAAATTTTACATTTTTCGATTTCATTTAAAGGTAGGACTGAATCGTTTTTGAGGATGTAAATAACGAATATAAAATTATTTTAAGAAAATATATCAGATGTAATATTTATTTAAAATTTAAAATAATATAAAAATTTAAATTTCCGCATTAGATTAATACGTTAAAATTATTATTTTTTAATTCAATACGGCGGATCCAATATGGTAGTTTGAAAATTTTGCCTTATTTGCATTTTTTCAGATTTGGTAAAAGAATTTTACATTTTCCGATTTTGTCTAAAATTGATATTGCGGGATTCTTGGGGCGTATACAAACTCAATATGCAGTATGAAATATATTGGGCTAAGAAATTTACGTCTCAAGTTCTTTAAATATTGATATTGGAAGATGTTGAGGAATATATTACCAATCTAAAATTAATTTGAAATTTAACATTGTGGATTTACTATGACAGACTAAATATTTGTTTGCCACAATTTCACTGGTATCTGGAGAATTATAAGAATTAAAAGAATTTTTAGTGGTGTATTTACGGCTGATTTACAACTTTTGATAAAATGGGTACTTTTTTGCCACCTTGGAGTTATTGCGAGGTACAGTAATTTCGATTAGTTCTTAGTCCAAATAATTTATGGATATCATAATGAATTCAAATCTAGAAATTGAAAAATAAAATTTTTAAAAAAAAATTGAATCGATTTCTAAAAGTGAAAAACAACTATATATTTTTATATAAAATTGAAATTTTTGAAGTCGCCTCCAAATTATTTCTAAATGAAATAAATAATTACTAATATATATACAAATTTCGGTAAGAAAGCAATTACAAATTAGGGTTTTTTAGATCTTGATATAAAAATTTATAGCCATAGAGGTGAGCTAGGTAGTATTCAAAAGGAAAAAAGATGTAGAATTAGAGAAAATTTTGTTGAAATTTTGAGCTTGAAAATTTGCAATTCTACAAATATTAGAATTTGCAAAAAATCGTTTTTTAAACTTAATTTTCAACATTTTGCTCCTACTGGAAGTCATGTGTGGACAAACGATAAATAAAGATATATATATATATATATATATATATATATATATATATATATATATATATATATATACGTTGAATTAATAACCCCGTCCATTTGAAGCCTATAAAAATCTTTTTCAATAATTTAATTTATTTCACTAGTATCGAGCATTTTGAGTATCTAGTTATTAAATGAATATCGGGTCCGTTAAGCAAAAGTTATATTTTGGATTTTTAGTCAATAATTTAATGTTATCTTATCATATTATCGGAAATCTTTTAATACCCCATATTATAACACATATCATAAAAAAATAGTGATTTTTAAAATAATTTTATTACATTGACTTAACTAAACCATCTCTGATAAGACCGATAAAAATAAAAATATTAATATAAAATGTTATATGTTAAATTAGAATCGCTTAGAAACGAGAAATAATAATATCAATTTTTATATGAAATTGAAATTTCAAAAGTCAGCGCCAAATTAATACCTGATGGAATGTGATTCACATAAAAAACATACATACTCGACGAATTGAGAACCTCCTTCTTTTAGAAGTCGGTTAAAAAGACTCAGAAATAGTATGATTTTCTTATCATAGCATGTATGTATCTCGTGTTAGTACACTGTAAAAGAGAATGCATTAAATTTAAGGTATAGGAAGCAAATTTTATAAACATTTATTAAATGCATTTAATGTAATACATTAAATTTAATAACTTTTACATTAATCCAAATTAATTTATTCCATTAAATTTAATGTAATCATCCATTGAATTTAAAATTTGATCATTACAATTTAAGGTGACATTAAATACACAGCCAGTGTTAATTGAATTGAGATATATTATCACATATTTAATGTACCAACATTACTATGAGCTCTAGAAATTTTGAAACTATTAGGAAAGGTGGACATTTTTCCCATAGGTAGTGTTCGCCATCTAGACCAGTTTCGAATTAATTGGTTTCCATCAATCCAGGGCAGACATGTACACCTCGCTTTAAGAAAACTGAGTCCTTTAAGCAATTTATGTCATACTAAACAAAAGGTTCAATACAAGTTGCGCCATCTTCCGGAATCTCAAGCAATGTATATTGAATAATAATGTAAATTTCTTTAGTAATAGGATATATGTGAGTTAATTTTAATGTACAGAAGTTGAAATATCTTTTAAGTTACTTTATTGAAATTTTAGATACCATTTAATCAAATTTAATATACAATGAACTGATATTTGTATGAATTTTCTTTAAATTCAAAGTAAATGTAAATTATCCACGATTTAAAGTACAAAATCATTAAATTTAATGTAGAATGGACATTAAATTTGCGTTAAATTTAAGGGTATTTTTAATAGTATTTTATCTAGTAATAATTTGGTGCCGATTTTAAAAATTTCAATTTCATATAAAAATTTATATTATTTTTGGCTTTTTAGTGCCTTTTTAGAAGTTAGAAAAATTTTATATTTTGATTTTTAGTTTTAAATTGAGTTGAGTTACTGAGGTGGCAAAAAATTAAATATTTTATCCAAAGTTTTAGACTACACTCAACTGGACAACATAAAATTCTTTGATTCTGAAAATTCTCCAAAGATCAGTTTTGAATGAAATTATACCAAACAAATATTTAGTCTGCTATAGTAGATTCACTTCTTGAATGAAACACTATTACCGATATTGGAAGAACTTGAGACATGTAAATTTTTTAGTCTGACCTATTTTATTCTGTATATTGAGTTTGAAGAAATTAATTGAAGACTTATAATATACGCCTCAAATATCAGTCACAATAAAATCGGAAAAATGTAAAAATTAAACTGTAAAAAATTAACTTCAGATTTGTAACTTATGATTGAAAGAACTCCATAATATCGATTTTGAGAAACTGTGAATAACGAAAAATTTTCAACCATATTGGTTGCGCCAAATTTAAAATAAATTATTTTAAACCTTTAATCTAATCTTAATATCTTACTTAATTTTCTTCGAATTCTCCTCTCCTCATACTAATTTTGGATATAATCCGGAAATATAAAATTTTCAAACCACCATATTTTATATGCTATATTGATTTTAAAAAAACTAACCTTGTTATTTACACTCTTAGAAACGCTCCGGCGACATATTTTAAACAAAATAAAGGGACGTTAAAGTTATCAGCGTCTTCTTGGATTTGATTGAACCAATTTCAGCTAAAATAATATGGGACTACCATAACAATTTATTGAATGTAAAAAAAATTCATTCAAATCAGTGTCGCCCTTTCATAGACGTACCTATAGAACGGTCGAATGTAGAACTCTTCTTTTAGAAGTCGGTTAAAAATAAGCAAAATATCTAATGCCATAAGCTCTACAATAAGTTTACTGTCTCATATAGTCATTGTCTGTCTCTAAACAATAAATTTCTTGATGATAAATTAAACTTATTAATTCGTCTGAATTATTTATTCAACTCATAATTACTGAAAGCTTAAAGAATGAGATAAGTGTGATTTCAAGAAGGAATACTGGAATTCATCTCTAAAAAATTTAGTTGGAATCTTGGTACTTGCATATTTTTTTAGCAAAACACTAGGTAGGTCACATTAAATTTATTTATTAATCTTATTACTTGATACTTACTTATTTTAGTTATATGTGTATACCTGTGAAGCATTTTTGTTTTTCGAGACTTACTAGACTATTTTTCCTGAATAACTTATTAAGTGCTTGTAAATATTCATTATTATTTAAACATTTAAATAAATATAACATTAAATGTTTACTTTTGTTTGTCATTTCAATTTTATTCCTGTAGAAAACCAGTTTCTCTCATCAGAAAAATATATGTATTCTTATGTTAGCCATAGAATAACACTTGACAATTTTAAGAATACAAACCATTACGTGAAATATGTGTGTTGACAAAACCTTGAATTTTTGTTGATCTATTATAGACTTTACAAACATTGTAGGCGTAATATATTTAAAATACATTTTTATTATGGTAGAAATTGCAATTTAGGTACAAGGAAAACGTTATATCCTTAACCTGACTACAGAAAAATCACATTCTATTTGCATATCATCTTATTTACCAAGAATATTGCCCAATTTGTTTGGCAACTTTCTTACTAAATGTAAACTATATTCTTGATAAAACTTGATTGTTTCAGTTTAAATGGCCTTTCGATCATTGAGGATAGTGAGGAAACGATGTCAATGTCAGTTATTAGGTGATAAAAAACTGGGCCTTGTGTTCAGAACTAGTGAGTTCAGAGTTGCAAATAAACATCGACATTATTCAACAGGTAAGTTAAATATTAAATTTAGGTGAATATTAAAATCGAAGACATGAAGAATTACATCCAGAATCCTTCTAGGACTGAAGTTTCAACTTTAAAGGAAATTCATAAGAATGAATCCATTAAAATCCTACCAGTCGATAAAGAAAATATAATGATGACCATAGATATCGTAAAATACGATCAAAAAGTTGAAGATAAATAGATCTTATCCAATCAAATTAATAGAGTCGAGAATCTGCAACGGGTATTCACATCACACTATAGTAAACCGCCTTACCATTACAAACAACCAAAAAATCACAAAACCAACAAATCACTGCGACTTGTAACCAGCTCCAGAAGATCTCCACCAAGCGGCATTTATCAAAATATAAGACAATCTCATATCAAGAATTCCACATATTTTGTAGACATTATTAGTAGCATTAATCTTGAGTCAGATAAAAAATTAACAAGTTTTGATCTATAGAATCTCTATACTAGTATCATAGAATCTCTAAGCACAATTCCAACTAAACCTTCAATCTTCAGTAAAATTGCGATTACACTATTTACAATTTATTATTATCAAAAGTTACACAAAATATATAAGTCTTAATAAATGTGTCATTTATGTTGCAAAATACAATTTAAAAAAATACTTTGCAATCAAGCCAAGGCTTATCTATGTATTATTTTCACTGTATCACTATGTTGCGGTCGAGAGACATATGCAATAATAATTTATATAAAAGTACAACAGTGAACCTTTAGTACTTTTACTATATTTATTCTACCTCTATTTTTCATATTTGGTAGGTCCCGTATTAATTACTTCAACTGAGGAGGCAAAGCGATTTATGAAAGAATGTTTTATTGCCATGGACACCCCTCCCGACCATGCGGAAACTGTAGCTTGCAATCTTTTGGAAGCTGATTACAGAGGACATTACAGTCATGGAATGAACAGACTAGGTAAATCTTACACAAGTTATTTAGCTAAAGTTATTGTTTGCATAAAACAAATTGTACTTTGTAAACACAATCTTTTTATAATGCATATTAAAAAATATTTTTTTATGATGAAATCCTCTATCAGGTACTAAGTCTAGTAAAGTTTGTGCTTTAACTGAGAATCAGCAATCTATTAATTATTATGTATTTATTTATAGGCTTTCCGAGTTCAATGAAGCAATTAAAAATCTTTTTTTTAACTCGAGAATACCTCTTTTCTGGTTATCATAAACAGCTTGGGTACAAAATTTCACGGTTTTATCAAATATAAAATTTTCAAAAACACCCCCTATCTAGTCTATAAGTTACATGCTCATTTTATGCTCTTGAAAGTGAATTTTTATAGTAGGAGTTTACTTTTACGTATGGTGTACTGTATACCAGCTTTAAATTAATAAGGGGATACAATTATAATTTTTTCCAGACATGTATATTCGTGATATAAAAGAAGGTACAACCGATCCAAAAGTAAAACCTGTAATTGAAAAGGAGACAGTTGCAACTGCTTGGGTAGATGGAAAGCATGGATTAGGTGCAGTTATAGGAAAGCGATGTATGGAACTAGCAATAACTAAAGCAAAAGATGTCGGCATTGGCTTTGTGGTAGCTAAAGGTAATATAATTAAGGGTGGAGCGAGATATTATTTTTGTATAGCGACGATCCTTTTTTCGTTACACCTCAGGGTAAAATGTTTTGTAAAATTGAAGAATAGAGGGAATGTATTGAACTTTTAGGGGAATATTATGGTAATTTTGATATCAAATTATTAATAATTTTTTGGGTTTTAGGATCGAATCATTATGGCATCGCAGGAATTTATGCTTTACAAGCAATTAATGAAGGACTCTTAGGTTTAAGTTTCACTAATACGTCACCATTTATGACACCAACAAGAGCAATACAGGTAACATTTTTTTTTAATTTATGTAAGTCATTTTGCATTTCCCATAAAAGATGACGTTTTACATGTTTTGTAATAAAATATGTCAGAAGGCCATCGCGGGTCCGCTATCACAAAATTTCACGAATTTGGCTTCCAATTCTTTCTTTGACTTCTTTAATCGTTTCAGCCACTCACAAAAACGGCTGGTTTAGGATGGTTTCTTTCAGGAAATCTTTGAGCATAAACTTGAGAAGCCAACAAACAAATTTTATGACATTCTCCGAGGATGAAAAATCATATCAGTACGCCGTTCCTTTGGATAAATCTTCATTTTTATAAAGCAATTAACACAACAATATTCAAATAATTCAATTCAATAAATGAAGTTGTACAGTTACAAAAAATAAAGCCTCTATTATAGCAACAGGCTTCGCAGATTAAACTGACAGATGAAATGAATTATCTGACATTTCTAAATGCCATATGCAACCAGATACATTAGAACATTTAGTCAAAACCTGAAAACGATTATTTGGCGTATTCTGTGAAAACGCGAAGATTTAGCTATAGTACACCCTTATACCATTCGATAGGTATTTAAGGTACATTTTCTTGTAAGTTAAAAAGTATAGTGTTCTATTTAAATTAATCAAGTTATAGCTACTTAAAGTTCTTATTTGATTCGTTTTAATTTTTGGACACCCTGTATAATATAATATAGCAAGTTTATTAGAATTGGGATATAAAATATGATTTATTGTTACACTTTACTGAAAATTTCGAGTACATAACTGAAATACTTCTTAAATTGTTGAAACATGAAAATTAGGTTAGATTTTTCCAAAACAAATTTAAAAACCCTTAAGGTTTAGATATTATAAACCTTATTAAAATATGCACTTATTTTGATCGAAGAATCCAAAAATGCAATAATATACAGGGGGTTCCATTTAAAAAAACACAACTTTGACACTTTCAGAGCTTTTGAGACACCCTGTATAATATGAAAACAATTTTTAAAAGTAACTATATTGGATTCCCATATATTCCAAAAGTAAAACTTTTTGAAGGTCACGTAATTTGGCCGCAAATACCGTGCGGTATAGGGTGAACAACCCTATATATATATATATATATATATATATATATATATATATATATATATATATATATAAAGATCTGAAGTATATAAATCTTTTTTTTATCAAATTTAATTATGTACCTCTTATAATTAGTTTATTTAGTAACTATTTCCCTTGACCTTTATTGACGAAGAGGATTTCAGTATTAGCGAGACTATTTCGCACTCGGCTAGATAAAAGCCCTCTTGAGGTTTAGCCATACCGCCAAGTTTGGCCAATGTCGGTTATATTCTGGACTATATTGCGAATGTATCGTAATTTGTGGCTTTGTCGATTTCGGGTTATCCTACCGTATTTCAGACTCTCAGCGATCTTTTGTCCCTCGAGAAATCACATAACAAAGGACCTGTGTATTTTTTTGTAATTAGCCTGGAAAAATAAATGCATCTAATTTGCGAGTACGTCTAAGATGGTATTATTTTATTAATATGTAATTTTAAAGGACTTTTAAAAGAAGAGGTTGTAAATTCGACCGCTTTTTTTATGTATATACGTTGATTTCTCCGGAAAGGCGACACGGATTTAAATGAAAATTTTTTGCTTTATTTTCAGAAAGTTGCTGCGGTGATTTAGTATTATTGTTCGCGAAATTAGCTTAGTAAAATCCAAAACTGCGCTGGTAATATAGCTGACAAAAAAATTAATTTTGTGCGAGTTTTTCCAAATTTCGTATAGGTGAGTTTTCAGGGTTGCAATAACGAATCTAAAATTATTTTTAAAAAATTCAATATAGCGAATTAAAATTTTTACATTTCTCGATTTTGTTTAAAATTAGTGCCAGGGCATTTCTAAGAGTGTATATAATGAATTTAAAATTATTTTAAAAAATTCTATATGGTGCAGGCGGTCTAAAAATTTTATATTTCTAGATTATGTCCCAAATTGATACTGCGGGGTTTCTGAGGGTGTCAATTAAGAATAGATTAAGAGTTTAAAATTGCATTTTTTGAAATGTAATAAGACCGGTTTAATATGATGGGTGGAAAATTTTATGTTATTCACATTTCTTCAAAATTGGTATTAAGTGATTTTCAGAATGGTGAGTTACGAATTAGAAGTTATTATTTTTTTTTAAGTTTAATAAGGCAAATACAATATGGATGACTAAAAATTTTACATTTTGCCGATTTTGATCTGATTAATATTGGAGGTTTTTGAAGCATATAGGTCGGACTAAAAAAGTTATATATCTCACATCACATTATCGGTGTTAGGGGTTTTGGGGCCTGAGAATCTTTAATGACTTTGGATCAAATGGAAACTTTTTTGAGAACTTAGAAAATTAACTCATTTTAAAACTAAAAATTGAAAAATAAAATTTTTATAAAAAAAATTAATCGACATAAGAAAACGCTAAAAAGCGAAAAACAATATAAATTTATATATGAAATGGAAATTTTCAAAATCGGCGCCAAATTATTACTAATTAAAACAAATAACTACTAACGTGAGATACATACAAGCTACAATAAGAAAACAATTACGAATAAAGTATTTCTCAATCTTTTTATGTGAATCACATTTTGTCAGGTGTTAATTTGGCGCCGACTTCAAAAGTTTCAGCGTTATATAAAAATTCATACTGTTATTTTTTGTTTTTTAGCGTTTGTTCAATGTTTACTGATTTTTAATTATATTCAAAATAAAAATAGCAGTGCACCAAAATATAAAAAAAATGTTGCCCTTAAAATTTATAGAAAATATCTGTAAATTATGCAAAAACAAAGATGAACTAAGGCAAAGAGAAATGAAATATTAATCAAAAACTATGCACGATATACTAGTTGTATGAAGAAAATATCACTTCAACTTTTTCAGCTACTCGAGCGCCTACTTTAAAAAATAAGCCGTGGAAATAAAATAATTTATTATTATTCAATTAACGACCATATGAATTAGTTGCCAAGTTATTTTTTACTTTTTAATGCAAGTTTGTGAAGTCCCTTTGTTTACAAAAATATAATTAATGTCAAGTTTGATATTTTAAAAGCAAGATATCAATGAAAATGTTTGTTCAAATTTCTTAATTAAACTTTCAATAGTAGACGATCGACTATGTAATTTACCAATCGTTACTGTATAATTTTGTGCCTTTTGTAATTGGTTTTCTCGTTTAATAAACGTTTTTTCATACAATAACGCGGCATTTTTCTAAAAGTCTAATATGTTTCGATTAACAAACTACCAAATATGACTTACTCCATAATTAGGAGATTTCAATGGGATGCTGAGACAACATTTATAAACAGATGGTAACATCTTCCTACAGAAAACTGTAATACATATTTGAATAATCATTAAATATTTAATAAGATATTTTTAACTTTTAGCCTGCACTTGGAACAAATCCATTGACTTTAGGAGCTCCAGGACTTAAAGGAGATAATTTTTTATTAGATATGGCCACTACTGCTGTTGCTGTAGGAAAGGTAATGTACAATTTTAGGTAAGTGCTTTAGTAAGTAAATAAAGCAAAAATAAAGTTAACAGAACTAAAAAGCAATGCTGGAAATTTTTGGTTTGATTCAAATTTTCTGGAAAAAAAATAGAATTACACTTTGTTTGTTTATCCCCATAATCGAAGAGTTGTTTTGTTTCGCAATAATTCAATACGTATCGACACTGTTATGTCGAATTCTTTTCTCCTTTTTGTATTTTTTACGCATTACTGTTCTTATCTTTAAAATCTTTGCATGTCGATTATTAATATTTTGACATATGTTACTAAATCTAAAGAAAGTATTGTACTTGTCAACTATGCTTGTTAAAAAGAATAGAGTTAACATTGAAAATGAAAATGAAAATGAAAAAAAAAGAGTAGTATTTTCTTTTTTTTTCCTTAATTTTGTAGTTAACTTGAAAACAATGTATATAGAGCTACCGATATACTTGCTTTATAATATTTTTTTATTCAGCTTTACAGCAACTAAATACAAAAGTAATTTTCTTTTAATCAGATTGAGATTGCTCGAAGAAAACAGGAGCCAATTCCTGAGGGATGGGCTTTAAATGACAATGGTATACCAGAAACTAATCCTACTATAGCATATAAGTCTGCAAAATTAATGCCCCTAGGAGGAACAGAGGCACATTCTGGATACAAAGGATATGGATTAGGAATGCTCGTCGAAATTTTTTGTGGAATTTTGTCAGGTATTTCATTTAAAAATATTATTACTTAACAGCATTTTGCTAGACAAATCATTGGTTGCATATCTACGTATATGGTTCCTATTATTGTTTATGTTTCGAATTACTATTTATTTTTTTTATAAAAAATATTCAAGTATATTCTAATCTAAGCAAATGTGCATGGTATTACCTGTTTATGTATCATTTCTTTAGCTCACCTATTTAAATTCGATAATATGTATGCTATGTTCATTTTCTGCAACGCATTTAAAAAAAAATGCATTTCTATTATGACCAAAACGAAATCAAAACACAATAACTTTTGAAAACCATTGTCAAATAAACTTTAGAAGCTAAAAAGATTTTTTGATATTATGTAGCATCAGCCTTAGATCGAATGGTTTTACCTAATGACTCATAGTTTTTCTTGATTAGTTATTATATAACAATTTTTCCTTGTACCTATATATTTTAATGTTAAAATAGATTTTAATCTGTATGACAGAACATATTTTTGTGCCACCTTAATTTTAGAATTTTTGATACGCGGCTAATAGCATCATCATTCATTCAGTGAAGAATATCAGAGGATTTTAGATAGTTTCATAGCCTTTGATGTGTCAAAAATTTTAGGTTCACAGTATGGTCCGAATATAAGGAAATGGGGGACGTCTAGCAGTTTGGCCAATCTGGGACAATCTTTTATGGCAATAAATCCAGAGGCTTTTGCACCTGATTTTTCTATAAGACTTAGTGATCTCATGTCATATTTGCGTGACATGGAGCCGGTAAGTAGGATGTATTAATTGGCATTTTTTGCCATATGGAGGTTATATCAAAATCGTATCAATTAGATTTGAAAATTATAGATGCATTATATTAAGAAAAGAATTTTTTTTACATACATTGGTGGTCAAACACAGTGGCGTTTCGTTTCGCAGTGAGAACTATTCAATTATCCTTCATTAGGTACCTTAACTGATGCTTGACTTTAATAGGTTCAAGTTGTTATAGCAGTAAATTTTGATCGAAGAAAGGTCGAGAGGTCGCCGTAAAATTGGATGTTTCAAAATTTCAAATATTCTCTGTAGATAAGGCAACTCCATTATCGTGTTTTTCCCAGCTTTCTGTCTAAGAATGGACTCAGTGCCAAAAAAAACTTCTCATTTCTTGAGGTCAAGCATTCATCAAGCAAAACTTTCACTTCTTCGTAAAATCGTAAATCTTAGTAAAATCGACATTTTTTACCGAAACTCTTATTGTCTTAGCAGATAAATTAAACAAAGAAATCCTACTCTATTCAGCCTAGATGTTATTGAAATGGTGGTACAAGATGAGTAAGAAGAAGAGAAAAAAATTTAATGATTTTTTTTTTATGTTAAATCGCCTCTGTTTTCTTAATGCTTTCTAATTTGTTTAAACCTCCTCCAATTTAAGAGTGTAACATTCAAAAATATACAAATTTATTTAAACATTTTGATTTTTATTTAACGTGAACTAAAAAAAAACAATTATTTTCAAAAGGGAAAACGGTAGCAGTTTAAAATTTTCAACCTAGAATGAGTTTGTTGATTTACAGCAAGATTGTTTTATTTCTAGGTTTATCCAGAGAAGCCAGTTCTTGTTCATGGCGACAAAGAAAAAGCTCACATGGAACAAGTTGATCGAGAAGGTGGTTTACAATATGTGGAAAATCAGCACAAAACAAACGAAAAATTAGCCAAAGAACTGAAAGTTAGACCCATGGTTTCAATTACTGTTAAAGTTGCTCCGTCTTAAAAGTTCAAAATTAACTTGACAATTTAACGGATGTAGGTTCATTATGTTCATCGAGTGAAACAACAGAATATTTTAAAAATGTTGGTATAAATAGAGGCTAATTAAAAAAAAACTAAATATTAAATAAAATGTAAACAATATATCGAAAACAAGTCCACGTTTCAAAATATGTTGCTCATATCAAAGGTTACATGCGAATTGAATTGACAACTAACAAATTTTTTTTTAGTTTTTAATCTTTTTATTAACCTATTTTTCAAAATATAATTATGGGGCTATTTTGAATAGGCCATGAAACATGTTGAAAGTGTAATCAAAATAGGCGTATTAAAATTTTGTTGTTTTGTTTTCCAACTCCCAACATAAGATTAATTTTTGTTTAACTTAAATTGAAAACGATTGTTAGTTATTACCCTTAGAAAGTAATATTTTTATTCCTTGTTTACTTGAATAGTCAAGTATGCTCGATGATTGTATGCAGCACTGCCAAAAGTATAACAAAAAGTCAGATGTGAAAACACTATCTTATTGGAAGTAATGATAATCTATTTAATTTCCATCAGTTCTGCATACTTTATTGTTAATTCTGATACTTTATATTTGTACTGATATTTTATGATTTTAAAAACGTTCTGTTGTTATATTCGACCGGCATAGTGATTCTGCAATCGCCTTCCCGTCTAAGAGTAACAAAATTAGTTATTGAAGTCGAATGACAGACAATAAGTTTATTTTAAACGTATATATATATATATATATATATATATATATATATATATATATATATATATATATATATATATATATAATCTACGTGAAAAATTTTAAGAAATATATTGTAATTGTTTACAAAAATTATTACTGTTATTTGTGTGAACTGTTATATTGTTGGAAAAGTATTAATTAAATTAAATACCTGAATACAAATTATTATCTTTGCTTGACTTATAAATAAAAAAATAACAGGTAGATTTACTAAGAAGGTGTAAGACTTAGATCCGATTTAGTTGCCATGGAAGTGTGATATTCTGGTTGGTCAGCTTTGTTTTGCTTATGATATATTTTTAATATAGATGACGTATGTGCTTACATATAAATAATAAGAATAAAAACCTAAAAAAAAACTTGGCAATCGATAATAGAAATAGTTGTTTTTCAAAATACACAACATTTTTCACTTTTGCTAGTTTAGTAACAAGAGAAAACGTTTTTTATCCGACTTCTAAAAGAAAGAGGTTCTAAATTCTACCGCTATATATGTTTTTTTTAATGTTTGTATCTAGATTAATCTGGAACGACAGAACTGATTTGAATGACATTCCATATTATTTTGGTCAAATTTGGTTCAGTAAAATCCACGATGACGCTAATAATATGGCGGACAAGAAAATAATTTTGTCCGATTTTCTCCAAAATTGATATGGGGGTGACGATGAGAGCATATACAAATAAATTATTTCTCACACTCTGGTTCAGAGTGGTATTTGCAGGAAATAAACTATTTGTATATATTCTTGCCTTTTCTCTGCTTGAAAGTATAATACATAAAAATAAACATTTAAATACGGCATGAGATTCCTTTATTTTTACTGAAATTTTGATTTTTTAAAAATGTAAATGTTGTTCTGAATGTCCGTACTGAATTGATCGAAATAAACGGTAATCCGAAGGAGCCAAGTCCGGTGAATAGAACAGGTGGGACAGTACATCCGATTTAACATTTTTTTCAGTTAATGTGGAAGCTAATTTTCTTTTACATCAATATCGTCACTTTTGAATCGTTTACACCATGGTTTACAATTTAAAATATTCTCAGCATAAGCTGTAACCCACAATGAATAAGTTTTAGCAGTTGTTTTTTTTTAAATGAAAGAAAGTTATTAGAGTTTCTCGCACAACATCTTTCCCTGGCACAAAGTTTGACATTTTCGATTCAAGAAAGAACTATGTTTTTTTTTGCAAAATGACAATTGATAACAAACTGGTTTTTAAGGGCATATGTTTGTCTTTCAAAACACCGTAGAGAGAGATGTATTAGTGACTCTATCTTTTACAATTAGTAAAATCAACATTATTAACCTAAACACCAATTACTTTAATAAAAAGCGTCAAAAAAAGTTGAAAGCGTTAAGACTTTGGCCGTACTGGTTTATCTTAAACCAAAAAAAAATTAAATATTTTCATAATCAATATGCTTGTGGCTATCGTCGTTGGTAAAATTATAAATTTTTATGTAAAATTAACCAAATGGCGAATATTCAACCAAAAAGTTGCAAAACGAAGGTCTTTTTATATATTTCATACCTGGTAAAATACTAAGTATGAATATATTGCTTTAATTTTACTACGGCATTGTCATACAAGTCTAATATATGTGGTCCATATTTGCAGGGGATTGATTGAATGGTTTCTCAAAATGCCTTAACGCCGCATGCAAAAACATCGTTAAGAGAAAAATGGTCTTAAAGCTGTTTTTTTATGAAAAATCAGCGATGCCTCCTACTTCTTCGCAAGTTCGTATTCTTGTGATCTGCCATCCTTTCGCTGGATTTTAAACCCCCTGGGTACCTATTCTCGTTCTTGAGAGAACGATCACTTGATGGAAAGTGGGCGTGGTTCTCACGAAAAATTATGAAACAGTATTCTTGGTTGCTTTTCTCGTTCTCGAGAGAACGATCATCTTGATGGAAAGTGGCCGTGGTTCTCACGAAAAAGTAAGAAACCGTATTCTGAATACGTTTTCGTACTTTTTCGTGAGAACCACGCCCACTTTCCATCAAGATAATCGTTCTCTCAAGAACGAGAATAGGTACCCTGGAAGCTTCAGAGATGCAACGGTTCAGAAACGAACAAGACCGAGTACGCATGCCTGACGTTCAGTCAGGCGTTCGGAAGCACGTTCAACAATGCTCTTTATGAAATTTTCTGAGAACATTCTTGAATGTTTGAACTTTCGAAAAATGTATTTAAAAAATCGATTTTTTGTTGTTGCTAAAATGGGATGTCCTTTTAAAATTCAATGTTGCTAAATTATTAAAACGTAAAGTACTTTACTTAAATTTTAATATTCATATCATTGTTGTTTACTGTTTTGTAAAAGTTTGTGAAAAGTCTTTACAAGGATCATTTTAACTCACAATAATACAAGGGGTAGTTTTTTTATATATAGTGTATAAAATTATAATTTAAATATTTATGTTTTTAATTCCGTTCGATTCAAAAATATTATTATTTTGGCTAAGCTGAAATATGTATATTGGGTATTGTCTCAATATGTTTAGTTTGTAATGTTATAAATCATAAATCGTGTTTCGTGTCTTTTTATTTACATAAATAACTCTGACACATTTTTTCTCTGTAGCTGTCCGTGCAGAGGACATCGACATGTTACAGGGTATGATGTTTAAGAGAAACAGAAGCTTTTCAATACTCTCCGTTGAACCAGCTATTTTACAGGTATTAATTAATTTTCTTCAAAATATTCAGTTATTGTGTAGTTACAGTAGTGCATTAGTAACTTACTTTAGGGGATATGAAGAAAGAATGTGGCCACCAAATTTAAACTCAAGATAATGATAGGTAAGCCATCTTTATAAATCTTGTGTCAGTATAGTTGTTTTATTGCCTTCATTATTAATTATCCATAGAACAATAAATACGGTTCATTAACAATATGTTTTCCTTATTTTAAATATTGAATGAAAAATTGAACGATTTTTACGGGGATACAAACCAATTATGATTTTTATATGAAGTATAAGCCTAGTAGACCCTTTGTCGTTCTATATAATTCTCTTTTGTATACTAACTTACCGATATATGCAGGCATCTAGTAGTAGATTAAACTGTATCACTTTCGTTGATCATGACGAATCTGATAGGGATTTAACCCCATAAATAGTTGACTGAGTTAAAATCCAAATATCTTGACGTAAATACCATGTTATGTAACAAGAACCATACAAATTGTTGAAATCTCAAGTCTATAATAACCTTATTACCAAGTATTACTTTTATTTACAAATATATTCAGGTCTTGTTTTTAATTTGACAATATAAAGTAACTTCACTCTAAAAAAAATCACTGGTGGCTAAAACTAGATATTTCCTGTTATTTGGATTTCATCATTTGCTAAAATAATTTCAATTTCATTAAAATGTGACAATTATATTTAAATTCGGGGATTTCGTAGCATTTTTAATTCTATATTTAATAGAACTAAAGAATACTGGGAAATCCCTAAAGACTTAATTAAAAACCAATCCGTTCCCTTTATGAAGTATGTATAACACCGTAAAACCTTCCTTTTTAGATTATAAAAGTAGAAATCAAAAGTCAGATCTTGTCTAAGTCTTTTTTTCTTCTCAATTTAAATACAGTGCCCGAAGAAGTTATAGTATAGTGAAACATATGTTGTACCGTGTACTAATATATCGTGTTTTATACATTCTACCCTACTTAGTTATCTAACTAATTTACATAGTTTTATGAAGTAAGGTCGCAGAGTTGAAGATAGGTGGGGTGGAGAAATAATTTTCATTTTTGCTAATTTGGTATACATACATAATAATTTTTTATTCTTGTATTTATACTAGTCAATTAATTGATTTGAATATCTAGGCTAAATGGTAAATAAAATAATTCCGTAAATAAAGTTAAATTAAGATAAAATAAATATTAATTTATGCGTGTTTAAGGCACTCTTATCTTAAGATAAGTTATTTTGCTCTTAAGCCTACAATTACACAACTGTGTAATACGTTTGATATTTGAAATAAAATGGGTAAGTGATTTACAACTTAAATAGAAAATTAATTGCAAATAATAATCCAAAATTCCTTTAGGGAAGCTATTTTAGGCTTATTTTGTTTCATTTAGTATCATAATTCTTTTGAATCGACGGAATTTTTATACAAAATTTAGATGAAAATGTTGTAATTTTTGAAAACTTTCAGTCGTTCAATTTGAATATCTGTTCTAACAATCTTAAAAAGATCAAAAATAATTTTTTTGAAATAAATGTTTAACGACTTTATGGATGATGCTATAAAATAGGCAAAAGCTAAAATAATGTTCTCGTGTTTCTAATCTTATTGTGAGAAAACAAATATTTAAATTTTATCTAAAATTTTATTTTATTATTTCATATTTTAAAACAAATAATTCAATACTTTTGTAGCTGAAACAGTATTAGTTACACCAATTGACGAAGCTAAAAAATTTATAATAAACTGTTTCGAAGCAGTAGGGACTTGCCATGAACATGCTGAAATAATAGCTGACAATCTTATTGAGGCTGATTATAGAGGACATTACAGTCATGGATTAAACAGATTACGTGAGTAGTTATAGCTCAGCCTAAAATACATGATCATTAGCTGATAACTAATTAGGTCACACATACAGCATGACTTTGTATGACTCGGTATTATCATTTACGGACGCTCCGAAAAACATCGCAAAATCGCTACTTCCAGGCATGGCGCGGTAAAACTAATTCAAGAACGGTAATCTCAAAGCTTCACATATTATTTTCCCGCAGGAATCGTATTTTTTCGATGTATAATAAATAAAATATATTCCGACAAATATGCTCATACCCAAAAAATTAGTAACCTTATTACATCGTTATTTACATTCTCAGAAACACCCCAGGACCAATTCTGAACAAAATCGAGATATGTTAAATTTTTAGTCCTCCATATTGAATTTTTTAAAAATAATTTTAAATTCCTGATTTAAAATCTTTAACCCCCTCTCCTGCATACCAATTTTGGACGAAATCCATAGATGTAAAGTTTTTAGTCCGCCGTCTGTTAATTAAAACAGTGACTTTAGACTCACCCTTTATATAAATGATGGTAAATATTATCAATAGTTTTATTCTTGATTTAGTATTTACTTTTAGATTGGTACATAAACGACATAGTTAATAATTTACTGGAGCCAAATGCTGTTCCAGAAATAGAGAAGGAAACTGTTGCTACTGCTTTGGTAAATGGCAAAAATGGGCTTGGAGCAGTTGTAGGACAATTCTGTATGGCATTGGCTATTAAAAAGGCCAAAAATGTTGGCATAGGAATGGTAACGGTCCACGGTAAAAATTAAATAAGCTATTCTTCTCCTTTTCTAACATCTTGAAACTAACTTTCGAATTATATTGGAAATAACGGATTAAATACTGCATAAAAACAGAATTTTAAGTTAATATATCACAAATTAATTTTATAAATACAAAAAAGGAATCATATCGTAATAACTTATTGTTTTTAAAGTTATTTGTTTAAAATTCAGTATATATTTAATTCAAAATTTCATAGTTAATGTTCTTGGGTTTATTATTTGCAAAAAAATACCTGAAATCGAGACTTACCAAAAAATGTAATTTAAAATGTCTGATTAAATAAATTATTAAATAAAAAACGACTTATTAAAAGTAAAAAATGAAATAACTATTTTATATTGCTATTAAAGTAATAATTGCTTATTTATTTATTAAGCATTTTTTTAAGTCGACGCCGCAGTAATTGTTGTAGTTGTTTTTAAACTAATTCTGGCTGAATTGGTATTTTTTCCATATTGTTATCGTATCTATACATTCCAATCTGTCTTATTTAAGAGTGTCTTTGCCCAGTTTGCAAGTATTTTCTATAAATCTTAATTTTTATCAACTCATTTTCTTTTTTTAATTTTCCGTCTTTTAACTCCTCCGCCATCTCTCTGGCTTTTTCTTCGTCTCCATTTTCTGCCATGTGGCCACGTCAATATTTGCTTTCATTCTTTCATCTAACACCGTGGTATGTAGCTACTCTATATTCGCTGCTTTGTTCTAATGTTGTTAATTATAGTGTACGTGATATCCATCATATACCTTATTCTTTCGTTGTTTATTCTATTTATTCTAGATTTTTCCTGCGGCAGATAACATTTTCTGTTTCTGTCACACATCACGCTATATATTATAATATTTCTAATAGTGGTGTCATATATCAATATTTTATTTTGCTTTGAAATACTTTGGATCTTTAGTATCTTATTCAGTAAGGAGCTTTCTACTTTAAGTAATCTTTTCTTTTATTGCTTAGTCCAGTTTTGTTATATAACTAGTCTCGAGTATCTGTATTCTTTACAAGGTTTCTAAATATAACGCCAAGAGGTGTATCTTCAATACATAAACGCTTTGTTTTAGTTATGTTCACTTCCAAGCCTAAATTTTTATATTCTTCTATTAGTGATGCGGAACGTACATTTTAGATCACCGTGGTCATGAAATATAACTTTTTTAATCGTCTTTAAAAACTACACTGCTCTCATTTATCTACAGAATGGAGTCATTGAATATGTTACTGCAATTTTGTTTCCTGTTGTTATATTCGAATATAGATTTTTTTCCGCTATTATAAGAAACTTGTTTATATATGTCGCCTTTTGTACATTCACATCATATGAGCAGAGGCTTTTTGTTTCAGTTAGTTGAGAGATGTATAAAACATTGTTAACCATTCATCGATCAGCTGTAAACTATCTTTTCATAGATTCGGCTGAGTGTGCAACTGACCGATATACCTCTGTAATTATCATATTTGTCTTTACTTTCCTTTTTCGAACTGATGGTCGAGATATATGACATTTTTAAGTCCTTCACATTCACATCACCATTTATACAACTCAATTGGTTTAAAAATACATTTGTTAATTATGTGAAGAAATTATCAATCGTTTCTTGATTCTAGGTTCAAATCACTATGGAATTGCTGGGATGTATTCTCTACAAGCTATTAAGGAGGGATGCATTGGCATTAGTGCAACTAATACCTCGCCGGTTATGGTTCCAACTAGGGCAAAAAAGGTGAAACCCTCGCCATACTATATAACAAAAGCAATTTTTTGCTGGTTATAGAAAAAATAATTAATAGCTTAATTATCATTATTATTTTTAAAAAATTACTGTAAACTATTATATGTATGGAAAATGTAATGTTTTTAGGCAGCTTTAGGAACAAATCCGATTTCAATTGGTGCTCCTAGACAAAATGGTGATAGCCCAGTTCTAGATATGGCTACAACCACTGTCGCGATAGGAAAGGTAACATAGGGTATTCCATAGGTTTCTAAGTGATTTATAAAGCTAATAAGTTTATATATACATTGCATTTTGACACGCACTTCACCTAAAGTTAATACGTTAAATGGAGTTATTTTATTATCAATGAAAAACAACATCTTGTAAAGACTTTTCTTCACAGCTTCACAAATTATGGCCTTTTCTAACGTGTGCTCCATACCAAGAATTAAAAGGAAGAGCCTAATCTCGGCTCAAGATTTTATAACGTAAACTTTCTCTTTTAAATAACTCCACAGAAAAAAGTTAACGAGTGTCAAGTTATGAGAACTTGGTAGGCACATCGTATGAGACTTGGCTCCATCTCTGGTTTATTTGTAAGATTTTAGGAACAAAATTTTGCGAGAGTTTAAACTCAAAAGCAGAATTTTTACATGTTTTATAAATTTTTTTAATTTTTAAAACTAATTCACTTTCATAAGAAGCAGAAGACATATTTCATTTTAATATATTTTAAGCTGATGAAGTGTTGCTTTCATAACCAAAATTTAAAGAAAGAATACAACGTCATATTATTGACTTTTGGTAAGATAATTAATGAAAATATATATCAGATAATTCGAAAAATTAATGAGAGTACAAAAAAGGAAGATGAATTGGATATTCACTACTGTTTTCAGTTTTTAATAGGGTCCTAAGCTGTCATTTCAAACTAAATTGTGCATTGCAGGAGACCCAACTGCCTTTCGTGAACGACTCTTGGATCGTCGGTTACTTAAATATATCAGTTTTACTTATTTACAAAACCATTCAAATGGAAAGGGGTTTCGTCACTCCTCAATAACCGATTTAGAAAATTACATTTTTCTTTACAAAGTTGTTGAAAATGAACAACGTATTGAAGTTGTTGTTGATTATTTTGAGGATATAACCACTGTGTAAGTTGAATTTTGCATGGTAATAAGCAAAGATGCCTTAAAATATTTTGGATAGTTGTGGCTTAACATCAGTTTACTAGAATGACGTCTAGTTGCAATTTGTTCCTCAGTTGCTTGTATGCATATGTAAAGAGGGTGGTTTACCAGTACTTCGCAAGTCGATCACAAAACCCCGCTGAAAATGCATAGTTAGGTTGTGCATGGATATATTAGCTGGAGTATATGGAGTAAATATGTCCAAAATTAATCTCATGAGTGTATATTTTATAAATCCGGAAAAAAATTAAAAAATTAGCTTTAGCAAAAGTTATTGGTCACTCAAGAGACTTATGAACTTGTTGGCTACCCTAGTATGATATATAAATAATCAGCTAAGTTTAAAGTCGATGGCTTGTTGAATTTCCATTTTAAAGTTAGAATTTATTTAAATTTTTTATAAATTACTTATCGAAAACCACTTTTTGACATTTCAGCTTGAACTATCTAGAAGGAAAGGTCAACCTTTACCACAAGGATGGGCAGTAAACGATGATGGTATAGTGGAAACTGATCCAGAAATTGCCCTTAAAGCTCAAAAACTTTTGCCTCTTGGAGGAGATGAACTATCTGGCGGTTATAAGGGTTATGGATTGTCATTTATCGTTGAATTACTTTCTGGAATATTATCAGGTAGCTAATATAATTCTAATAAATATATGGAATATTTCAAGTTCCAACAATTAATTTCAACGTTACAGTGGAATGCCGTAAAAAGATCAATTCAACATTTCAAATTATCATCATACAATGACTACTTTTGAAACTTGTTTTAAGTTGATAAACCTAAAATAAAGATTACTGTCATCGGAAGTAAACATGGTTATAATCTTTTACTCTACTTTTATATCAGAGAAACTATTCTAATACGTAATCAATTGAAAAAACCTTATACTATAAGGACAGACGTACTATGTCTAACACGATTCACATGATATATATATATATATATATATATATATATATATATATATATATATATATATATAATCTTTTAGTGCATGGCAAGAATATTTTAATATAGAAAATGAATATCAATCTTAGAGAAAATAGTGTAGGGGTTACCGATATTAGACAATATAGGAAATTTTACTCCGCTTAGGCTCTTACCCCCTAATTCACTAAATTGTCTGAATTTAAAAATATTCTAAATTGACAGTAAAGGATTTAAACTGATAAGAGCAACAATAAGTCAAGCAAATTTTAAACCGTAAATACACAAGCATAAAAAAATAATTTTCAACCGGCAAAAATGGAGAATTTATTTATTTTTGGGATACAACTACTTCTGTTATACTACCCTATGCTTAATATCCTTTTATAAGCATTTATTTGTTGACATATATTACATAAACTATGAAAATATCATTAGCAAAACAAAACTGGCCGACTAGAGAATCTCACTCCCATGGCAACTAGCTCGGATCTAAGTATTTTACCTTTTTAATGAATCTGGCTGTCAATGTTTTTAAACAGTAAATCCCATTTAAATTCAGAATATTTAATATGATATTAAAACAGTAAAGTTTAAAAAAATTAACTTTCAAAATTATTAATAAAATATATATGATGAAAGAATACATTTTTAGGTGCAAATTATGGACCAAATGTTCCCATATGGAATGGAGGGGATGGATTAGTGGCAAATTTGGGACATGTTTTTATAGCTATAAATCCTGAAGTATTTGCTCCTGGTTTTGATGCCAGACTGTCTGATTTAATGGATTATATTAGACAAATGGAATCGGTAATTTAAAATGAATAAACAATAAAAATAAAATTCTTATGAATGAATTCTAAATCTTGACGCAAAAATGTCCATTCTTTTTTTAAAAAAGAAGAGTTTCTCAATTGCTGGAAATGGCAAATTCTACTACAAGAATCATTATAAGAATACGTCAAAATTATTTCAAAGGGGTGCTCGTATTCTTTAAAGCATTTCTAAGTTTGCGGTTTTTATTAAGTGACTTCATTTTGATATGAATAAACTATAAATTAACATTGTAAATAATCTTAAATATTGCAGAGGGATCCAGCTAAGCCGATATTAATCCCAGGAGATCCAGAAAAAAATCATATGGAGTATGTTAAAACTCAAGGAGGATTTTGTTATGTAAAAAATCAACACGATACGAATAATATGTTGGTAGAAAAACTAAAAGTGCTGCCAATGAAGTCAGTAGAAAAAGAAAAATTAAATTAAGAAGTTATTTAATAATTTACACATATTTTTTGCAGTATTACCTTAAAAAAAATAACAATTTGTTCTGCTCATTTGGCAATCTGAATTCAAGTTTCTGGTGTTTAAGTATAACAATATTATTAATTGAAATTTTTGGTATTTAGCATAGTTTATTTGATACGAACCAATCTGTCAGTGCATTTACTATGTTTTTTTGTATAATAAATCAATATTTTTTGGACCAATAAATAAATGTTATCGTATGCAAATCAATTTTTTTTTATCAGCGTCGATATCTGGCAAATCAATTTCAGAAAGAAAGAGTAAAAGATCTAATACAAGGTCCTGAGGTGATGAATGTGCTGTGTGTTGAATGTAACTACCAACTGGAGTTTGTTATTTATATCTAATGCCAATCATTGACAAGCTTTATCCATCAATCCGGAGCTTCCATTTTTCAAAAGTAAAAGCTTATGATGTAAAAAAGCTAAAGACTTGTATTCGTGTGGTTATTTAAACCTTCAAAAAACTGCAGCCCCCTAGTGTCAGTCGGCATTCTCTTTTAAAATTCATGCTATCACTTATTTAATTAACCATAGATAGTTGGAAAAGTTACAATTGTGTTATATATTGCTTTTTAAAACCTTCGCTAGTGTTGATGATATAAAGACTGGTCAATAGTTACAAACATCTACATTACTATCTTTTTTGTGCAAGGTATAATCTAGGCAGACCTTAACACCTGTAGAAAAATACTTTGGTCTAATGACACATCTTTGAAGAAGTAATGGTTTGAGAGTAGAAATTCCTTTCCTTCTTTGAGCTTAGAGGAAATCATATTGTCAATATCAATTGAAGGTATATCTTTAAAGCGTGAAATAACATTTAATACTTCTAGGGATATTATTCAAAAATGTTGTTTACTTAATTTTATATACTAACTTACAATATTTGGCTTTATTGGTTTGCTGAAAGATTCCAACTGTTCTTCAAGTTAATACTCCTTTTATGGTTATATTAATATCACTAAGATTTCGTATTTTAATTTTTATTCTCGAAAATGAGCAATTAAAAAATATATTTAAGCATGGAAAAATTCGCTATGAATAATGATTGATACTGCACAACTGGTTGATGTTTATTTTAAAATTGGAAAAAATGTTTTCTCAAAAAGTGTATCTTGTATTTTTAGTTAGTCGGAGATACAACAAGTCTGCTATCTTTTTTAAAATATGTTTGTTGTATTGCATTGTAAATATTCAGCTTCCGTGGAATAAAGGTTTTTTCGTGTAAAGAAATCTTAAAGTCGGAAGTTGCATCTCGCGAATGTTTCAACTCTTTATATAAGAAAATATCATTATATCTTTTAAACTGTAGAAAACAGATTGGCAATAAAAAATAAAAATAACATGTTTTTTCATTTAAATAAAGAATATATAAGAACTAAAATTGTTGTTGAAATAATTTATAATTGACAGAAAAACGTTAATTGTAGTTTTACTTTTCCTTCAGGTAGAAAAATGCCTATTATAAATTAATAACAATGCAGTCTGTAAATTAATATTGTTGACATAAACATGATTAATTATATAAATTTGACAGAATATTCTACCAACTAAATTTAAAATGCATGCCGCTTCAGCATTCTTATTATATTTATTTGTTAAAATATAGCAATCGAAAATAATCTTTATTAATTGTAATAAGGTATATTGATTGATTAGTCATCGAAAGGAAGGCCTTGTAATTTCCATTCTTCTTTATATTTTTCTCTATATCTTCTCTGGGGGTCATATTTGTTTTCGAGTTCATTCCACCAGTCTTTTTTGTTTAGGACCATATATTTAATAACCTTCGCTGCGCCAGTTTTTTGAACATCACTGCATTTCCGACAGTCGGTTGCCAAAGCGTCTGGTAGAACTCCTGAAAAAATGTTAAAATTGTTTTTGGCACAATTCACTTTCATTATCATTCCAGTTATACGAGATGTAAGAGATGCGACAAGATATCGAAAAGTTGGAGGTGATATTGGCAAAGTAGGCATAACATAGCCATCTTTTAGTGGCTTATAGCACAAATAGGTGAAAGAAAATATGGTATATAGAAAATATGTGGTCAAGTGGAAATATTCTGATATCGATACAACAAGACCCTGTTAACGGAGAATATTGCCCCTTTTCAATTCATATTTAATTACATAATCACACAACTAGACTAGCATTGCTTAAAAATCCGCACAAGTTGTAGTATATATGTTAGAATAAGAAGGCTTAATATGAAACAAAATACGTGGAACAGGAGAGTATTATCCATTTTATAGACGTACATTTTTTGAATTTTGAATTTCATGATAAAACAAATAATTCTTAGATAATGCAAACGATTAGTTTCAGTAAAATAATTACCCTTTCATCAGTTGATAAATTTTTTGTGTTCGAGTTTGAGGTTCTATTTGAAATTATAAATACACATTTTGTACGACTAACATCTTTAAAAAAATACATTTTTCGCACATTTTATTCAGATTAATCGCTTACTTTTCAATTCTCTTCCATCGGGAGTACAACTTCCTCTATCCATTAGACAGTTAACGTAGTTTTTTAATAACCTGTCACTATGAATAATTTCTTCAAAATTAATATTGTCGAATTTGGTAGTATATTTTTCTTCATCTCCAAAAACCAAAGTACAGCAGAAAACTATCAATATCACAAGTTTCATGCTGGTAGCATGTGTATTTTCTTTACAAATTAAAGAGAAAAACTGATTAAGGACAATTTACAAAAATGCAATGATAAGTTTTATTAAAATTACATGGCTTTTAGTTGATGTAAATATAAATTAACCACTGACTTAATAAATAGGTATATTTTTTTGTATTTAATCATATGTGCAGGTCTGCAGACAAATGGTAGTTTCATTGAATGCAGGATTTACGTCATTCTAATGTACCTTATTATGTGGTGCAATTGCATAAAGAGTCTCAACATTAGTTTACAATATCTTCATATAGCATCTAAGTACCGTAAGTCGTTATCCAATCCAGAACCATATAGTCTTTTGTGTTTTTAATTTTACATACTGAAGGATGTTTAGGTTATAACTATCAATTTTATTGAAGTTAAAAAATCTGCCAAATTCTTCAACTCTTGGTTAATCAAAACAAGAGCGGAATTGGTCTAACTTGCTATTAGGGTAACAACAATCTAAAAATCGTCTTAGGGAAAATGTGTGTGTGTGTGTGTGTATTTGAAGTCAACCTGCATCCATCCATTAACCATAATGTCAGCGCCATCTTGGATTTTACTACACCAATTTTGTCCAAAAAAATATGGGATCACCGCAGCAACTTCCTGAATATAATGTAAAAAATTTCAATCGTTCCAGAGTAATCGGTGTACATACATAAAAAAGTATACATAGTCGACAAATTGAGAACATCCTTCTTTTAGAAGTAGGTTAACAACATAAGTACTAAATTTGCCTATGGATACCGAGTAGATGGCATAATAATACATATTATTGTAAATATGCCGGCGATGGTATGACATAACTACAAGCTAATTTTCCACCACTAAAAATCTTTAAAGCGTATGTCGTCCTGACATCGATGGCGGATTCATCAGTGACATCCACCGATGTCTTTCCTAGACACCCCTGTTTACATGTTTAGTTATTTTTGGATGTTATATTTGAAGTCATTCCTTGCCGGGATTTATAGGTAAGATGTTGCACTTATAGGCGGTCGTTCATACAACAATATAATTTGCTATTAATACAAGCTGTGAGGCACCAAGACCTAAAAAAAAATGAGTTAAGTAAATTTAGTAGAACTCCAAAAAACCGTTAAAAAGGGGGAAGAGTTATTAAAACTGATACGAAAATGGTAAAAAGTTGAGAAACGCTATAATAATGAAAGTGTGGCTCACCCCTTTCTTATAAGTAAAATATGAAATGATTTCTCCACATAAAAAATAATTATTTAACAAAAATATTTAAAAATTCAGTCGTCTTACAACTTTTTATAGTCGTTCTTAAATTACGTATTAAGTTAATGTATTTGCATCAAACTTTATTTTAATTAACATATTGTAGGATTATTTGTCATTTTTAATTATTAATAACGTAATAACATATTTTTGTGCGGTTATTTGTCACTTAGTTATTATTAACCTTACTGAGAGAACATAAAAAAATTTCGTAGAAGTCTGTAATAGATATATATAGGACGGCCCAATAGTGTGGCAAAGTTCCGTTACTATAAAAGTGAGAAAAAATGTTGTACAAGATCAATATGTCTATATTTCAAAATTATTTATGATTATACAGAGTGACGTGGAAAAAGAGAATAGCAAAAACATATTATTCTTTTAAATGGGACCACATATGGATTCCCCTCAAAATTCTTTATAAAATCTTGAAATTGGTTTAACATTTTTTTGGCGTGCTAAATTAATAAGAAAAATTTATAAATTTTGAAAAATTATGCGGTACAATATATGTAATGTTTTCCAACTAACATTAATGAGAAAAAAATCCGAAAGTGTTCTAAAAAACGATTGAAGAAATTGTCTAAACTTTTAATTAATTACCTAATATTTAGTACAAGTTTCATTTTGCAAACTTAAAAAATTTCAAAATTTGTTTTCCAGATTAATCTATCTTATTCTATAAATATTTGACTCCCTTTCATTTTTGTTAAGGCATTTCTATGCATATCTTGGCTAGTTTAGCTATCCTACTTTTTCGTAGAACCAAAAATATTTTTTACATATTAATGAAGACAAATTAATGTTCTACAACTTTTATAAAAAATATTTTTTTGTCACTTTTATAATAATTGAGCTCTTAGACCTTAAAACATGTTTGGATCATCCTGTACATATATAATTAGTGACGCAAAATAGATGAGGAGCTCTAATGGCTTTTTAACGATATTTTCAATATTCTTAATTATTTTTAAGGATTCTTTTTACCATTAAAAATTTCCGAGTGAAACTTTTATAATTAAAAATGTTATATGCTGTGTTTATTACCAAATAAACATTAATAAACTATTTTCAAATTCAATATCTTTCAATATACAACTAAGGGGCATCAGTTGTAAGCGAAAGTCTTTTATCATTATTATAATTAGAATATTATATACAAGAAATTAACTTTTTTCATATCACTGTTAAATGTTTTAGATAAATAAAATACTTTGTGAATAATTAGCCCAAATTTTTTCCCGTTTCATATTAAAAAATTATAGGATGGTGTTAATCTATTATTGAAATCTCCAGATTTAATTTCTATTCAGTAATGAAACTTTAGAACACAAATATTTATTGAAAAATTAAATCTCGTTCTAAAAAAACGCTAAAAAACGAAAAACACATTGAATTCTAAAGTTTTGAAGTCGGTGCTAAATTGTTATATATATATAAAAAAATGAATTACAAAGAAACTGTGGCAATGCTTTTATACCTGGCTTTATTTGTAACTGCTTTCTTGTAGATTGTGAGTGGACCTTTTCTTGCCACTCTACAACACCTCGACCTAAAAGATCTTTTGTGCGTTAATTGTTTTCTTATTATAGCTTGTTTGTTTCTCGTGTAAGTGTAAATTTACATTATTTTTTCACTTTTAAATGCGTTTTTTGTACCTCGCAACGTTTTCAATGTCGCACAAATAGTTCTCATTTTGCCAAAGTTATTGTTCATCAAAATAAACTGAACCTGAAAAAATCCTTTGATTCTAAAAGTTCTTCAAGTATCAGTTTTAATGAAATTGGACCAAATAACAATTAAGTTCCTCATAGTAAATTTTCTATCTTGAATTTTAAGAAAGTAATTTTAGATTTGTAATTTACACCTCCGGAATCCCCCAATACCGATTTTGAAAGAACCTGAGACATGTACATTTTTTATTCTGGCATATTTGATCCAGCATACTGAGTTTGAAAGAAATTAATTTAAAACAATAATATTCGCACACCAATTTTGGAAGAATATAATTTTAATTAAAACATTAATTAAAATTTATGCACAAAAAGATTAGTTTATGAACAAATTTGTAATAATTTTTTTAGTGTTTAGTCCCCCTGCATAACTTTACTGTAGAAATATTTTTACCAAGTCTCCTTGAGAGTTTACTTTATAATTTTCGATTTTATAATTTTACATATCTGATAGCTCTGGCTGTGACTTTGGAGGCTCCAATTTTCGTATCTTGTTTGCCTCGCGACCCACAGTATTACACTGGGAAAAAGTGTTAAAATTAGATTACTGGTAGTAATGACTAAAATTAAAAAAAAGTACTACAAGAAATCTGCATTGACTAAAAGGAAGAATAAATTATTTTTTTAGGTGCTGCAATTTTTAAAATTAAGAGAGGAAAAAACTGATTCCATTCTAGTATTTGTACTTTTCTTGTAGTTTTTAGGTGCCGAGATTTTTTTATACACAATATATCTTTAGAAACAATTAATAAATACTATAAGAATTCTTTACAAATTTGTGTAACAAAAGTTTATTAGATAACTTCATCTAATTTTTTATTTTAATAGTGATATATATTATATAATCCGAGCCATTTTGAAAGCTTGAATGCTCCGGATGAGGCAACGTTACGTTTTAGTTATAAAAATCATAACTTTATGGTAAACACCTGTATAACATAATATTTTCATCTTTTTGTTTTTATAGGTCTATAAACAACACAAAATAATTATGCAAAATCATGTTTTCTAGAATTAATTCAGTCGATACTTGTCATGGATTACTAATGATAATAAATGACTCCTGTTTCTTCTTACTTGACTGCACTTGCTCATTTTTATGGACACAATAAATGAATTGAAAGTTACAGATTTAAAAGACAATAAATCGGCGTAATCGCTTTTTCAAGGTGAAGTGAATAATGTTTATAACTTAATCGCATTACTTTAATTTTTGTTGCAATCAATTATTCTGCAGAAACCTTTAGAATATTCTAGGGTAAACGCTTAGAGGCAAATGATACCATCATATAGCAAATTTCCATCTTTATTGTAATTTGTAATGATTGTATCCACTGTATTTCGAGTTAAGATTTTCGTTGACTTTTCAATCTAATAATTAAACGAAGGTCGTTGGGTATATAATAATCCAATAAGAACGAAGTTTAGGATCATACTAAGTACAAGAAATATAACTTTTGCACTTTCTGAGTGATAAACAAGTAGTACAAAATCACTGTCATATTTTTATTAACTGTATACAGGGTGTTTAAATAATGCATCGGGATACTTAGGGAGCCGATTTTACATAATAAGATATAAAGGTAGCAAGTCATTTTACAAAAAGTCTAAAAATCGATACTTCTCAAGCCTGTCAAAATTCAATGTTTCCATTCATTCCTATATATTTCCTGATGCTTCTTAAAAAATGCTTTGGAACTTCGGCCGTATTTTGTTTAACTTGGCATCCATGTGAAAAACTGATTTTACTGGTAATAACAACTTTAATTCGAATTTGCATCGATAAACGCTGTGGTTTATCGATGTTAATAAGGTTACCTTTTTTTATTAAGTATTCTTTTATTTTTAAAATTATATGTCCTTTTTTTCCAATGACTGTCAAAACAAAAAATGAATGTGAAAAATAAAATCTGAATTTCCGATAAAGTGACCTCTAGTGGTACAGTAGAGAAACATTTTTATAACACAATTATAGAAACCATTAAGCGTAATCCCTGTGCCAAATATTAACTTGCTAAGTTAAAAAATAATCGCAAGATATTAAAAATAAGAAGTAAGATATTGAGTATTTGACTTTTTGATATATGACTAACTTTATTTTATCATGTACAATCGCCTCTCCAAATATCTTGATGCATTTTTCGAAGATCCTATATAGACTTTTGTGATGTATGCATGATAAAATAATGCAGTTTTTTTTTTGAGAATAAATACAAACAATTTGTTTTTTTCATATTTATTCATCATTTATCATATGTAAATTAAAATAAAGTGCTTGTATCTACACTTAGTTACCGAGAAGTGCAAAATGGAAATATAAAAATAAAGTTTGACCTTCATTTTGGCATCTCATAACAAAAAACAGCATTTGTGTAAAAACAACAGTCCAAACAGCTAAACGAGGGAATTTTCGAGGAACAATTGCTAAATATTTTCAAGCAACATACACAAAGCAAAATTAGACAGTAAGAAGTACGTCTTGGTTTTTGCTGGGATGGGCTTTAAGCATTACTAATATTGTCATTTTTATTTATGATTTAAAATATTCTGATACAGTTTTTTTCAGAGAAATTGACAATATGTAACAATCGTTAAAAAATGATTTCCCAAATGGATTAATGTTTTTATCTTACTAGGAGATATTTCATATGAAAAAGTTATAACCTTTGATTTTCAGAAAATTGCATTTTTTATTTAACTTTCAATTAAAAATAAATAAATTAAAATGGTCTTAAGGAGAAAAGATAACGTTCGGAATAGTCAATGCTAATTGTGTTTTTGACTGTATTAACAAAATATTTAAAAAATACATTTCTAGAGTATCTGCAGACTCATGATCCAATTAGAGGAAAATTATAAAACTAAGTTTCTTTCAATTTATGTTATTGTGATCTCACTTCGTTACATAAACAATTATTTCAATTACCATAAAAATAAGCGTGTAATAACAGCATTCTTTCCCCTCTTAAGAACTTTTTACATAACAATATATAAATATTACTTATTACCATTTTGTCGCAATTGATTTTATAATAATTGTAGCAAAATCAAGTGCAAATCTGTGATAATGAAGGTGTGTATTTGTTTTACTGTTTCCGCTTGTTAATTTTTGTAATTAAGGAAAAATATTACAATATGTTGTGTTTAAAGTGCCTTATCTTTACCTCCTTTTTGGATTTTTTCATCTTATTCTAATGGAATTTGATCCATTTTTTTAAATGTCTATCACGCATTGGTGTAGCTTTATTATTAAGTAAAACTAAAAAGAGTAGACTATATTATTAAAAGAATAAATTACACTGACGTCAAAAAATGTAATTTAAAACTATGCATTACCAATTATTTTATATTGAAATTCATGTATTAATAATAAGTTTTTTCACTTACATAACGGTATTTTGATTAAAGGCAACAAATTCAAATTTATAGAAAACATTTACGCAAAGACCCTCTTAACTAAGGCAAAAATAAATGGGATACAGATTAAAAACTATTTAAACGCAATACAATAATAATACAGAAATTAAGTTAGTTAAAAACATTGATTCAACTAAAATTGCTTAAAAAATAATCCCTTTAACTAGTGCAGAGGTAGATTTCAATATAGTGCTAAGTAAACGTAAAGTTTCTTATTTTTTTACGTTTTAGTGACAATTTTTTAGTATTTTAGAAACGTTTCCGTTGATAAAGCGAGCAGCTATAAGAATGTAAATTTATGTATTATTTTAAATACAGTTTCATTTTGCTTTTGAACATTTCTCGCAATCGGATCTGTTTTCTGTTTTTCTTAGATTACCCAAGATTTGACTCACCATTATTTTTTTCTATGAATGACAGAAATATGAATGTTAAATCAATTTCCAAATGTTTTATACATATATACTTTGAACATTTTGCAGTTTCGTCTTACTTACATAAACCTTTTAAAAAAGTAAAACGAGAAAAACTTCATCGAGATGACATGAAAAAAACGATTTGTTATTTTCAAGTTTTAATACCTTTTCAATAAAATTGACTCTTTTGTGAGTACTACTCATATCTTACCTTTTTTTGCTCTTCAGTATTTGAGAAAATTTACATATTTTTTATTCCTTTTCTAAATAGACCTAACGAGAAATTAACCCCAGGACTCAACACTTTATGTGCATAATTATTGTTGATTTCTGTTAATGCTTCTTTTACACGGCTCCTTTTCTATTAAGTTCATACCCTAATTCTACATATTGGGGTCTATCAGGGGGCTTACGTGACGTGATGAGATATCAGGATGGAGCGCTTTACTTGTTCATCTTCTGAAGCGCGTTTTTCTTCATATCACTGTCTTGTTTCCGCTACCGTCTTTCTGATGATCATCAAACTCTCAAAGTTTGAAATATCGTATTGTCACTAGAAAGTGAATGAAAAACCGATTGTTAGATTTGACTTCTGTTAGTTGCAGAAGCTACATAAAATCGTTTTAAAAACAAAACTCTGATTGAGTATGGGTGTCATCAAATTGTCAATATAAGAATGTGATACATTTTATCAGGAAAATATTTTAAATTTGAAAATACTGTCTGTTGAAATCGATGAAATCCTATTAATTTTATGACTCTCCTGCTGATAACTTTGTTACAAGATTTACATTCACCATTTTGTCAGAGAAACGTATATCAATAAAGCATAATTTTCAAAAAATCGTTTGGCATAATTTTTTATTTCATTTTATGAAATTGTTATGGCATCTATATAGGATATTCGTATAACGTATTAGGATACATGGAAAGGATATTTTATGTGGTAAAATAGAGGTAGCAAGTCATATAACAAAAAGTCGAAAACCCAATTACTTCTCCAGTTACAGCCTGTCAAAAGTTATTTTTTCTTATTTCTAACATCTTACGGTTAGTTTTTAACTTATGAAGAAATCTTTTTTAAAATATTTATTTTCTGTTAAAAATGTGATTTACTTGAATAAAATAAAAAATTATCTAACTGTTATCGTTGTTTTAATTGATCAACTTAAACAGTGTAGTTTATCGACTCAAATGAGGATCACATTTTCTATTAAGTATTCTTTTATCTTTAAAATGGTTCGTTCTGTCAGAACAAAAAATATATATGAAAAATCAAATTTGAATATCAGGTAAAGTAGCACAGCAGATAAATATTTTTATTACAGAATGATAGAAGTCATTAAACATAATCCCTGTGCTAAAGATGAACTTGTTAAATTAAAAACTAACCGTAACATAAGTAAAATTTAAAAAAAAATGAGTTTTGACAGACTGTAACTCGAGAAACATTGAATTTTAGACATTTTGTTATATGACGTCCTACCTTTATTTTACTACGTAGAATCACCTTTACCAGTATTCTGATGCATTGCCCGAACACCCTGTATATGTGCAAAAAGTTTTAGGTCAGTTAAGCATATAATCTGCGATTACAAGATTGACAGTTCACAATTATAGAGATGAAAATCTAAGAAAATTGTTTAGAAACGGGTATTATACTAATTTTTGATATTTATTTTTGACATTGAAAAAATTAACATGTGGTTTTATTTTCTGCTGAAAAATTGACACAAAAATGTTAAATATAAGGAAAATGAAAATTTTGTATGTTAATCTAACATAATTCTGAAGAAGTGTGTGGGAAAATATGAGTTCATCCTATCAAGAGAACATATCTTTAAAAATGTAATAAAATCTGTCATATTTCCTATAAAAACTTATTATTCTCAAAATATAGGGCTTTAAAATTCATTACCATTTTACAGGCATTTGATTTCAATTAAACTAAAGACAGACAGATCTGCAAAACAAAAACAATGTCAACAACTGTTACAGAACCTTGACATAACGTGTGTTCAACAAGTACATTTTTTTATCATATTTCATTTTCTGTCTAATCCAATTATAAAGTTTATTTTATAAATAACCTTTTTCTTATTATTGGAATTTTTATTATTTTCTTATTTTTACTTATTTTCAGTTGTGTACATTTTTCTTGATTACCTTGTTAGGAATAGTTTTGGCCGACGAAAGCAAGTACACCACTAAATATGATAACGTAGATTTAGACGAAATTGTAAAAAGCGACAGACTAATGAAAAATTATGTAAACTGTCTTTTGGAAAAAGGAAAATGTACCCCTGATGGAGCTGAGCTAAAAAGTAAGTAATATTTTAAATATGGATGAGTCGTTAGTATAGCAAAAATATGTTAATTCTTTTTATGAGTTTATAAAATACACCATCACCAAAAATGTACCTGTGTAAAAGAGATAAAGTTTATAGTATTTATTTTTATTAGAATCGCACCTTCTTGGTGGCCAGTTTTCATCTCCAAAAGGAGAGAAGCCTTTTGGAGATGATGAATGATCTAAGTTTTGCCAAAAAAGTTTATCAACATGCAACGGTAACAATTTATCCATTGACAGGCACGAGGGCATCTTCATTATTTTCAAAAAAGTATGATTCGATAATTCTTCCTGTCAATATGATACACCAAAGTGTTAATGTAAAAATGAGCCACGAAATATTATTTTATTACGGAATGCATCGTAAACTTGAACTTGTTCCAAGATCTCGTTAATAAGATTTTGGCGCTGTCCATGGTCAGTAGGCTGCAGTCCTTGAGTCAAAGGGAATTTATAGGCATGAAGCTGCAAATATTTTCTCAAAATTCCTTTGTGTGATAACGAATGATTGCTCTCAGATACTGACACTCACAGCAACAGTCGATTATCCACAACGAAATAACGACATAACTTGGGAATCGTCAGTACTTTTATTTATTGATTTGAAGGATTTTCACTCTTAATACCGTGCAACATGTAACGTGGCATTTTTGTAAATATTTTAAATAAAGAAACTACCAAATATGGCTGTATCAACAATTGACAGGTGAAAGTGGCGCGGGAATCGAACTTTAAGTTTTTGTTGAAACACCTTTATAAAGAATTGGAAATAAATATTTAAACCTATTTTAACATATCATTTCATACAAGTTTGAAAATTTCTCATTCTTGTCCGAAGTGACTGTTAATTTAACTTAAAATGTAGAGACTTACATGTGCTAAGACTTGGCCCCATATGAGATATGACCAATTTTTCTGGTATTGTTTTTTTTCTTTATGTTTTTTATGAGATTGCTATATCTGATTTACTCGTATATGATGTTTTCAAGCAGCAATAATTCTTAAAAACGCCAAGAAATGACCAGTGTGAAGAAACATTAATCATGTTTAAAAATACTTTTTAAATTTTTAGAACATCTTCCAGATGCTCTCCATACCGATTGTTCTAAATGTAGCGAAACCCAAAAGAATGGAAGCAAAAAAATTATGCGTCATTTAATCGATAATAAACCCGAATGGTGGAAAGATCTTGAGGCTAAATATGACAAAGAAGGAAGTTACAAAAAGAAGTACAGGGAAGAACTGAAGAAAGATGGAATTAATTTGTAAACTACTCTGTATTTTATTGTGTTTGTTAGATAAAAAATCAGTGTCATTTTCTAATTAGTATTTTTAAAATGATTTTTCATAGTTTTTTTTATAAGCTTCTTCCTTCAGGAATGGAACAATAATAAATATACGTATTTCTATAAAGTTATGTTATTGGTGTCTCACGCAAGTTAAAATATATTTTATTTTGTTAGCACGGAAATGCCATGTAAATGGTGGATTCATATTTAAATATTTATGAATACAATATAAAACTTTCAGACTAGCTAAGAATTTAATAGTTTTTGTCTATAGATACTTTCATGAGCGATATTTGGTTAGAGTATATAGGCTAGAAGGTGGTCGTGTTGGAATTTTGTGATAGATTCTGTAATCGTCCACTGTAGTAGCAGGTAGGTGTGGAGTCATTAGGTATCGCAGAGAAACTATCATAACCTTCAGTGATACAGCTTGTTTGGAACACAGAAGTGAAATTAAGTAAGCAATCCAGCAGGAAAATAAGCGTTGTGTGAGCTAGGTTCAACTAATAATATGTAATGTAAAAAAAATTATTTCAATCATCACTGTTGATTTTTTGTCAAAATTATATTTGAAATAAACATGATATGTTTGGTAGCACTGCTACCTAATTGGTAATGATTATTAAAGGTGTTCAGATAACTATTTTTAAAAGTCCAGATTTATATATTTTTATTGTTGTACCGTAATATGAATTGTTAACCACCAACTGGGTATTCAAAATGTTATATGTTTGTTAATTTCTGATGATTCTTATAAAGTCAACTTCTTGCTTTTATTTTCGGTATGTAATATTTTGAAATTTTCATTAAGCATGTTGTTTTGAGACAAAAGATGTGTTGAGTAGGCTGAATTTACGAAACATGTCATGTTTATTTTAAATATAGTTTTAATTAAAAAATAAAAACGTGAAGATTTAAAATGGTCTTATTTTTGTTACATATAATTTACGTGTTAGGGATCCTGATCAAGTAACTGTCACCTCAAAAAATTATAGGTTTAACTAGCATCTTATGAAAATTACACTACTTGGGTTTAATAACTAAAAAACATATAAAAACTTTGTATATACAACCCAAAACCTGTTGTATAACAATTATTTATTGTAGTATATATATGGCAATCGTACAAAAACACTTTTTGTAATTAAATTTATTACTATTGAATAATGATAAATAAAGACTAACAATTTAATATTCGTATTTGTGGCGAATCCAAAAAGCGTTTAGGTAATCGTGGTTTAAATTATTCACTACCATGTAATAACACATCATACCGTAAGGTGAATATATGGGGTGTTCTCAATTGATTGATCAAAAATTCACACAAGCTTGAATGTCTGTGGTTGACTTTGGGTTTTATAAATGACTACTTAAATAAAAACCATTTAAAAGACTAAACATGCTTAAATTTAATAGAACATATGTTCCTAATTGTTTTTAAGGTTAAAGGTCATCATTATCATAGATCAAACTCCATATTATTTAACATGTAGACGTGTTTTTACCTATAAATTAAATTACTAAAAAATTGTTATTTTGCAACCGTTGGTGCGTAATTAATTAATTAGGTGTATTAGGATTTTAAAATATTATTTTGATAAAAAAGAAATTATGCATATATCTACATTTTCGTATAAATGAATATCCTGACGAGTCTTTTGTAAACTGATGGTTATTGGAAAAGTTTTTCAAAACTGAATTTAAAAATTCCATTAATTTTAAGTAAACAAAATCATACTTTAGTAAAAAAGAAGTAATTCTGCCTTTACCACAGATTTATGTAGACTGTGGCTGATTTTTCGACGTAAGAGCACAACATCCCAAAAATCCTTTGCTTATGTATAAAGATAAAGAGGTTGCAGAGTGGAAAATTTATTTATAACCTGTATAAAGATAAAGAGATTGCAAAGTGGAAACATTTATTTGTAACCTGAATTAAATTGTATGTAATTTGAACTTATTTTAAGAGATAGATATCCGTTTCTTCATTTGGTTTCTTGTAGAAATATGCAAACGTCTGGCATCTTCTATGTTGGCTGGTTGTAGATCAATAGGCAATGAATGTCTAGTGAGATATAGAGTGTGAAATGGAAAATCTTCCCTTTGAGCAATTTAGTCCAGTGTTTCATATATTGGTTGCTCAGATATAGGAATTTTATGTCAAAGCATACTCCACAAATTGTTGCATGAGGCTAAAAAAATCGGTAAGGCTAGAAGAACATAAACCCAGAATAAGAAACAAACAGACATCAGTAGGTGATAAGACACAAAATTGATTTTGACAACTGCCAACAAATTGCTAACATAGAACACTGCAAGGCGAATCCATCGAAATTGAAAAAAAACGGTACTTTGAATAAGGGAAACGATGCACTTAATCTTCCTTCCACCTGGCAGAGCCAACGCCAATCAACCGGTACGATTTATGACCACGTATAAAGCACGTTGCACAATATTACGCATTATTTGATATAAAACCAGCAAGCACAGAAGATGCCAAATGAGATTTTAGCGGGACGTCTGTAAATTTCTACAAGAAAACAAACAAACGAACGGATGTATTCCTGGATTGATAGTGAATTATATGTTCCCATCCGTGTTTGTGTTATAGCGTAAGTTTTCATAGATGGTAGAAAGAATGAATAGTTTCATTATTCCGGGTTTCAATCCAGCACGATGGTTTGCCAAAACGTCATTTGGCATTTCCAAATGTATCTCGCTTTTACTTGCTTAGAAGAAAAGTTCTAAGCAAGTAACGAGGAGAGACATACTTGAAAATGCCAAATGATATTTTGACGAAACGTCGTTTAAATGTTTTTTTAATGAACGGATTGAATTCCGGAATAACCAAACCCTTCATATATTAATATGTAAGTAGTTTTAACAAATACTATAAATATATATTTTTAAAATAAAATTAATTGAGAGAAATATTAATTACATTCTGGAACTCACTTATTGGAAACTAAGTACATATTAAAACTATGCAGAATGATAATTCATTCATGGCGTATAGAAACTGTGAAACTATAGTTTAAATAAAAAACGTTATTCCTTAAAGCATATATATATATATATATATATATATATATATATATATATATATATATATATATATATATATTAATTTAATTTAATTAAATTAATTTAATTATACATGACTCCCCTTATTTTACTGTAAATACGAACTTTGGAGCAATATTTTTAAAAGTAAAGGACAACTAGTTTATAATAGTTGTGTTTATGTTAGATGTGAACTTTTTACTAACTTATTAATTTTTTATTATTTACATAGGTTTTGTCAATATTTTAAGAATAATGTAGAAATACATTCTTAGCAGAAATTGTTGAAAACAGATAGATAAAGTTAATAATGTCGCATCGGCCTATTATTACCTGGCCCAAAAGATTGCAAATATTATTATTGCTGCACTAATCTGAGTGAAGATTAGATTTTCGAAATTCAACTCACAAAAACGTAAATAGACATAATACTTCTTCACGTGGAAATATTAGTTATGTTGTTATGGAATCTCAATTCACTTAATTTTTCTAATTCGAGGGAAAATTCTTTATTGAAGGGTGAACTTATACTGTCAAAATCTGTATTTACCTTAAAAAGATTACATATATCTCAAAGATTTTCTTCATTGTGTCAATTAATAGGTTCCAAAACAAACTGAACTGAATAATGGAGATTTAAAAGAAAACCATTTCTATAAACCTTGTTTTCAACGAACATTCGCTTGAAATTCACATTATAACCGGTTCGGATTAAAGTTTCAATCGAATGCAACATTTCAACATATATCGGATCGAAAACATTTTTGTACATTAAAAATGGACTCGAATTGATTTCTTTTTTTTTTTATAGTAATCGGTAACCGATCATTTTTACGAAACAGATAATTCGAAAGTTTTATAATTTTTTTTGATTATACCAGAGCAGAAAGAAAAGAAAACAAATATAAAAAAAGGGCGAAATTAAATATTTGTTAAATTTTGTGAAGGTGAAACAAGTTGACTTATTTATATTTCTTTTTTTTTCAATAATTGGGCACATCTACCTATCTCATGTAATTTACCGTTGTTGTCATCTTTAGAAAGAGAAAAATTGCTGGCATCCTTTTCTTTTTAATATCGTTTCCTTGTTTTATTGTAAAAAACTTAAATAGGAATTGAATAAGATCAAGCAATTTTCGATAATAACACATTTAATTTTAAAATAATTTTCATCCGATAATTCCAATCCGATCGCCATTATGCTTTAGAAATAAGCTCATAGACAATTTTACGTGTAATGTTTCAGAGAGCGTCTGGTGATTGTAGCATTTGATGGTGGAACTCTCTAGACTATATATATATATATATATATATATATATATATATATATATATATATATATATATATATATATATATATATATAAATAAAATTGAAGCCTCAGGCTCTACAGGTTAATCTTTGCAACGCTTGAACAGACTTCGATGCAATTTTACAAACATGGTCAACAGGAATGACATAGGCCGCTTTTTTTCTGTCTTCTTGTTTGTATGTCTGTAAGGGCTAATCTTTAAAACTACTGAATGAAACTTTACAGACATGAAGAGGAGATTGTCAGGAGCAGTATAGGCTTTCTTTCTGTCTATCTGCCTATCTGTCTACACGGGTGAATCTTCGAAACGGCTGAACCGATATCTGTTACTGCCTTTTAGTGTGTTAGTCTCTAGAGCAATTATAATAACAATTAAGCTGATTTTCATGGCGTTTTCATTGAAAGTTAATTAGACAGCGCTTAACTAAAAATAAATAGAGGACTTTCATAACCTAACAAACTTATATTTTCCAAAATGCACGCGGATGATATCGCACTTAAAAGCTAGTTAATCTATATAAAGAAATTTGTTTGTAAATTTTTGGTGTCTGATTTATTTGTATGTCTGTACCACAAAATGGGGATAAAATTTTAATTTAAATACTAAAAAGAATAGTATATTATATTTGGTAGAATTGTATTAAGAGATCATATTTCTTCTAGATTTCTGCAAATCTCTTTACATCTACATCACTATTTAACTAAGTAGGAGGAACAGAATAAGAGTACACTTTATATCTTTTTGTAAATAAAACATTTACAGTCCATAAAATTATTCTCGATATTACTTAAATAATTCTATTTTAAGAGTATACCCTTTAATAACCAGGTATCTATATGTTAATTAGCTACGGATTTATCAAAGATCTTAAAGGTGAAATAAAATAAAAAGATATGTTAATGCCTGGATTTTCAAGTGTCAGTTAACTTGCGACTTACTAAAATTTTATTTTAATTGTTTTAAAAAATTCTTGATGGTTTAACTGCGATTTAAAACTAATTTCCGTCTATCTAGAGTTAATTGAATGTATATGTTGGTAAGTTATCATTGCAAATGATTTAATTTTTATCCGGAACCACATTGAAATATTAGAGATCAATTTTTATACAGTTCTTTTTTAATCTAATAGATTAGACTGTGTTTATACTTTTATATAGTTTGATGCAGAATCATAAAAAATGGTAATCCACAAATACTTTCGTTCGATCAATCTGCAAAAAATCATCTTATAAAATTGTTTGTTAAATTCTGTAAGTATAAGGGTACTTTATTAATATTTTATTAATTCTAGTTCCTCCCTTAAATTAGATACGCCATAGTTCAGTTTTTAATGTGAAATGTATACCATCGTGTAGTTTAGTACATAATCCCTTTTTTTTTGGCAGAGAATGAAAAATTGTGTTAATTTTCAACACATTTATTTTAATTGAAACTGCAGCAATGAAGAAATTTGTAAAATTCGCTAATCTACTAGCTAGTATCAAGTTAAACTCGACGTAAATAAGCTTTATTTTATTTACTCAGTTATAAATTGTAAGCTCGGGGAATTCCAAAGTTTACTGACGCAATTGGCGTTAATAAAGAAAAAAAGTAATCTTGTTGATTTTAAAATCCTATAAGAGCGTTTTTTCCAACTTATCGGAAAGTTTTAATAAAAGTCTAAAGAAATAATACAGTGGTGGGAATATTTTATTAATTTTCACTTAATTCAGTTCAATGCTTTTTATTGAGATGTATCGAACTAGTCCAGTTCACTATATTCACCAAATCAAATATATTTGAATAATATTTTTAGACAAGAACTAGACCCAATTAATTTTTTGGTAAACTAAATACTGTCTTGTCTAATTTTATTCGGTATCTATTTTCATTTAACCTAATTCGAAGCATATGTAGTTGTCTGTATCGGTAGTAGATTACTAATCTTCTTGGTTAATTTCCAGTCATGGATGATTTAATTTTTCCCTTTAGCCTACAGGTTCTTGTTTAAGGCGTCAAAAATTCATTCCATTTACGAGAATATACGTTGCCCAGATCAAGTTACAAGGTTTAAGTCATATTTGTTGGCAAACTTTTTTCAGGGGATTTTTATATGATTTTTATGTCGATGGAAGTGGACAAGATCTTAAAAGCTAATTCAAGTTTTTTAACCCTCTGTATAACTAAAAATAACAACATGTACACAAATAAATAAAATTTAATTATAATAATTTGCATTAAGTAGTGTTTTCTTATCGTATTAAATGCTTAGTTTTTGGACTTATGCTCGACCTTCAAGTCTTGTTCTTGTCATTCAAGTAAATATATTATATGGTTTAACATATTTTAGCTATTTTTTAAGGTTAATAATATGTTGTAAGATAACATTAATTGAATAAAAGAAATAAAAACATCGTGAATAAAATAATGTCAATTAAAAGAAACTTTGTCTAATCTATATTTAAACTCAACTTATATTTTCAGAAAGGTTGCATTTTCTAAATGTTTTTCAATAATGGAAAAGCAATTTTGGTTATATAATGTTACAGGTTGGTAGGGAAGTTACACATTATAACTAAAAAAAAAAAGTCAGGAAGTCATTAGTGAAACTATATCTGTTTTAGAATGTATTAAAAAGATCATTAGGCTTTCTCCATGGAAAATGGAACATTATCAAATTGGCGTCTTGCAAATGTATCTAAAGTTTAAAAATTTTCTCTGTGGGATAAATATTCAATGCCATAGTAAAAAATGAAATATAGACTGTTTTATATTGCATTTAATTTAATTAATAATTGATTTACTTATAACTATGCACTTTTTTTGAAGCCGAGTATTTGAAGAGCTTATTTTAAAATTAATTCTTGGTAGATTGATTTCCCTATTAAATTGTTTACGTACCTTTTGATCCTTTTTTTGCTTTACTTAAAAGTATCTTTATGTTGTTTGAAGGTATTTTCCATAATTTTAAGTTTATGAAGGATTTTTACAAAATGCTAAGAAATTAAATAAATCTGCAATATCTACAATTTTTAAATGTTTTCTATCTGTTAAACTCACCCAATCCATTTATTATTGAATCCAAAATGTTTCCAATTCTTATAGGGACATTGGGAAACTTAAAATTTGTTTCCAATCTGAAGTTGTCAATTTCACCAAATTAATCGACTTCTAAAAGAAGAATGTTTTAGGTTCGACCACTATGTATATATTTTTTATGTATGTACGTCAATTACTCCGAAATGGCGGCATCGAATTGAATGGAATTATTTGCGTATGTTCAGTAAGTTACTACAGTAGACCCATATCATTTTGACCAAAATTAGTTCGATAAATCTAAAATAACGCTTATAATATACCGGACAAAAAAATTAATTTTGTCGGATTTTCCCCAAAATTGGTATGACGAATCTAAAATTATTTTTAAAAAATTCAATATATGAGATCCAAAACGGAGAATTAAAAATTTTATGTCTTTCAATTTTGTTCAAAAATAGTAATGGAATTTTTTTAGGGTATCTTTACGGATTTAAAATTATTTTGCGAAAAATTTAATATGACGGTTCCAATTTTGCGTTTTAACAATTTTACATCTCTCATTTTTCTTCAAAATTAATATAGGAGGGTTTTTGACGGTGTAAATTACGAATTTGAGATTAGTTATAAAAAATGAAATATGGCGTATTCAGTATAGCGTCCTATTAAATTTACATCTTTCAATTTTGTTCAAAATTGCCTTTGGAGTGTTTCTGAGGATGTAAATAACAATCTTATAATTATTAAAAAAATTCAATATGATAAATACAATACGGCGGTCTAAAAATTTTACATTTCCGGATTATGTCCAAAGTTTGTACTAGTGGATTGACTTCAAAACTATTTTTTTTGAAATTCAATATGGCGAGTCCAATTGGGTGGGTTGAAAATTCTACGTTATTCACATTTTTAGAAATTGGCATTAAGGGGTTTTCGGGGTTGTAGGTTACGAATCTGAAATCAATTTTTTATAATTTAATATAGTAGATACAATATGAGGAACAAATAATTTTACATTCTTTCTATATTGTCCAAAATTGATATTGGAGGTTCTTGGGGCATTCAAACTCAATATGTAGGATCAAATATGTTGAACTAAAAAATTTGCATGTCAAAAGTTTTTTAAATATCAGTAATGGGACGTTTTGAGGGTTAGGATTAGGAATCTAAAATAAATTTCTTAAAATTCAAGGTAGTGTATTTACTATGAAACACTAAACATTTCTTTGATACAATTTCATTCAAAACCGATATTTGAAGAGTTCTCAGAATGAAAATTTTTTTATTATTTAATTTATTGTGGCTTATAACTTTGGATAAAACGAGTACTTTTTTGCGATCTTGGAAACAGTACAAGATTTACTACACTCAGGTTCAGAATTAAAAACCGGAAACTAAAATTTTTATAAAAAAAAATTGACCGACTAGCAAAATGTGCTAAAAAGCGGAAAATAACGGCTTCAAAATATTATTAAATGAAACAAATAACTTTTAACGAGATATACATACAAATAAAATAGTTTTCAATCTTTTAACCTGGATTAATTTGGCCCGGTATTAATTTTGTGCCGACTTTATATTGTTTTTTTTTCCGTTTCTTAGCACCCTTTTGAAGTCGGTTCAATTTTTTTTACAAAAATTTTATTTTTTAACATTCCCGTAACACACTTATGGTTAATTCTGTATCCTCTTAAGAATGACAGTACTAATAAACGTGGTGTCCTATCAAAAACCTAGTAGCAAATTTTTTTCATCTTCGATGTAACATAAAGTTTTTCTGACTTCTGAATATTATAAATGTAGTTAGGTTGTCAATTTTATTGAAGCATTTAGGAAAGTATAAAGCAACATTGAAAGCCTTCAGTTCAATATATTTTTGATTTTTCTCGGTAATTGTTAACCTAGAATGGCCATCAAATGCACGGTTGTGTCATAAACAATAAATGATTTTATTATATTTTCTTTTTAACCTTTTTATGCTATATATATATATATATATATATATATATATATATATATATATATATATATATATATATAGGATCCATGTCTGCAGTTGCATCCCAGGGTATATAATATTGTATGAAATTGCCGACTGAAAAGATCGAAATAAGTAAGTTTAAGTATATCGAATGAGGCTATATCTCATATATTTTGTGCCAAAAACCTTCAAAAGCAAAATACAGTTAATGCTGGTGTTTTCTGTTATCACCTAAATTGCGATAGACTTATTTTGATTGAATTTAAAGGCGTTGTTTTTGCACCAAGCATACACATGTTTTAAACTTGCTTTCAATTTTTTAGGTAAGTACACTTTGGAGTCGCAAAAAATTAAAATGTTCGTGTCGTCTGCATTTAGTACATATAATGTATTATGAATTTTATTGCAGGTGCAATACAATAACCTTAATGTGTACCTTTATCCACCATTTGGTTGGACGATCTGATGCTATTAGTGGCAACCCGCTATGTTTGATCAGAAAGATAAGATTTAGTCCAAGAATTGGCTTCACCTCTGACACCTATAAAGATACAGCGTATTTAAGAGCACTCTAAGCTGATTTCAACAAAACTTGCAACATAATGCATGTTTCGATATTTTATAGGGTCGTTAACTATTAACTGAATTAAATAATATAGTTAATTAAAATTTTTGAACTGAAACCTTCTAGTCATTCTGAAACAAATTCCTGTTTATGTCCTTGGTTTGTTCAACCTAAAATATATAGAAAATGAAGAAACTCTTTTAGCTACGGCCCTGATTTCTGCAATTAAAATAGTGGTTGTTATTTCATATAAAATAAAAAATGGTTTTAATAATATACATACCCGTTCTGAATCCCACCTAACTTGAAACTCTTGGGCCTTATAAATACATTCGTCTTCCTTCAGGTTAGTTCAGGTTAGTAAATGAAGAATTTTCCCTCTTTACGAATAATTATTTTAAAATGAAAAGTTTAGCAATCATTGCTTTTATTGTGTTATGCGGTGTGGCTTATTGTAAACCAAGCAAAAAATATACCACGAAATATGATAATATTGACATTGATGCTATTATCAGAAACGAAAGATTATTAAGGAATTATGTTGACTGTATGCTTGAAAGAAAACAGTGTACTAAGGAAGGGGCAGAACTCAAAAGTAAGTATTTTTTAACTTCATTACAGTAGGCTGGAACTGAATTTTATGTAAAATGACTCTGAATTCAAGTTTTGAGTTAGCTAGTTAATTTTAAATTTTAAAATAGGCATTATTTTTACTTTAAGTCACGTTTACTAATTTATGAAATGCAAAAAGTGTTTAAAATGCTTTCAATTAAATCAAAGACAGACGAATAACTAAAATTGCTACGAATTGCTAACCTAATGCGTGTTTTCCACATTAATGTATTTAATAGGATATTATACGGTACTATTTTCTATTTTTTTTTTGTAATTGGTTTCCTTAACTCCGAAATCTGGGAACTTTTCTCAAGTTTATTGATTTTTTTCGAAAATCCAATTTTTCATTTAAACCATTCCACTGGAAAATTTTATATGGGCACAACGGAAAAACTAAGTTTGTCTAGTAATAATTTTATGCGGGATATTCAGCGAGAACTACCCAATAAGTTTTTATGAGCGAGTAAGTGGCTGTAAAATAAGCTAAGGCACCAACTCTCAAAGACTCAGAGAACAAACCATGCACTTGTTACAGAGTTTAACAAACATGAACCTGAATAAGTTCTAATAAATTTTGTCTTCAACTTAACGAGTTAAGAATGTAAGTTAAGAGAATGTAAAATGTGCTTGAAATAATTCGTGTAACTACATACGCTTACTGCATCTTTTTTTTACTAAGAATAACGTTTAGAGATTTTATATAAATCGTTAGTTAAAAGGTAAATTCTATATTTTATTTATAATTTAATAATTTTTAAAGAAACCTGTTTGAAATAGCTTGACATTGAAATATGGAGGTAAAACATGATTTACTGTTATGTGGTGAACAATTATTATTAGAAATCTTTAATTGTAAATGTCATAAAAATAATAAAATATTAATTTATTAGTTTTTGCAAAAAGACGATTTAAAAAAAAAACCAAACATTTTTATGCTGTTTGAAGCTTCAAATGCAAAACTTTAAAATATTCATAACATATATAATGCATATTTTTTTAATTTTAGTACGGTCGAGGGAGAAATGTGAACGGGAGTGATAAGGATAACTAATACATCAGTACATAGTATAAAACAAAGTCGCTTTCTCTGTCCCTATGTCCCTTTGTATGCTTAAATCTTTAAAACTACGCACCGGATTTTGATGCGGTTTTTTTCAATAGATAGAGTGATTCAAGAGGAAGGTTTATATGTATAATAACATCCATTAAATAGTGGAGAAATGCTGTTATTTTTGATGTTTCTAATGTGATGTCGTTAATTATCATATTTTTTTCCGCTTACATTGCAAACGCAGGCTGAACCCTACGAGATTTATCAAAATAATGTACTAATTATTTGTACACATTGAAAAGGTCTACAGAAAACTCCGCGATGGTATATGTCTATCTCTCATGGATATCCCACAATAACATTTTTTTGTCATTTACTTTTTACGACAAATAATGGCAAATTTTGAAGCGATTTTAACCAATACAGCATTAATCCTTATCCAATTAAATAGCTTAAATACATTGTTGATTTAATATAGATCTATATGGTCCTTTACAGCACAAGATTTAAATGAATATTTTCGAAGATATTACAGATTTAAAATTGCGGGAAGTAGCGCTTGCGGCGGTACTGGCCGACCGGGGCGGCGGCAGCGTGCCTATAAATAGCGCGTCGGAGGCCGATGTAATAATTGTTGTAAAAATAAAATAAATAGTCACAGTTTTTCTGTAGTGTATTTAGTATCAGCATTGCACCCGTGCGAAGCCGGGGCGGGTCGCTAGTTGAGTATAATCTATGAACAGTATATTCATTTTGACTTGAGAGTATTATTATGACAAAACCTCAAAAAAGGTGAAGGTATTCAATAGGGTTGTCATAAAGATATGGATCAGCGTTTTATATGGAACATTGTTTAGTTGATAAAAAATCTCTTGGATACGTCGATTTTACATTTTTAAAACGCACTTTTTCGAAAAGAGAATATTGTAGAACGTAGATCTGAGAGAAGATTCTAAAATAAATTCTATAATAAATCTGGAACATTTTTTTAAAAAATATTCCATATATCTATTTTCAAATTGTTTTCAAAATATTTGGATTTTTGGGTTTTAAAATCATTAACTGATTTATCTATAATTTTCGTAATGTTTATAATTTCAAATTCTTTTTGGATCGAAGAAAATCACAGCTAGTTTAATGCGAAGAACAATATCTAGACAGGTATTGTTGAAAATAGGGTAATCGGATCATTTTTCTTTGATGAAGTCTCACTGGAAATAGATATCTATATTTTCTTCAAAATGAATTCGTACTTGCTCTCGTAACTTTATTTTCAGATCATAGAGTTCCTCTATATTATGCTCCTCATTTAAGGACGTACTTGTGATGGATAGGTAGACTAGGTACAATAGAGTGGCCACCCAGATCATCAAATCTTAACCCGATGGACTTTTTTATAGGGCCAAGTAAAAAATTTTGTTTATAAATCTTAGGTCTTAAATACGTATAAGAAGTCGAGTCCATTTAACATATAATACAAGAAATTTTTCCACAAGCTGTACAAAACAAACAAAAGAAATTTTTATACCTATTGATTTACTGCAGGATAGTTGCTAGAAGACGTTTTTAACATATTATAAAATTATCTTTTTCTTATAGTTTGTGTTCCCATTTTTTTTTAGAAAACAAAAGTGTTTTTGAATGGATGACACTCTAAAATAATATTTGCACCCTTCATGATTCAATCCCATGGAAGGAGTAGCTCTACTAAAAATCCTAAATAGGAAGGGGGGAGGGTGAAGAGGCACAGCTCATTTAATTCTCTTTCCAGTAATACTTTGGAACAACCGATCTGAATATATATTTTTTTGGTTTAATGGAGCAGGACATGTGGAGTTTATTTAGGTTGAATTTTTAATTTAATTTATTGTTACAGGGCACATACCTGAAGCGCTCCGCAATGATTGTTTGAAATGTTCAGATATCCAAAGAAATGGAAGCAGAAAGATTCTTAGCCACCTTGTTAAAAACAAACGTGATTGGTTTGTCGAGCTAGAAGGAAAATATGATCCTACCCATATTTTCAGAGAAAGATATAATGCTGATATTAAAAAAGAAGGAGTAACTTTGTAATAAGAAACACTTACATATCGATATAAATTACAGTTGTAAAATTTTTTCTGATATTCAATTACATTTTTTAATAAATTGTATTGTCAACCTGTTTAAATTATTACAGTTGTAATCTGTAAAACAGCGACGTACGTTTTATTCATTTTAAATGTAAATTTTCATTTTATGCCTCTAATGAACAATAAGCTATTTCAGTTTTTTAGAAGTTATCAAAACAGTTATGCTAAATATATTTTAAACAGTGATTTTCTGAGAAAAAAATATAAGTTTTAGATCAAAAATTTCCAAACGGGTTTAATTTTAGAGACACAGGATATTATTTTTTTTTACTTCGGAAATATTTCTAGAAAGACGGCGACATATTTCACGTTGTTTAAGAAATTACTTATTTTTTGAAATAATAGATTTACATAACTCTTGTGTTAATAGGTTAAGAACATATATAACATTTTATGTATAATGTGAAAATTTTATATCATCTACACGCTAACCTCACTATCTAGAAAATGCGTACAATTTAATTTATTACTATTAAATGTTTTAATAATATTGAATTAATCTACTGAGAATATTTTTTTTTATCTCTTGTCGAAGTGCAGACTAGACTGAATGTGGTTTGTAATGGCATAAGGGAATTTAACACCTAATATAATAATGTAGTGCTATAAAGATTAGGAAATCATTTAGCTGGTGTGAAAAAATACTTGTCAAGTACATTTAAATATTTGATCACCTGAAAATTTAAATTTACCAAAAAATATTTATTTAACATCCAGTGACATAACTACACCGAATACTTTACAATATCTTGCGTTTTGTTTCTTTCACGTTAATGTGGAGGTTGACTAGGAGACATGTCTAACGAAAAATCTATTAAGTGGTATTAGCTTAACAAAAAATTATAAGCTTATAACATTTAATAATAGAGATAGGAATTCAACCTTAAATATGTAATATCATGTTTAACAGATGTTAAAATTTCAAATAAATAAATATGTAATAATGAAACACTACATTAACGACTTCATTAGCACATAACATTTGGGAGCGATGCGGTTTTCACCATTTAACAAGGGATTCTGTTTACAAATTTTATGGTAGGTTATGCAAGGTAGGTAAAAACTGAAAAACTGAAAAAAAATTGTTAACGAGCCAACTTTTTTACGTATAGCTTTCATTCATTCACGATGATTTAGTTTTCACCACACTCTGCAAGCTCCAGGAAGTCTTTGCCAGGAGATCTCTAAAAAATATGGTAAGTTTATTGTAAAAAGGTTAAAAACTCAATAAAATTTTTCTTTTAAATAAATTTTGATTATTATTTCTCATTTAAAGACTAATTGAAACCAAAAATAATGTTATGAAATATTTTTAAAAAAGTTAATTAAATGAGCCTCGGTATGGTGGTACAGGTGGGCCATCATCTCGATGGTGGTGGAATAGGATGAATTGTGTTCCTTTGCAATTTATTCAAACTGTGCAACCTCTAACACGGAAAGGATATGGTTGGAATGAGGTTTGCATTTACTGTTCGCATTTTACTTCATTCCTATACGGAGCTGCATATAGTTGTACGTTTGCTGAATGTGATTTCAGCACTACAACGGCATAATGTGGATATATCCACTGCTATTGCATCTCACACGGGGGAATCCGTGAAAGCCGCATAAACATATATATATATATATATATATATATATATATATATATATATATATATATATATATATAAAGTTAAAAACATCCTAATCAATAATAATTACTCTAAAAGGTTTTTGAAAAAAAAAATAATATACACCTCTATAAAAATATATGTATCCCTTCCATATATGTCTGAAATAATACATCCTATTAAAAAATATTAATACCATACGACATTTTAATAGCTTAAAAATCAAACGATGCATCTAAATAACATTTTACTAAATTAAAACCTAATAAAGAAAAAATTTATTCTATACTTAAAATTAATTGCCTAGAATGTAATCAAGTATACGTAGGTCAGACAAAATAATATCTAAACAATAGAATTAAAAACCGTAAAAGTAGCATCAGATATTCTAATCCTGTACAAATCACCGTTTTAGCTAAACATGCAATTGAAAACCTCCACAATTTTAATTTGAATAACGCCGAAATTTTAGATCATGAAAATAATTATAAATGAAGAATAATCAATTACACTAAAAATAAAAAAATATATATATGAGTGCACAAATAAACAAATTATTTCTCATAAAAAAACTGACCGATAGCTCAAAAAAATAAGACAAACTTATTTAAATCTACATGGTCACGAAAAACTTAATATTCAGTCTATTGTTCCCTTGCTACTTTCTGCTGTCAAACGTTTCAGTCAAGTATCGTTTCCTCATGTACATTGAGAGTCATAATTTCTATTGTAATCCCGTTACGTGATCTTCTAGCTTTCTTTTCATTTCTTTCAGTTCATTCAGTAATTGGTAATCTATTGCCTGGTATCCTTCAAACTTTTTCTTGATTATATCGATCACTGTCTTCTCATATTCCATTATGTCTCTTATGTCGGTATAGGTTCTCCTTTCTAATTAATAGATTGTGGTACTTTTATTCAAGTAATCCATCTCAAGGGCTAGTAATTTGAGCCTCATCTTTGCCTCCAATGCCTACGATCTGTTTCCAGAACATGAAAAAGACTATCAATATTTGTTGGTCGTACGAGACAATAGTCGATCCCACTGATGGTTGTTTAGGGATCCTGTAATTGTTTTACTGCTTTGGATTATAGGTTCAAAATCATCGTTGCCTAGTACATTGATTTCAGCAACGACTTTCAGGCATTTGACAATATCTACTTGGCTCACGGTCACATTTACATTGATTGTACTTTAAAGTTGGCATAAGTGTTTACATCTAAATATTCCGTAGCAATTCCCCCACCATATTAATTATAGAGTTTTCTTATCATCTAGATCGTATGGATTTTGGTCCAACACAATCTGATCATACCTAACAATCAGGATGGAGAGGCTTTTTATATATTCGGATTCTCATTCCCGACATTTTTTCTTCCTGTCTATTTTCAAATAATGATTATATTGAAATGAACCAAAAAATTTTGCAAAGACACTAAAATACATCGCTGCATTCTAAATAGAAATGCATGCTAGGCAGCATTAAAAGCATTTACATATCATCAGATAAAACATAAACAGGTCTGGAATTTTCTTCAAAATCTTACTGATCTGGCAAAACACACAAAGTAACTCTTGCATGGACACCAGGAATCAAAAGGTATCCTAAGCAATGAAACAGAAGACTAACTGTCAATCACATTTTAAGGATCAGAACCAGAATTTGGCATTCCGTAATTGCTATTCATGGGTGATTATTATGTTGAATAAACTATCAAGAGCACAACTAATGAAATCACATTGAGGAACTCAGCCACAGCAAACTACCAGGCAAACTAAGCTGTACCTACCTGTTGCAGCTTAAAAAGATATCTATACCCCATAGGCATTTATAATGAAGAACCAACATGTAGATCACGTGTGATGAAAAGGGCTAAACAGCATCACACACAACCTACTGGAAACACCTTTAAGGATCTGTCAATTCTAAAAGCCTCTAATGATAGAACAAACTTTAAGGCAACTATTTTTATATAAATCTAATAAGCAACACTATAAGCTCTGAGGCTGTAGTGTAAGAGCTTTTTAACTTTAGGTCGCTATATCATTCAATCACGTAATCAAGGTAAAAATAATAAATTTCAATTTAAAAGCTATTTAGACAATACAACAATGATATGGGAAAATAGTAGTTTGCTTATTAAATTAAAAAAATAACTCCTCCAACTACTGCGGCATCGAATTTAAAAACATGTATTTATCTAAATGAAATCTCTCGTGTTTATTATATAATATATTTATGCAACTAAAAAATTTATTTTTGAAGACCTATGATAGACGGTAGCTAACCTTTTTAAATATTTAATAAACAATAAATTCTGGTTTTTGAAGGCCGATATAGTGTAAGTAATTAAATTTAGTAACCATCCAGATTTTTAGCATATGATGTTATATACAATTTTTACTGCTTCTAACCTACGATAATCACTGCTACGGCACTGTAAGTAAATTAAACTTACTTTAACAAATATTAACTTTTCATTTCATTTTCGGTAATTTTACCACTTTCCTAATAGATTATCTAAATTTGAATAGCCTAATGATTTCTTGTAATTTAATGTCGTAAAATTTCCTGTACGAATGCACCTAATTAGCTCCCTCCCTAATTTTCCAATATTGGCCAATTACTATATATAAATATTGATGGTTACCTTCGAAGACACAAAAAATTAAAGAAATTTACGCGTTTACAATAATTACTAATTAGTACCTTATTGCGAAAATGAAAGGTGTCGTAATTCTTGCTCTTGTCGGTCTCTTTGGTGTGGTTTATTGCAGACCTCAAGAAAAATATACCACTAAATACGATAATGTTGATTTGGATAACATTATTAAGAATGATAGGTTGTTAAGGAATTATATTGATTGTGTTTTAGGAAAGAAAAAGTGCACTAAGGACGGTGAAGAATTAAAAAGTAAGTATAAGTGATAATCTGGGTCGCATGAAGCATCTGATACCCTATGACAACATTGTTTATTAATTAGCGACTGACGGGATTGAATAAAAAAGTTGAGAGAATGCTCAATATCTTATAATATAGGGTGATTATTTTTTGGGGGAAAAAGTTCAGTACCAGGCAGAGAACAATCAAGCTATAAATCATTATTTACATCTATAATTCTATAACATTTTATCAATTTCTATTAGAACAGGCCTAATTTCCGGAAAAATTAATTATCTAAAATTATTACGATTCTAAATTTTGAACTAAAGTTAAAAAGGTATAATTTTAAGTAGATTAATATTTTTTCAATACATTTTTTTAATAAAATATTACACATTTATAGAAAAAAATATAAAAAATAATTCCTATTTTAAAATTGCCTCTTCTCCTTAAAATATTCTGATTTTCCCTAAACATTTTTTTCGACCATCCTAGAACAACTATTATTTACAATTATTACTTTATAATTTATCAGTAGAAGTATATCAGAGGAGTTGAATTACTGAAAAAGTAATAATTGAAGTTTCGTTGCCCCCTTCTTCCCTTGGATCGATCTGTGGTTCTATTAGTTTCTCTAAATTTGATGATTCTACTGTGAATGCATTTGAGAAAGGATTTTATAACCAACTCGATATGTTAATGTTTACAAAATCTTGAAATCTCTCCATAAAATCAGCATGAGTAATGTCCAATTGTTAAAAGTAAATAAATAAATTATCCCGTTTTCTCTACTGAGATTCCCCTTGAACAGAAAAATTTTCTCCATAAAACAGTTATGACATTTTTTGTTGTAACTAAATTCAGCATCTCATCACCTTGGAATTGTAAATTTATTTCATTAAATAATTGATACAGGTCTGCTAAATAAGTTATATCGCTTTTGAATGTAAGAAAAAACCGAATCCTTTGTTAAAATTTCTGGACACTTTGTTCAAAGATTAAAAACTATTTAATTAGAGCCCGGAAACAAATTAGTCAGTTGGGATTTAGAATCCCTGTACACAAATGTTCCTATAGATGATTCGGTTTTTATAATATTCAACATATTAGGAAACAACAACATGGACTCCACCATACTAGAATTAATTAAAGCATTTCTGATTTCCACTTATTTTACTTTTCAAGGAACTTTCTGCGAGCAGACTTCGGGATCTCCGCTATCACCTGTGGTAGCGAACATCTTTATGGAACGTTTCGAAGAAAGCGCATTATCTTCTGCTCCTCTAAAACCTAAATTTTAGTGCAGATATGTAGATGATACGTTCGTAGTTTGGCCTCATGACGCAGATAACCTCCATAATTCCCTGGATCATCTAAATCAACAATACTCGAGCATAAAATTCACTATGAAAACTGAATTTCTTTCTTGATGAACCAGTACAATGGAGAAAGAATGGAAAATTAGGACATTCTGTGGACGGAAAACCAACACATACTAATCGATATCTCCTTGCAACGTCACACCATCATCCTCCTCAAAAACAATCCGTCATAAATTCTTTGGTAAATAGAGTCCTTTTAATATGTGACGAACAATCACTAAAATCAGAAACAGAAAATCTTACTAATGCTCTGAGAGACAAAGACGTTCTATTAATAAATATAAAAAATCAACTGTTCAACAAAATGTCATAAATGTACCTCCTATGAACAGTGTTGTCTTACCTTATATATACAGAACTACCGACAAGATTGCCAAATTGCTCCGAAAATCAAACATTCGGACCAAAGAGTTGGACAATGTTTTAAGTCTCCAAAGGACGCAATTCCATTTCAAACTGAAGACGTTTACAAGATACCCTGCTTTTATGGTAAAGAGTTTGTAGATGAAACAGGACGGTCTATATCCACTAGGCTTAAGAGACATGAAAGATGCATAAAAGAAAAACAAATTGTACAATCTGCAGTAGCTGAACACCAGCATTGTTCAGATCACACTTTGAATGTAAAAGAAACTAAAGTATATGGTTTCTTTAAACGTAAAATTAGAGAATCAATTGAAATTTGGTAATATTCAAATAACATCAATAGAGATGCAGGTTACAGTCTACATCACACGTGGAAATCGATTGTAATTCTGGATCACGGTTCGCTGAGCATCAGTCGGGTATAAATACCATACTGTTGTTCCTCGACAATAATTCAGTGTTCTAATCTCGTGGAGTAAAAATATCTGAAAATGCCTCGTGCAATTGTAGGCAAAACATCGGATAATAATTCCAATTTGACATGGTCTAAACTCAAGAATCATATAAATCTTATTGATGCCTCTATCTTCGAATGGAACATGGCCAAGACAACATGGAACTTTTTAGTAAATAAAAGAATGTCTCATAAACATTCGATAGGATAGCATTTGATGGTGATTACTGTAATATGAAAGATTTCATGAACAATCCATAGGATTGAAATACCATAGTTTCCAGTTAAATTCATAATGCTAAATAATAGAAAATATGCTACTATTCTGAAACACAAAACATTTACAATTTTAATTAATGTTATGAATAATACACTTTTCAGATGTTTATGTTGCTTAATTATTTTTTTTATATTTTCCAAGCAGGTATAAATTATTTAAAACAAAAACTGCCCATTATATTACATAATGACTTCTAATTAATTATTTTTTAAGTTAAACACTAATTAAATACAAAATTTAAATATCTTTCCGTGTCAATATGTCTCATTAATATTCAAGTAAATTAGACAACAAGATAATTAGTTTAACTGTGACATGTAGGTAGAGAAATACCATTTGGAGAAGATACAAATGCATAAAAATTTTAAAATGCTGAAGTTTAGTTAGGAAATATGAAATAGTTTATTATTTCCCAGGTACAGTCTTCTTAAATGTTCGATACATAAATTATTCCAATGAACATATGAAAAATAAGAACAATAAATGTGACTTTTGGAATGTAGAAGAAAGAAAAAATGAGTAATAATTTATATTGATTCGACAATATAATCTTTTACCCATAAGTTATAAATAATTATCACTGTTTATTGTTTGGAAACGTAGTTTTAAACTGCAAGTTAAATTTTTTAGTTTAAAACATATTATGTCGTATATATTTTGAATATTTAAGATGCCATATTCCACCAATTTTGATATTATTGAAATTGTTTTAATGATGTTTTGTACGTGTTTGACAGTAAAAATTAGCGAGATCTAATATGAAGCTGAGTCCATGGTATTACTGTTATTAAGTCTTGAACTTTCTTGTATAAATCTTCTGCAAATCACTACACATTTGGTTGAATAACATTTGGTGACTTGGCTGGCATGCAGAACCAAAATGTAACGGCTACTAATTACATTTAACGATGGAACGCTTGTCACTGCAGTTATAGGGACTTGTAGATATTTGTTAATGAAGAGTGTTAAACCTAAAAATGGATGCTTTATCGATTCTTTAAAAAAACTATGGTACAGACTTGACCAAAATTTCATAAAATTTTGTACTGTCACCAGACTTAGTCTCGTTTCTTTAGAAGTAGGGTTTTGCTGAAATATAATTGCTTCTAACAAGCAGAGAAATGATTTTAGAGGATAAGGCAAGAGTGGCAAAGGTCTTGAATTGAGAATCAAATATATCTGTAAAAAAATCGTAATTAAAGAAGAGACCAAATGAGTATTGGGCACGCATTATTTTGGGATACTGGTGCGGTTACTATTGTTAGTTCTGCAATTTTGTCGAACGTCTGTCTTTGTTTTAATAGAAAGTTTGTATCAGTAACATTTTATTGCAAAAGAGAGATTAATCATTAAAAAAGATATTGAAATATTGAATATTTTAAAATTGAAACCAATTTTCTTTATATTTCATATATTAGCCAAAGTAACTTAACTGTACTAGTTCTGGTAAAAAGTATTTGCAAAGGGTTTGTATGACGAATTTTTCACATTTTTAAAATTTATTATTAGAAAATTAAAACGAACGAAGTCGAAATGAAGATTGTAGTAAACAGTAAACTAACAATTCTACAAACGAAAAAAAAAATTGGCTAAGAAGTAACAAAACATAAAGGAGTGGTGACGGATGCTGAAATAGGAGTAAAATTAAATAAAAATAAAAATTAATATCGATTTCTTAAATTTTTTGTAAATCATTTCATAGAAGTATAGAAACAAAATCCCGTACTTCTATATCAAGAAGTTCCACATGATTTACATCCCCCATAGAAGAAATACAATTTATATTTGATTTACCTACTCTCTTGCCACCAAAGAGGTACAAACTCAAAATAGAACGCGAATTGTAAGCAACTTTGAAGGCTTGTATTTTATGAATGAGACGACTAACTGAAAAATATTATAAGACTTGGCAAAAAAATAACCAGTTCGATGAGATAAAGAAAACATTTTTTCATCCCTTCTTTTCACATAGGTGAACATAACATACTGGGTAAGAACCTAGCAATAGAGCCTTGAAATAAGTAAGATAAATAGTTGTATCCCGAAAATGAATAAAATTCTCCTATTTTACCGGTTCAGTAATAAAAGAAAATGCTTTTTTTTTCGCACGTATTTTTAGAGTTTAAAACGTGCATGATTTTTTGTTAATTCTGTCAGTTTAATCACTATGCTGTCAATTTAGAACGGTTTTAAGTTACAATATCCTAGTAAATTAGGGGGTAAGAATTTTTAGATATTTGGGTCGAATAAACAGGTTTTTATAAGAAAATAACCAATAAAATATTGTGTTAATTGGATGACATTTCCTCTTATCCCATATATACCGTTTGGTTAATTGGTTTCAGTAACTAATAAATGTCTAAAACTATTTTCTGTATTCTCAAGGTTCATTATTTGGGCTTTCTAGAGAATGATATGGACGCACTTTTTAACTTGAAAAATTACTTGCATAAATTAAATTAAGTTTTTTTTTGAAAAAATAAGTGAGTGATAGTGTTCCTCGTTTGCATTTTCTGCTATTCAAAACAACAGTATGCCACCAGTTGGATATTGTAATGAAATCTCAGCGTTCGTTTTAGAGGGATCAGAAAAAAAGTATTAACTGGAAAAGATATAACTTACTCGTAAAATACTTAATCATTGTTTTAATCACTACTAGTATTTGTTATTTAAAACAAATTTTTTGAATTTTCGTAACAATATTTTTTTTTCGTGATTCTCTTTTTATAAAAACTAAATTTTATTTACTAAAAATTAGTGAAGTAAATTGTTCATCCTAGTAGAAAGTATTTGAATCAGCAAATTAATTAAAATTTATTGTTGCAAAAAAAATTAATGAATAGAGTTCAAGACCCTAAGTAGGTTTTAACTTGTTTTTGTTTTTGCTCTTTCTGTCCACTTTTTAGACCTTCTGCGTATTAATTATCCTTGATTAAGTTTTTAACTTGTTAATTAAACATTTATATTACAGTGTCAAGGTTTAAAAAAAGGATTATATAAGGATGAATGACGTATTAACTAGACTTTTAAGCTCTTTTTTTTTAAATTTATAAATATAAACTACCAATAGTTATATCACCTAGTGCTTTTAGTTTGTATTATTAAATGACGTAAGTGTTAATTTGGTTACGTCAAATTATCATTTTTTTAGGTAAATAATTTTAGTAATTCTATACCAAATACTTTTTAAGCCCATTAGATGTAAAAAAATCGCATATGATCGGATAAGCTTAGCTCTTTTGCATTCTGGGCCTTATGTTGTTTTGATTTTTTGGATTGTTCAAAAAAGTTTTTGATTTTTACTCAAGTCGTATTTATCTGTTTTCCAGAACATTTACCTGAAGCCATCACATCCGACTGCGCAAAATGCAGTGAAGCTCAAAAGAATGGGAGTCGAAAAATAATCAGACATTTGTTGAAAAACAAGCGTGAATGGTGGAATGAATTACAAGCCCAATATGATCCTCAAGGTGTATATATAGCAAAACATCGTGAGGAATTTGAAAAAGAAGGAATAATAGTTTAGGTAGTTTGAATATTTTTAAACATGTATTATTTGTGTTAAATAAAGTAAATTGTTATTATGTTGAAAAAAAGTTATAAACCAATTTTTGTTTTTTTAATCCTCCTCTGCCAGCAAAGTTAAAAACAAAGGCAATAAAATAATTGTAAATATAAGTTATGGAAAACAAGGAATCGAAAGGTATTATATTGAACTAAAGAAACCTAAAATAAATTTTAATGGGAGTAAACTTGATATTGCTGAAAGAAAAACAATAAACGTCTTGTTTAAAGGTTGTAGACAATGCTAAAGATTGACGAAAATGTGGTTGTCGGACTTGCATTGTCTTTTTTTTTGTGTGTTCGTTTTAGTCAATAAACGTTATATCTGAAGATACTCCAGATTCTCGTAAATCTATAATTATAAGTAGAGTTCTTGGGTCAGATAATATGATATCTGAAATATGGAAACGAGGCGGAAGATAAAGTAGATCACGAACTTAGAAGAATATACAACACATGTTTGATAAGGCAAACAATTTAGACAAATACAGATCCTTAAACAATCTTTCAAAATTGTATAAGCTGTTCTTTAGAATAGTAATCAAGCGAGTAATCAATAAAATTGATGATAATTAACCAGTGGAACTAAATGAATGGATTTAATAATTGTGACCAGTTCCAAACAGTGAGAAAATTTTTGGAAAAAAATAAAAATTATAATCTCCAAGTATATAGCTCTTGTTGATTTCGAGGTGGCTTGGGTAATAATTTACGCTTTGAGATAATACTCCCATACACAGAGGTGAACGACAGGGAGACACAATCTTTCCGAAATTCTATATCATGGTGCTAGAAGATGTGTCTTGAAAGTTGAACTGGTTGAATAAGAGAATAAACGCAGGTACAAGAATTTGAGCTACTTGAGGTTTGCGAACTACAAGGTAACTTTCAGTAATGATTCAATATGTGTTTAAGAAAAATTGGCTTCAAGATGAACGAAAAAAAAAACAAAATATTGAACGACAACAGAGCATTTAAACATTATAGTATAAGCAATACTACTTGAAGTAATTAATAACAACATGTACCTGGGCCAGCAAATTACAATCTACAAACAGAGAATGTTTGAAAAAATCATCAAAATTCGATTGAAATTATTCCGCCTTTGGATAGTTTAACTACATATTAGAAGATGATGATGTCCTCAACTGCTTTAGATCCAAAGTCTAGCTGTAGTTTACTGCTGCGAAATGTGGTACCTTACAAAGAATAATGCATACAAACTAGGAAGAATACAAACAACACATAAAAGACAAATGTTGGGTATTAGGTAACTGATAAAAAGCATATTATAGGAACAATCAGAAGTGAGCATTATTATAGAGCGGGTAAAAATACTAAATTGACAGTGAGGGGTCTATATGGCACGTAGATACATAGCTGAACTAATTCATATATTGAAATGGCGACCAGAAACATATTGGAAGATGCAATACTGGAAAACTCAGTTTATGCACACAGTCTTCGCTATGCCATTCTTCTTTTATTTGTCTTATTATCTGTTTAATCTGCTTGTGATATTTTTATACCCTTCTGAATTTTTTCGCTTATACTTCTTTATTTGGTATCTGAGGTTCAGGATTTTCGCTAAGTTTAGAAATTGTTATATATTTTTGGCACTTTTTGAAATAGAGAAATATAAAAAATACCGAAAAGCATTGGAAAGATACTATTAACCAAGGAAAAAGAAATAGAGCAGAGATCAAGGGTTATATAAAACTATTGATATAGAAATGTAATCGGTTAAAAAAACGAACCCCTTCAACTATTACGGAGCCGATTCCGAGAAGCTGCTAAGTAAAAATGTTAATCTACAATTACTTAATTAATGGCAATATAAAACAGTTTCTAATTTATTTTTTTAGAGTTGGTTTGGTCTTTTAAAACTAATTTGTTTTAAATATTTTAATCTTAAATTTCCTTTCAAAACAAAATCAACGGTAAGAAATATTAATTATTATGTTTTTTTTAAGTGTCAAATGTTGTTTATGTATAAAATATGATAAAAATACTTTCAAAGCGTTAATAACTGGTCCATCATATTTAGTCATATTTAGATATAGGATTATTCATCCTAAAAAAGACAACTTTGTCTTTTTTATGGTTATTGTTTTTATGTAGTGTAAACTAAAGTGGAATTATCCTCATGAATAATAAGTAATTTTTTCTTGTTTCGCATGTTTTACTTCACAGGGTTGATCAGGACCGAACTTAAACTCTTTTTTGCTGAAATAAAAACAGTCTTATATTTTATTCATTTATTCAGAATGACTTTTTGGATTAAAAACACATATCACAATTATTTCAAAATTGAATAATTGCTTGTTAGGATATTTTTTAAAACTTAAAAGACTTAAGGCTAAATTATTTCGAAAAACTTTAAATTATTTCACTTTTACATTTTAAAACATCTTCTCTCGTATGGTTTAAAGGGGCACTTGAGCATAAAAGTTCAATAGGCTATTAATATATTTCCGTATTTACAAAACGTCAGAATACCATAGTATTGGGTCGGCAAGAAAGTACTTTTGGTTGTCACACATAGAAGGTGTTCAAATTGTTTTCAAGGGCTTCTGTTAATGTTATGGTTTTTCCTTTTGACATTTGATATCAGTAATATTTAGATTACTTTAGAAGCAACTTGGGCGTAATTTTGTTAGTAGCTGTTATTTCACGGTCAGTTTAAACATGGAGTGGCATTTTTTACTTTTTTATTTCTGTAAAGGAAAGAAAGCTACTGATGTTCACAAAAAGATATGTTAGGATTATGGTGTTGATCGCATTACAGAATGCATCTATCAGAAACGATTTAAAAATTCCATTCTGGAGATTTCCACTGGAAGATGACCAACGTCCTGGTTAACCTAGTGAACTTAATGATGACCAAATCAAAGTCATAACTGAAGAAAATCATCATATAACTGTTCCAGATATTGCAGAGAGGTTAACAATTAAAAAGTCACTGAAAATATCTTGGACTCGCTAAGAAACCCGATATTTGAATTCCGTGTGATGAAAAATGGATCATTTACAGTAACATCATTTGAAAACTCTCATGGTCCAAGCGTGATGACTAGCGCAAACCACATGTAAAGGTGAATTACATCCAAAAAAAGTCATGTCTAGTTGTGTATTTTGAACTGCTTCCAAGAGGCCGGACGATCAATGTGATGTTTTATTATCGACAACAAATGGAACTCGATTAAGCAATCAAAGAAAAACGGCCAGAAATGGCAAATCACAAAGGAATTGTGTTCCATCATGATAACGGAAAGCCTCACTTATATTTAGTAACTCGTGAGAAGTTATTGGAGCTTAGTTGAGATCTAATGTCGCATCCTTCATATAGCCCTGACTTGGCACTATCTAATTACCATTTACTTCGAAGTTTGCAAAACTTTTTGAATGATAAAATTTTTTGCAAATAATAATGACTGTAAATCTCACTTGAATCAGGTTTTTGCTGTTAAAGACCAATATTTCTACTGAAACTGCAAAAAAGATGGGAAAAGGTCATTGAGCAAAATAGAAAACAGATAATTGATTAAAGTTGATTCTTTGTATAAAAAAAGAGTTTTGTGATTGTGTTTCTCAAAATAGTTCAGCATAGGAAATAAACAATAAATATGAGAAATTATTGCTTATAAAATTATAAACAGTCCGATGCTGATTTTACCTCGCCATGTCAAGATGTTCTTGTTTTATTATGACGTAAAAGATCATTTGAATAGGTCTTAAACATTTAAGACCTCCCACCCTATTTTTTCTGGTCGCCAAAAACAGATATAAAAATTGTGTGTTACATTCAGTCTAATAAAGCAACCAAAATTTAATACGTCGACTTGTTGACTATAGCGTCCCAGAAACATATCGTTTATTTTCTTTAAATAGTTAAAATGAAGGGTTTAGCAGTTGTTGTACTTCTCGGTCTTTGCGGGGTAGTTTATTGCAAACCTGGTGATGCATACACAACCAAATACGACAATGTGGACTTGGACGCAATTATTAAAAATGACAGATTATTGAAAAACTACGTTGATTGTCTTCTGGATAAGAAATCCTGCACAAAAGACGGACAAATATTGAAAGGTAAGTAAATCTTTTTACGTTTGTAAAATTAAAAAGTAAAATATTAAAGGTAAGGCGAAATTTTTTTTTTATTCTTTACATCCAACTCACAATTTAACTGAATTTATTATTTTAAATTCGATATTTATCGAATTGAATTTGTTTAAGGGTCGCATGTATATGCGGGGAACTAATTTTTAACCGATTTAAAAAAAGTTTCTATCTTGACGGGTAAATTCCAAGCTGACGCTGATACAACAGCGGACAAAGAACTAATATTGTCTGATATCCTCTAAATTGAAGGGGGATTTTGGGGTTTAAAAATTAATAATTTTTTTAATTTCTTTCAATATTTCTATTTTGTAATTTTTGGACACGGAAGTTACGATTTTAAAATTATTTTTAGAATTTAATAAAGTAGATGCGCTTTAGTAATAGAATTTACATAATTTGTAACTTTTAATTTCAAATTTAACTAAAATCTAAGTTAGCTAAGAATTAGTTATGTAGCCCATTAAAAAAATTTTAACGCATTTTTATGCTTTGGCAAGCAGAATGCAAGAATCCTTAATTTTAGGATATACATGTTAAAATGCACAAAATATTTGTGCTCTGTCACACAAAAATTCTTATTGGAAACTTTTGATGAGTATACGAATAATTAGTATAATTTAGAATTTATTTTTATAACATGATTTTACTGTGACTTTTATAAATAGTTTTACATATTGCAAATGCTTATTTATAATATTAAAACACAATAAATATTTATTTCTGAAAGATATAAATCATTTTCGAGTGTTTGCCTTTAATATAGAATAGAGGGAGTAAAATAATAGTGTAACAAAGGTAGATAGTATTCATTAAAATATTTAATAAACTGATTTAACACGTGTCGGAAAAGCATAACGTTAAAGTTTTTTAGTAGGTGTTGGTGTCCGTTTTCCTGATTCTTTCAGTTAACTGAAGGCATAAACCTACAAAATTTTATTACGAAACATGGACTTTTTATCGAAGAATAGATGTGTTACGTAGACTTTTTTCAGAATTTTTGGAAAATTAAGTGAGACACGTTGTAAGCAACTTTAAAGGCTTACATATATTTTGTAAATGAGACGACTAAATAAGAGATATGAAATTCAGTATCAGGAGATATTTTAAAGCCGAATTTGATGGTGTTGATATGAAATTAATTATTGAATCATAAGGGATAGTTTTCCTTAAAAAGGAAGGGATTTTTTATATCATAACTTTTTTATAAAATTAAAATTTCAGTGAGAAATAAATAATTTTATTTAGTGCCGTGTTAAACAGGTACCTATATTTATTCTTATTTCAAGCAGTATATACAAATTGCAAATACAACTCTGGTTCTCTCTCCATACGCGGTTCAAGCATCTAAGAGTGTCGTCAGTGGAGATGTATCCAACCAAGAGCAACATTCCCAGTAAATAACTGTCCATATAGAATATAAATTCCTCAGATTATTGCACCTGCAGACTTTGAATTTTTAAATTTAGCATCTGGCTGGCGATAACAAAAAGTCTCCATGTTTAAAATCCTGCATATGTATCTCGGAATTTATATTTTATATTGACAGTTGTTTCCTGGAAATGTTGCTCTTCGTTAGATATAGCTCCACTGACGAAACTCTTAAGATGTCGAAACAAACTCGAATGGAGTGAGAACCAAAGATGTATTTGCAGGAAATAAATTATCTGTATATATTCTTTTCTTTACTACTTGAAAGGCGAATACATATAGATAACTTTTTTAATTTGAACTTTTGCAATTCTGATTCAAAACAAGGCATATTTCAAGGAAAAAAAATTACTGTTCTTCTAAATTGATAGACAACCGTTCTCGAAATATATCAAGTAAAATGTTTTAACGCACATATTATAAGATATTCGAGATTTTTAAGTCTGGCTACAAAGCAAATTTTAGAATTTATTTAAAAAATTCCCTAATTTTTTTGTTACCACAGATAAAAACAATAAAAAGAGTAATTAAGATTTTTAAATTTATCTTCAATTATCTAAAATTTATTTATTATTTCATTTTTTAGACAATATAGAAGATGCTCTTAAAAACAAATGTGCAAAATGTAGCGAAGCCCAAAAGAACGGAAGCAGAAAAATTATCCGTCATTTGATCAAAGAGAAACGTGCATGGTGGGACGAATTACAACAAAAATATGATCATGATAACGTTTACGTTAAAACATATGGTGATGAACTTAAAGCAGAAGGAATTGTTCTATAAGTAATAATAATAACTCTGAAATGTTATTTTCGTTGTATGTAAAATTTGCTACAAAATGCAAAAGTTTTTAAATAAACTTGAGCTTTATTGTACTACGTTGTTGATTTTATTTGAAGTCACCTTGCGATCGTAGATATTGAATCGACTTCTAAACCCCGAAACCCCCCATTACGTTAATTAGTTAGAACTTGAGACAAGTAATTTTGTAAATCCGACATATTTTATTCTGCATATTAAATTAAAAAAAATTAATTAATATCGGAAAAACGTAAAATTTTTAGTCTCTCATATTGTATCTGCTATATATGACGTCGGTTAGTTTCGACATGGATTTTGTTGGAATTATATCTAGGATCCTCATATCTTCAATGCAATTTTCGGGTTTGAGGCTTTCAGTTTGGAACAGCTTGAGGGTATTTATTGCTGTCGCCCTCATCATAGCTATATATAGTGGAGAGAGGTTCATCTTGTTTGTGTCTGTATTATTGCTGTAAGGCATGATGGCGTCGTGTCTGTCACACCTACACAGTAGGTGTGCGAATATTCGAAAATCCAAGTTTACTTGAAGAAAAAATCACTCATCAAGTTCGAGTCGAGTATAATAAAAACTCATAACTTCGAGTTTTTAAACAAACTTGAATTTTCAAGCAAGCTTGAATATTCGAATGAACGTCCATAACAGTATTTTTTTTTGTCTTCTGAAAATAACTATTAGACTATGCTTGAAATGTTCAGACAAATAGAGAATGATATTTAGCTTATAATAAACAACGAAAATCATTTAATTAGTCTGCCTACAAATGTTTCCATCTGAGTGCTAATGAAACCAGTTGACCATTGAATCATATGAAGCTGTTAGGTAAAGTTTTTTTTTTCAATTTCCGAGTTTGTTTGAAAAATCGGATATTCGACTCGAACTTGATAACAAAACTCGGCCCGACTCAAACTCGAATTTTCGAACATTCTTGTTGTATCTTGGGTTACTATACTAAGGAGGCATATATGACCATAGGTTTGATTGCTTCATATGACCATAAGATCATTTTCGACCTCAAACCCCAGGTTTTCTCAAAGATTCTACGGCATATCCAGCCTGCCGTTGTTGCTTTTTGTAAAATCTTTTTAATATGATTTTTCAAAATCAGTTTCTGGTCTATTAGTACTCACAGATATTTAACCTCTTTGGAAAAGTTCAGTGTTGTTCCACTAAATGAAACGAGGACTGTTTTGATGGGATTGAAGTGTTGTCATTAGTGCACCAGTTGCTAATTTGGTTTAAGGCAGTTTGCATTAAGCTTGTAACAGATCTTTTTTTTGCCTCTATTAGTGACAACTAGGTCGTTCTGAAACATGCATTATTTAGTTGGTTCAGCAAACTGTCCACGACCAGGAAACACAAGTAGAGGTGATAAAACTCCCCCTTGGGGGCTCCTTTGACTGTAGTAGTTTTGGCCTCTTTATTGCTGATAAATGAAAGATAGATCATTAATTGAATACATCTTGTTAGAAAAGGCCTTGTTTGCCTTTATATCAATGGAAGCACTCAAAGAAATCTCTTTTGATATCAATTTTTCTTTCATATTATCAACTAGACAGTGTAGAGTCTTAAATGTGGATTTGCCAGTCTGATAAGCAAATTGTGTTTTTGTGAAGCGGTTTCTATTTAAGTGTTTCACTTCTTAGACGTCGACCGATAAGTTTCTCAATTTTTTTAGGAGAAAAGATGTGAGGTTGATTGAGCGGTACAATTTTGATTTATCCTATGGGCGTTTTTGATATGAAAGTCACCCTAACCTCTCTCCATGCTTGAGATATATGAACTAAGAAGCACCTGGACTGAAATAGCCCCTTCCGCTGGGTGAGTATTATTTACAGACCCCTTTGTAAAGAATGTCATATTGGATTTGCCATATTAAATTTTTAAAAATAATTTTAAATTCGTAATTTTTATCCCCAAAAACCCCCAATATCAATTTTAGACAAAATCAGGAGATGTAAAATTTTTAATCCGTCTTATTGATTTTTTTTTTAAAAACATTTTAGATCCCAGAAATATTCTGAACATAATTTAAAAAATTGGTGTGACCATTCCGGAGTAATCGATTACGGACGTCGTAAAAAATACATGGCGGTGGAATTTAGAACCTCCTTCCTTTAGAAGTCTGTTAAAAAATAAATTTAACCAACTTCAAAATCTGTTCAGGTTAGCATAACTTTCGATAAAAACTAAAACATTTTGATGGGCTTTTCAGTAAGTTCTAAGAGGTTCTTCAAGTGATCTTTTAAAAATATTCAGGTTTAAAGCTGGGATCTATTAGAGAACTTTATCGCTTTTCCCTATCTCGTTTTAGGACATTGCTTTTTTTTATCCTACCTTACTGAAATTTTCTCCCTTCCACTCTTTTTGTGCTTTTCTGTAATATCTTGTAATTACGACTAATTAAAACTAAAAATCCAGAGATTTAACATTTTTAAATCCGCTATATTGAATTTTTTATAAATAATTTTAAATTCGTGAAACACTTTTGTAAAAAATCGAACAAAATTATTTTTTTCTGCCATATTATCAGAGCCATCTTGGATTTTACTGAATCAATTTCTTCCAAAATAATAGGAGACCATCGCAGCAACTTTTTGAAACTTTCACACAAATCGGTGCTACCGTTCCGGAATTTTCGATGTACATACATAAAAAAAGACATAGCCATCGAATTGAGAACCTCCTTTCCCTCCTCCTTAGAAGTCAGTTAGAAACAGCGAAATCAGGAAGTATATTTTGTTGTATATTGATCTGAAGAAAGCTTATATCAGCGTATCACATGACAAGCCGTGAGAAGCGTTGGAAATAACAAATATTAACGTAATCTTAATAAGAGCTGTAAAAAGAATAGATGAAAATACAACAATCAGAATTAAAATATAGTCTTTGACAGGTTAAATGTCAATAAAGGACTGAAGCAAGGATGCTGCCTTTCACAGACTCTCTTTAAAATATTTTTAGAGCAAGCATTGAAATTATCGGAAAGAAAGTGCAGTAACATCGAAATATTCTTATATATTAAAATTTTATATACTATGCTGCACGGATGAATAGGTAAAACTGGTCCAAGACTACAATGACCTTGTCGAGGAATACGGAAAACGGGGATTCGAGGTAAATCTAATGAACACTGAACACATGTGTATTGAGGGTGTACAACAAAATTTGACCCTAAGCTACAGTCAATACATAAAACACCCTGAGGACTATATATACTTGTAAATAGAAATCACAAATGATGACACGTTAGATAAAGTTATAAAGGATAGGAATTTGTATACCAGGAAGAGGAGCATTAGACATGATGAACGGAATATTGTGGCATCAACAAACAGCGAATTTACACAATAATAAATTATATTGTGACATATAGTAGCGAAGTATGGCAGATAAAGGAAATATCAAAAGACCATAAAAATGGATTATTGATGACGAGCGATAGGCAAGACAAAAATGAAAAGAATTATCAATGACAGAATCCACGAAATCATGGGAACTACGTGTGACATAGTGGACGACATTACATTTAAACAACTTAAGTGGTATGGATACGTACAGAGAATGCTAGAAGAGCGCCTTCTGAAGCAAATTTTGAACGGATGCTACAGGAGAAAAGGAAAAAGGGAAGACCTAGAAAAAGTTGGAGAGAAGGGATAGATAAGGAGAGGGGAGAATTGGGAGAGGATCTGCGGAAGAATTGAAAGACGTCGTCAACTTTGTTTTTTAAATGGGAACCCGTATTTTTTTATAACAGAAATGGAAAGTAGAGAAAATTCCTCATCTAACGGTATAAATATATCATACGCCTTTTTTAAGATTAGAGGACATATAAAGATTAATGGCACTTGTGTGAAAAAAATTTTATTTTATTTTATGCTGCAAAGTAGAGATTGCGCTAAAAATTTATTAAAATGCTGTTCAAAGTATATCCTGTGTTAAATTAGAAAAATAATCATATTTATAATACAAACATAATTACTTTTGTTTTTGTTGGTTTGAGTTGAGAGCATTTTTTTCTCTAGGACACTGCATTTAATTAATTTAATTTTAGGTCTGTAATTACATAAAAAACTTAGTAACTGTTTAATTAGTCCAATTACCGACAAGTACAATAAAAAATGAACCAATTAATATACATTATTTCACACTTTTGTGCTTATTTGGTTGAAAACTTTTAAACAAAAACGATGAAAACGGTATTAGGAATATTATTCCTATTAGTTACAATAGTTTATTCTAGGCCTAATCCAGAGGAAGATCAATATACATCCCAATATGACAATATAGATATAGATGAGATTCTTCACAGTGAAAGGTTGCTGAAAAATTATATGAATTGTCTTTTAGATAAAGGAAGATGTACTCCAGCTGGACAAGAACTTAAAAGTAGGTAATCGTGGCTTCTTTATTTTTTAGACTAGACTTACAGTTAAATATTTGCGAGTAATTTACAGTAGACATATCTATACTGTTTGTAGAACAAGCTGGCCTATTGTATATAATAGAATATTTACCGTAATTATAAGTGAACAATTCAATAATATAATTCAAACCCTTCTTACCAAACTGCGGCGAAATCCAAAGGGTTTGCTTTTAACCATCATATGTATATTTGTTTTTTTATTCTCTAAACATTTTCTCTTTTTCACTTTTGGTCCTACATAAATTGGTGTAGCATCAGACTCCTTCATATGGTTTTATTTGTCCTAGGCGTGCTCTGCAATAATAAATTTCAATGTTTCTTCTAATCTTCAGCAAGACCCGATACTACACTTAATCCTTGTCAATTACTGGTTTGTTGCATTAAATTCATTCAACTCATATACAGTGACCGACAAAAAATGCGTAACATATGGGAAAAATTTTTATCCTTAAACTTAAAAAATTTATTTTATCTTAAAAAATTTTTGTATATTCCCAAACCACAATAACATCCATCACATCTGGTGGCTTTATGGTTTACGAGGAAGGTTCAAAAATTTTTGATTTCGTTAAAATAAAGTACCCCATTTTTCACTTTAAAAATATTTTTATAACGAAATTTTGCTTCAGTTTCAAAGTTATACCCAATTACAAAATTTTCCCCATTTAAAAAAAAAGAAAATATGATTTAATCTTTTTTTTTTTGGATTACTGTGTATAAAAAAGTAGATCGTAGCCATGTAGTACGCAAATCACCTTTACTATAGACTATGTTAGAGAAAGTCGTAAATATTGTGTCATATTAGTCAGTTTCAGACATATTATGGTTTTTAAAAATATTAACCAAAAATATTAGATATTTTTGCAGCACAAGATATTTTATTTTTTGAGGAATCAAAAGAACTTAATCTAACCGATATTTTTACACCTAAGTCACCTTCTAAATTATATAATTATTCCAAAACTAAATTTTTTTTCATTCAGGTTTTAATAGTGATCGTCATAAAAAAATTGAAAAATAAAAAGAATTTTTTGTAAGTATCTTATTTGCTACTAAAATAAAGCTCAACATAATTTTAGACAAAAATGGTAAAAAATACGTATCTGTAATTTATAATACACAAGAATTTAACTTTATATCCAAATAGCATAAATAATAACAATAATAATATAAAGAGATCTGGAGGTGCAAATCTGAAGACAAGGGGCAATGAATAGCGTCCAAACGATTCCCATAATACTGTCAATAACTGGAGTGATACCAAAGAACCTCCTGCAGAACATCAAGGGACTGGGTCTTAGTGAGCATCTGTATAAATCGATGCAGAAAGCAACTCTCCTAGCAACCGCGCGAACCGTCCGAAAGTTCATGGGAAATACAGCAGACCACATCACCTAGGACCCGATAACATGAAAAAAGTTCCCACAGAGCTTCATACTTTTGGTGTCTTTGTATGCCTGGTATGAGTGAATAATCCCTGGAGGGAGTGCGAAGCCGTTTAGCTTGTAAATCATATATAAAGTAATCCAAAACTTGCAAAGAAAAATAAGAACACTCCAAACAAAATTATAAAAACACCAACCTCGGAGTGCTATTGAACGTACAATGCTTCCAAGACATCAAAGAGGATGAAGACTGGTAGATATTGTTAAGCAGCTCGACCAACAAATAATAAACTTACGTTCATATTTCCACAGGTTAGCGGACTCTTCCGCACTACATCGAGCAATATGCGAGGCAGACGATTCAACGCCGCTACAGCTGAAGGAATGGGATATTGCCTCTCACCATCAAACAGAACAAGAGAAGTTACAAATCTGACTACAGAAGTCACTTCATAGACGGCATCCAAATGAGGTCAATCAGGACAATGTCGACAACTCAGCGTCTGGTTGATTTCAGGGCAGATGTTTCCGGAAATGGACAACAACCTAAGGCCAAAATACAACGAGAAGATCGTCAAATACAGAGATCTGGAAATGTAAATCCGAAGACAATGGGCAATGAAAAGCTTTCAAACGATTTCCATAATTTTATCAACAACTGAAGTGATACCAAAGAACCTTCTGCAGAACATCAGGGGCTGGGCCTTAGTAAGCATCTGTATAAACCTATGCAGAAAGCAATTCTCCTTGCAACCGCACGAACCGTCCTAAAGTTCGTGGGAAATACGGCAGTACACGTCACCTAGGACCTGATAACATGGAAAGGGTTTCCAAGAGTTTCATATTTTTGGTATCTTTGTATACCTGGTTTGAGTGAATATTCCCTGGAGGAAGTGCGAAGGCATTGGCTTGTAAATCATAAAGTAATATCCTTTTCATGATAAATATTGCTAAGATCAAAGTTGCCATGAAAGAAAGTGAAAACAAGGAATTATTAAATAGATGCGATTTATTTGATTTTATTATCAAAATGGAAGCTGAAAAGTTGTCTTTATAGGAAACAATTAAAATAATTTTAATTTATGGAGAAAATTACTATAGTTTTCGTGAGACAGTAGATATTTTTAACAGTAGATACAATAAAAATATTAACAATTCCACCGAAAAATTGTAACTACCTACGCAAATAGTTTAAATATTATATTATCGTAAGAGAAGTTCCTACGATACCTTTGAATGAGAATAAGAAGGTATTTCAGAGAAGTCTATTAGAAGAATTCTTAAAAAAATAGATACCTACCATACAGGTATAAATCTATCCATACGCTTCAAGAATGGGATTTAGATGCTAAAATTGACTCTTGCCTTTGGTTTCTACGTAAAAAGGAGAATGATTCACTTTTTGGAAATCACATATAATTTACAGACAAAACAAGCAACGGTGTTGTAAGTTTCCAGAACTGCAGATGGCAACAATTCTTTGGATGATCTACTTTTAAATTTAAGAGAAAATCTTCATTTTCAACAAGATGATGCTTCTATCCATAGCACCTTAGAGGTACGGGAATGGCTAAATCAACGGACATTATCCCAATAGACTCCTTTTCTGGAGTCACTTAAAAAATCAAGTTCATTTGGAAAATGTTATTAGACACGATACATTCGAAGACATCCTGCTTTTTTAAGGACTGTAACAAGAGAATCCAACACAAAGACTATAACATTTTTAGAAAATGAAAAATTTGAAATGTAAAATTGTCATTGCAAATAGTTTTATTTAATAATTTTGTTCAGTGTTCATTTATAGTCATCAGTTAACTTACCTTCAAAATTAATACGAAAAGTAAAAGTTATTATTGTAATATTACTTATAAAATGATATAAAGATACATTGGTATGCACTTTATATTAAAAATGTGCATTTTTTTATTTACGTTTAAAATTATATTGAGCTTCATTTTAGTGGCAAATAAATTACGTACAAAAAATATTTTTTATTTTTCAGTTTTCATAAACCCATGACGATTAAGACCTGCATTAAAAAAATGGAGTTTTAGAAATAAACATACTATATGAATGAAGGTTTAAGTTAAACTGTATTACAAAATTATAGTTAGATTAAATTTTTTTGATTCGTCAAAAAAATTAAATACGGTACGCAGCAAAAATATTTAATATTTTTTTGTTTTTATTTACAAAGACCATACTTTTTTTGAAACTGATAAGTCTGACATCATATTTACACTTCTGTAACAAAGTCAACAGAAAGTAGGATTTACGTACTATATGGTTGCGGTCTACTTTTTATACAGGGTTATTTAGACTAAACGGTTTAATCTGTCTAAAGTGAATAAAACTTCATAATTGTATACAATTTTTAAATAAAAACATTTCTTAATAAAAATATTGTCTTAAGTGAAAAATCATGGTACGTTATTTTAGCACAATTCCAAATCATTTACTCTCCCCCGTATACTACAAGACATTCACCATATAATGGATCCTATTTTGATTTGGTGACATGCAGAATTTTTTTGAAATAAAATTTAAAGATAAAGATTTTTCTCATATGCTGCTCACTTTCTGCTGGTCACTGTATAAATAAAAATTAAGAAAATACAAGTCCAACTATCGTTTCGTTGAGCTTCAACATTGTCTATCTTCAAACAAACAAAATATGTAAATGTTCTTGCAGCATAAGTAATGATGCAGATATATCGTTAGTTTAGAGAGATTTTAGTAATGACAGCATTAATGTTATCCAACTTAAATTAGTACCGTTTCCAAGTATTTCTCATACTAAAAACATACCTTGTTTGAGAATTAATACATCAATAGTCTCTCTTAATAGTAATAACTTGAAAGAAGAACATTTGTTTCAAATAATAATGTCTAGTTGTATCAATTAAAAGATGGTATTATATTTATGGTACTTTGTTCATGTTTATCATTTTCTTTTCAGAAAATTTACCTGATGCAATGGAAAGCAGATGCTCAAAATGTAGTGAAATGCAGAAGAAAATGTCTGTACAAGTATTGAAGTTTTTAATTGAGGAAAAACGGGATTATTTCGATTTACTGCAAGCAAAATATGACCCGGAAGGAAAATATTACGAACGATATGAAGATGACCTTAAAGTAGAAGGAATTAAGTTATAAAAAAATAGAGAATATACAATTTAAATTGTTTTATACTAGTTCAGTAAAAATGTGGATCCCAATAATAAAACGTATCATATTATATCTAGTCTTTTACCAATTTCTCAAGAAGGAGGTTTTTATATACGTCAAGTACTCCGAAACGGCAACATCAATTGAATTAAATTTTTTGCGTTTTTAGGAAGTTACTGTGGCAGCTCTATATCCTTTTGGCGGAAATTGGTTCAGTAAAATCCATAATGGCGCTTATAATATGACGGACAAAAAAATTAATTTTGCCCGATTTATCCAAAAGTGATATGTGGAAGTTTACGAAAAAATTCAATGAAGCAATATGGCGGTCTAAATATTTTACATTTCCGGATAATGTCCAAATTGGTGTTAGATTAAATTAAATGTTTAAAAATAATTTTTTTCTAAATTCAATATGGTGGGTTGAAAATTTTTTGTTATTTTCATTTTTTCAGAATTGATTTTAGGGGGTTTTTGAGGTCACAGATTATGAATCTAAAGTTAATTTTTTACAATTTCGTATGACAAACTCAATATGGGGGGCATATATTACGGATCTTAAATTATTTTTTCCTACTCACTATGTAGGATAAAATATGTTTTAAGTTCTTTCAATATTGATATTGGGAGGATCCAGATTACGAATCTACAGTTAAATTCTTAAAATTCAGGATAGAGACTTTACTATGGCAAAATATTTGTTTGGTACAATTACATTTAAAACTGGTATTCGGAGAATTCTTAGAATCAAATAGCTTTTTAATGTTTAATTTAGTGTGGTTTACAACTTAAATGGGTACTTTTCGGCAATCATGGAAATATTGTGAGGTACACTACACATCTTGCTTAGTACTTAGCTCAATTAATTTATGGATATCATAACGATTTCAAAACTAAAAATTAAAATATATATATATGTTCTATGAATTGAACCGACTTTTAAAAATGCACCAAAAAGTCAAAAATATCAATGTAAATTATTATAATCCTTGCATGTAAGTCACATGTTGTCAAGTATTAGTTTGGCAATTTTGTCGCATTTTTAGAATTCGATTAAACTTTTTAATAATTTTTTTTTCTAATATCTAACTTAGTAAAATATGTATATTAGACAACACAAATCTAGAAGAGCAGTTTGACCAAGGGCGCAAATTATCTAATTTTAAGTTTAAAATTCTATGGTTTGATAATGGTTAAATATTATATTTTGATTCGAGCTATTCAAAAAAAAAAAAAGAATAATATCCCAATATTATAATTTTTATTATATAACTTAAGTTAAAAGCGAATTTATTTAAAAGTGCAAAATTGTACATTCGTTTATAAATTAATGTTTGCTTCTTTGGCTTCTTTTCCATATTTTTTGGTATATTTGCCATCAGAATCGTATTCGGCCGCTAATGCATCCCACAAGGGGCGTTTGTTGTCGATAAGGAAACGAATAACTTTTAAAGCTGTATCCCTTTGTTCTTGGTGACATTTTTCACATCGGTTTTCCAAAGCTTCAGGTAAAATCTCTAAAACAAAAAAAAACATTTAGGTCAAAGTTAGTTATAATGCAGTCTAATTGTTCCGTAGCCAGCTAGGAACACAGAGTTTCATTTTGTCCGTGTGTGAGTCTATATGTTACAGCCTTTAAACTTCATCACTTTTGCCTTTTTGCAATAAATTTTGCATGCGCATGTATCAATTAACTATTAGCTCAAAAACAGAGGTGGATAAAATTGGGGAAAGTGCGCGTAACAAATTATAATTAAATATATCTTATAACTCTTATATCATTTTTTATTTAATTCCATCATTTGCAAAATATGAACCTTCAAAGTTTCCTTTCATTTTTGAACGACATATACTAAAAACTTATTATGATTTGGTGAGGTTCCTGATCAGTGGAGTTCTTGGCTCTACTACACTACAGCTCATGAGTCTATTGTGCCTCCCATCTACTTTAGATTTCGCCCAGCATATACCTAACCTTTTTCAATTGATTTCCAAAAGAAGAAGATGTTATATTCTACCGCTATGTATGTTACTTTTTTATATCTACATTACTTCGGAACAGCGGCATAGATATACATGAAATTTTTTACGTTATGTTCAGGAAGTTGCTGCGGTGGTTTCATATTATTTTGAACAAAATTAGTTTAGTAAAATCCCATAAAGGGCTGATAATATGGCAGATGAAAAGATTTATTTTGGCCGATTTTTTCCAAAATTAGTGTGGGGCAGTTTTCGGTGTCGTACATAACGAATCTGAAATTATTAAAAAAAAAAATAAAATAGGACGGATTCAATATGACGGATAAAAAACTTTACATCTCTAGATTTTGTCCAAACTGGTATTGCAGAATTTTTGGGAGGGTTAATTACGAATTTAAAGGTATTTTTGAAAAATTCGACATGAAAGAATCAATATGGTGTCCTAAAAATTTTATATTTCCCCATTTTCTGAAAAATTTAAATAGGGAGATTCTTGAGGGTGCAAATTACGAATTTAAAATTATTTCTAGAAAATTCAATATGACAAATTTAATAAGGTGGATTAGAATTGGTACTCAGTCGTTTTCGAGGGTGTAAATGGTGAATTTAAAACTATTTAAAAAAAATTAATATGTTAGATGCAAAAAAGTAGAAAAACACTGTTCGTTAGGTAACTTCATATCATTCCTCTATTGTATTTAACACAAAACAATATCTTTTCATGTTCACTTTCTTTTAAAAGTGTTTCATGCATTTATGTAAAAAAGTTGACGTAAAATAGTATTAAAGTGTAAAATAAAACTAACAACTATTAATTTATTAATTGTAAGTTGACTTTATTTTTTTGAAGTGGGCGTTAAATTTAAAATTTATGAATAATGCACGTCACACTACCCAAAGACACTCGTAGATAAGGAAGGGAAATGGAGCACAAAACTAACAGCTATGTAAACAATGTAATATACTAGTGATATTGATTGACTTGAATTAATTTAAAAATAACTCTTTCAACTACTACGGTCCTGATGTAAAAAAAGTGCCAAGTAGATCTAAAATTATTAAAGTAATTACAATTTAAATCTGTTAATTTTTTTCTACTTTTGAGTAGCATTTTTTGAAGTCAGTTTAGTTTTTTTGGAAATGTACTTTTTTGTAAGTAGTTCATTATTTTCTTTTAGGAGTAACAATTGCATTAGAAATCTATGATATTCGTAGTTTTTTACCTTAAAAAACATATTTACATTATGAAAATATGATTTGGTAAAATTATTTGAATTCAAAATCGAATATTTGCTTTAAAAAAAATTTTACAAAAACCAATTAAGTTTCGTGATGATAAGACAATTTATTAATATCACTAATATGCAAGTGAAGCATCAAAATTTTAATTTTGTATAAAATTTATTAAAATTGAAGTCAAATAATATAGGATACTTCAAAATAATTGTAAAACTTACTTTTTAACTCCAGAGCATCTGGAGTACACGAGCCCTTATTCAAAAGACAATTTACGTAAGCCTTCAACAATCTATCACTTTTCAAAATTTCATCTATGTCAACATTGTTATACTTGGTGGTATACTTGTCATCTGGCCTAGCACTTGATAAACTAACAACAGTAATAACAATCAAAGCACATGAAATTGATGGTTGCATTGTTAAATTTGCGAATAAGGTAATTTAAATGCATCAAATAAAAGACTAATTCTTTTGTAACCATTTAGCGTCCTTATATATTTCTTTTGCATGTTATGCAAAATGAGTCAAGGTGGGAGTATTTTTTTGGGTAATATACATAGTAAGTACTCACGGAAATATTGTAAGGACATCCTTAGGGGAGGTTACGAATCCTATGTTTTAATTAGTATCTCATTTAAGCAGGAAATTAGATAAAATCAAATAATTATATGTATTTTGCTTCTTATATGATACCCTTGTTTTCTATGATACAAAAATGATAAAGTGCAGGTTTACAAGTCTGGAAAACTTTCAAAAATATTTTAAAGAAAGAAACCGACATATTGCTTTATTTTTGCATTGAATTATTGATTAGTATGATGATTTTAATTTAAAATTAATTTCATAATAAAGTCGTGATGTTTGCTTTGTAATAGTGTTTTATCTTTATTTATCCTACAAAAAGTAATTGGTTTCAGAATTACATGAATAAACAGAAAATACTCTTTAACGAAATTCTTTTTAATCAAATTATGTTGGGGTGATATTATAAGATTTTTTCTATAGATCACCATTCCAAAAATAAAAGCAGAAATACTGAACACATTGAATTCTAGAAATTTTATGTTGGAGTTACACAGGGTGTTTCAAAAAATATTGGCGACCGCTTACATGAAAATATTTCATCAAAAAATAGAACCAGAAGTTTATATGAACAAGGGTCTTTACCAAGATACAGGGTGTTAAAGATTTTAAATTATCTTCATTCCCTTGAAACAACTTAAAAAGGTTTAGGCATTGTAAAAAATATTTGGTGAGCATAATACATTTATGAAGGAGGATATTTCGGATATCAATATTAAATTATTACTGCACCATATATGTTCGCCACTGACTTTTTCTCTTTTTGACTTCATTTTTGTATTTCCTCGATTTTCATCCCTTTTAGGAGATAAATCCAATTATGTTAAAGAATGAAAACGATGAATTCTTTCAGTACATCGCTAAAAAATAGCTTTATTGTTATTGTTAATTACAATTACTAGAAATGAACACAAGCATTTAATCTTCTTCTAAGGATTCCATTTACCCTGAAAAAGTGTTTCGTTTTGCCTAATAATAACGAAGCCATCAAATATACGCAGCTATAAGTCTTGTCTTGTGGTCACTACAGTGGCATAGACAGTTCTTTCACATGTTCTCATAAGTAAAAATCCAGTAACGTTATTTGGGGGGACCGTGACAGTCATGGAATGGGTTTGCCTTGACTAATCCAGTGAGCAACATCGGTTTGATTTAGAAAGTTCCTAACTTGCGCAGCAAAATGTACAAATGCTCGTTGAAAATTAATATTGTGTATTACTATTAGTATTTTCACTAGAGTATGCATGAATATTATGAAAACTAACGATATCTTTTCGGATAAAGCACGCTTCATCAGCAAAAAGAACAGACCTTAGAAAATGAAAATTATTTCTGATTTCCTGTATAAGCTACTGACAAATCTCTAAAAAGTATCTTCTGCAGTTGCAGCAAGTTGTTGCTCATGAAGTGTTCTTAAAACTAAAGGAGACGATATATTTCTTAGTTTTTGGGCAACGTTTCTGGTGCTAATAGACGGGTTATTTGCAACATGATTTATAATTTCTCAGCTTATGGCATTCGACCATATTTTGCTCTTTCTGAATTTTCTGCCTGTGGTTTTAATTTTCCGTATTCTTATAATCGCCGAGTAATAATTTCAAAGATTTTTTGTCTGGAATTTTGTCCTTCGATTAGGATATTTATTCTAATATAAATGAACAACTTCTCCTGAATTTCACTTCGCTTCTTCATACACTAAAATATGTCAATTAATTGTCTAAATGAATAGTTTACATAAAACATTACAGCTTTTATGAAGATATTTTCACAGTGACAATTTGAGCAGTTTCAACTGCCTGGTTTAAGACACGAAAACACTAAGGGGAAAGATGTTTTGTAAAAATGATATCTAAAAGCCGAAAAGTCATTGTCGTCCACATATTTACTCAATAGATAATAATTTATTAAGTTTTGGTACGTCTCTGATGTAGTTATAAGTTAATATTTATATCCAAAAAATATTCTTGTTCATAAATATATTACGCACACCAAATATTGTTTACATCGCCTGAACCTTCTTTAAATTCTTCCTTAAGATGAAAATAGTTTAAAGCTGTAATACTCTGTTGTATCTTATATTGCAGAAGGTATAGAAGCCTCAGCGGACCCATGTTCATATAAAATTTGGTTCTATTTTTAGATGAAACATCTCCATGTAAGCGTTGACCCATGTTTTTTGAAACACCCAGTATAATTAAATTTAGGTGCATTAACGTTTGGTAAAATTTAAATATGAATTTTATTTAATTCGATTAATTACGTTTTTTATAAAAAAAACTAAAATATGACCAAACTTTATGGTTAAAAAAAATTATACTAAATTGCTAAAAAGGGAAAGCCATCCTTTCTACCTAATTAAATAATTGTCGATCTATTTAAATCCAAAAAACCATATCCTTTATGCTTTGATATAACTCTTTCGTTACATATACTATGTAATATATTGTAAGAGTCCCATACGAAAGTCCAGAAGAAAGTGAAAATGAAAAGATAAAATAAAAAAGGTTAATTAACGGGACCTTTTTTATTGGCTTCTCGTACAACATTCTGAGAACCACATCGAAATATCTCTTTCCCATCAAAAGTTATGCAATTATAAATAAAAAATATAGGTTAAACAATCAGCTCTAAAATAATTTGCATTAAACAATTAAACTATAATAATATTTGGAAGAAAGGCATTTAAATCCCAAAATTCTTCCTTGTAGAACGGCCATAAATCCATGTGGAATTCATTTTAAGGAATGCGTACACTATGAAATAATTTATGTTTTCACCCTGAACCTATTAAACAATTATTAGAATTAAGAAATTCTTAATTAATAACTTATTTTAGGTTATAGGATTGGGCAATGTTTATATATAAAAGGATTATAATTATTTGCATTTTAAGGTAAAAAGATTTTATTTAAACCACTTGTTTTGTTCCACTAATTGGCATGAAAATAATTTTTATTCTACTCTTAAATATATCATCCATTGAGAGGCATTTATAACAACATTTACATTATGTCATATTCGGTAAATAGTGATTAGTAGTCTAATTTTTAGATATTTAAGGCAATTCTTCTATTTTGAAAAATTTACGTTTTTTTGGCACTTTAAACATGTTTTTAGTATATATTGTTTAATAAAATAAGAAATAAAAATACCTTAATAATAATTGATAATTCAATAAGACGTGATATAAGTTTGTATAAATAATAATAACTTTTATATTTCTATTCTGTTAAAAAAACAAGACATGGCAACAAAAGCAGCAAAATAAACAAAAACTTGAACCGCATCTAAAAGCATACATGATATTTAAAGGTTGTTATTTAAAATTAAATGTGAATATTAATTAATTATTTATGTTTTAATATCTTAAAAAAACTTATATTTTTTTCTAGTCATTATAAGGATTGATTTTAGTTTCTTGCTTTTTCCATGGCGTCATTAAAGGGTTTGTTGCATATAATTAAAAATTTAATTTGTAAATAATAAAATGTTGTTATGAAATATATTATCCAAATGTTATTAATTCAACTTAGTCAACATGGATTATGCACAAAGAGATCGACAAAAGACTTTCGAAAGTAGTATATTGCTTGGGAACATACACGCTGAAAAATGGACACATCAGCATTAAAGATTTAATCAAAAACTCCTTGCTAGAGATCCAGACAGAAAAACGTGCAATTAGAATCTGTCGCTAGGGTAATCTGAGGAGATTACAAAGCCAAGACCGTCTTCATTATCTTTGACAGTCAGGCAGTATTAAAGCTAGGTCTAGGATTGTTTTCACAAAGCTTTTTGTATTGCAAAAGACAAGGCATAGTTATCAACACACAGAGGTGAGTCCGGGGGGGGGGGGGGCGCAGTGGAATCAATCACACCCTTCCGCAAGAGCTTCGAATTGAGAAAAAATATTTCTCTGTCCTTATACTCAAGAGATATTAGTCTCAAGCTTCCAAATTCACATATAATAGCTAGGTCCGCGTTTCCAATACATGAAGTAGCCATAAACTAAATTTTTTAAAATTTACTTTTCCGTATATAGAGTTCATATTTTACCTCTTTTTAATGAACCCCAGTTCACAAAATTACATACTGTAAGTACAGGATATCCAATATATACGGTTAAACGACATGAGAGTAAATTTCATGCAGTAAAATGATGTATTTTTTAAGTTCATAACTCGATTTTTTGAACGTAAGTGTGAGCAATGTCAAGCTTTCTCAAAAAATGTATATCACTTCGCTCGGGCAATTTACCTCATATTAATAGAAAATCAACATTTTCATAGAAGTATCTAAATGTACTATACAATTTATTGCTCTAAAACGAGGGACACACGTGCCTTTTATACTCATTTTGCGTATTTTATTTTATTATTTTATGAGAATAATTTTTGTATCAAAAAAAAAAATGAGAGTAAATTCTATTTTTAAATATAAGACAAACACATAAGATTTTATAATAATTTGGGATAACGAATGGACGAATCTATCGCATTAATATCAGTTCGAAGCATGGAGGTTCACAGGTAGAGACATCCAGCTTATACTTACCTGGGGTTAGCCTCTTTTAATTGAACTCTTGATCTCACGCTGTACACGTCTCAGAGTCTTATACTTTACATTACAGGAAAAACAAAAGCTTGCGTGCAGTGTGAGTCCTAAGAGTATATGCATGTGCGCGGAAAAAAGACGCATTGATAATATAAATATATTTTTATAATTTGGCTTATCAAGAAGCACTTGTCTAGTTATGTGCTTTTAGTTTGGGTTTATGACCTGCTAAATATAAATTCGCCCTTCTGTTGCATTAAGAACGTTGATCTCGCTAAACTCCTGTTATGCGATTTTGGTAACTTGGGCTTGTGGTACTTTGAATTAATTTTGTCAATTCGCTTTCGCTTGTCATACTGTACTGTCTTGTACACGAGTAGTGTGGGGGTAATTTCAACCGTTTTCTTACTCTTGTGATATCGCCCCCCCCCCCATCCAAAAAGAAAGGCTGAAATAGGCCTTGATTACACAAGGATATCCTAGACAAGAGAAAAGGTGATTAATTTGCTAACATATTTATAGGTCCAGAATGAGTATTTACAATTACTAAAACCTCTATACTTGGGTAAATACTTGGTAAACAAAACGGAAACAATGTTGCGTGACACATCAGCGCAATCTATCGGTAAGCAAACTAAGCAGACAACGAATTAGGCTAGTTACAGGACTAATAATCAGCCATTATAACTTAAAGTATCAAGTACATACAATGGGAACTTGTGATGAAGACTAACATGTAGGTAGTATAACAAAAAGGATAAAACAGTATCACACATTATCTTAGAATGCAAAGCTCTAAATTACTGGAGAAACCCTCAATCTTGAAGACCTCTATCAAGGGAACAACCTAGTGAGTAAGCTTTTAAATCTAATTAAGGCAACTAATCTGTTCACATATATAACGAAGAATATAATAAGTCTTCAGACTGCAATGTAAAGGCTTCCTAATCCTAGCTTGTCATATTATTCAATCAATGAATCAATTGGTGCTTGAATTTTAGCTTAAACAATTACTTTTTTGATTAACTGAATCTGCATCTTATGCCTTCTTTATTAGAGTACGATTGAGAAAAATTACGACAGGCAACACGAATATAAACTGCAAAATGAATGGGTCACTGTTTTTATACAGGTTTTAACATAAAGTGACATTTATTGAATAAATTTTTTAAATATCATAAGGCCATTTACTCATAATAGAAACCGCAATTACTATTTTGCTTCTGATCAATTTGAACGTCATTTAATCAAAATATTGGCGCACGTGTTATTCTTTCATCTGGAGGTGGTATTTTAAAGTTAAAGAAAAGTTACTTTGCATGTATTATTTATTTACTTAATACATTATATTAGGAGCATTTATAAATAAAACTAATACTCTAGCTTATGTGGTCAGTACGCATGGCAATAGATCACTTTGCCGAAAAATATCATTTTTGATCAAATAATAAAGTGCACTAATTATACTACTATTATGTTGATTATATAAAAATAATAAAATATTTTATAAGATTTTTATTCAAACGGAACGTAATAAAAACATTTTATCATTGGTATTATATAGTTATTACATCATAAGGTTCGTATTTACAATTTAATATTTTCTTTTTTGGCTTCCTCTTCATATTTTTTAAGATATTCGCCTTTAGGATCATATTTGACTGCTAATTCATTCCACCAATCCCGTTTATTGTCGATAAGGAAATGAATAACTTTCCTGGCTCCATTCCTTTGTGTTTCAGAACATTTGGAGCATCCGTTGTCTAAAGCGTCAGGTAAATTTTCTGAAAAAACAATAGAAGAGCATAGAAAGTGTAAATAGTGGGGATTAATAAATTGTTTAATGAAGAAGTGATAAAATATGGCATATAAAAACTATTATGTTGTATTTTGTTTAAAATCGAGAGATAGAATTGAAAATAGTATGACACAAATAAAACATTGATTTTCTTTTCAAGTGTCTTATTTTAACAAACATTTATTTTGCAGGTACTTTTGTCTGTAATGAAATTATATGACACATATTTCTCATCCTTTCACACGTCCGATTGAGCTGAAATTTTTCATATGGATATAATTTCGACAACAGTATAATATTATGGTACCATCGAGTTGATTTGACAATGGCGCGAAAGTTGGTTACAAAACTTCCTCAATCAGAGACAGATCCAGCCTCTCTCTTTGGGGTGAGGGCGTCGATATCATAAGAGTACAGTATGGCACATTTCCATTCCTAATATAATAAGCAGAGGCGTATCTGTTATTCTGAATTCGATGGCACAGTATCGCAAGCGAAAGCTAGCTGTCGACGTGGGGGTGCGTCTCTCTTTCTCAATTCAAAGCTCTTGAGGATAATCGCGCCCACCGCCTCTTTCACTGGATCTGCGCCTGACCTCAATAGATAATATTAGATCCATCATATTTGTACTCGTTTGATTTGTCTTATTGAGTAATTTCATCATAAATCATTTTTAATGGTGTCATAAGTTACATATAATCCTGCTTCGGGTTCATTCAACTATATAAATGCGACATACCATCAGTTCAGGTAGATTTCAGTAAATCTGGCATTTATATAATACAACCGCAATAACGTCAATTCCCTGTCAAGTTACGATACTACTGAAAGGAGGATGCTTCGAATGATTTTATCTTATCAAATAATAATAATAATAGGTAATATAATGTTAAATAATAGCTATTTTTTATAAAAGTATTTTTATTTCATTTACTCGACATCATATAATTACTAAGAAATATAATAAATGAAAAAAATTAACTTGTTGTTTCTTGTTACTCAATTTGGAGCTTGTTCTAGTTATAATTTTAAACAAAGTTATCCGTAAAAGCATCCAAGTTGGATAATGGATTAAAACAATAAGAGTTCACATGATGTAGCCCCTATTTCAACATGATTACCAACTGAAACTTTGTGAGTGGCTTCACTTTCACGAGTCCGACAACTTTTTGTATTTGCGTACAAGCTGTATTTTCTAGCACAGAAAATTGACAATTTATAAGAGACAAATTAGATAAATGGCCTATAAAATTTGTTGAACAATATAACTTCTTAATTGTACAAACATTATTTAATCTACTCAGCTGGCTGATAAGAAAAAAACATATACACGTTATGTGTTAATGTTTTTTGTTTCAAAATATCGTGCACCTGTTTTTTTATTACAAAACACCAGATTTTTTCAAGGTTTTGAAATTGATGTTTGTACAATCGACCAGTTATATTGTGCGATAAGTTTTATGCGTTATTTTTCTAGTACGAAGCCCACAAATTGTCAATTTCCCGCGTTCTAAATCGCAGCTTATACGAGAATTTTCGCGAATAAAATGTTTCGCAGATTCGTCAAAATAAAGCTACTCATAGTGCTTATGACAATAGCATGACCTTCGCTTTAATTAGTATTCGAGTCAGTAATCTGACAAGTATGCCGAGTTGTTTATGAATGACTTTTCGCTATTTAAATTGTATTTTTTTTTGGAATTAATATAATGTAAAATAAATGTTTGGTTTTACCTTATTTTAAAGAAACTTCTCGTTTTCACTTTCTTTAAGTGTCTTTCAAGCAGTTCGTGCAATATTAAAACATTCTTATTGTGGCTATTTAATTTAAAAATAAACTATTTAATAAAAAAAAATGATTTAAAGAAATTGCATTAAAAATTTAGAAGCTATTTTACAATGCAATTCATTTAATAATTGTAGATTTACCTTCTTACAAGTACTTTTGAAGGCGGCGTCAAATTTAAAATGTATAGAAAATATCTCCAAACTACACAAAATAAATAGAACATTATATAAACAATAAAATACGATATAAAAACGAGATCGGTTAAAAACACTAATTTACTTAGAATTAATTTAAAAACAACTTCTTTTACTACTACTGCGTTGAATAACAAAAGCAAAGAAATAAGTAAATTCACAACTATTTTGCCAAATTCTAAAATTTAAAACAAATTATTTTAATACAATATATTTTGTAACCTGTGTCTAAAAAAATATTTTAAAAAACAAACTTCTTACTGTCAATCTAGCACCTAATTTTTTGCGCCTCCAAGGAATATAAAGCACAAGTAATTACCTATAATTGCAACATAAAACAATTTTTTAATTATTTTTCTTATTTTAATACAATCTTTCGAGTTGAGTAATAATTCATCTTTGTTGAATTGCAAATTTAGCAATAGTAATAGATCGTCAAAATTTAAGATGTCCTTAGCTGTTATTACATGAGACCAATTTTTTAAACTAACAGGATCTTTTTTTAATCTTGATGTTCATTCTTAGCGAATAAAAGGAAGAAAGTAACCTCTTAATTCACTAATCAGTCTAATTTTACAATTAATCTAAGTTGACAGTAGAGAGTTTAAATTGATAAGAGCAACAATAACTCAAACTTTTTAACTTCAAGAAAAAACGTGCATAAAAAATCTAAACACAACACAACTAGCTGACTAGAAGATCTAGCTTCCATGGCAAATAGATCGGGTCTTAGTCTTAAACTTTCTTAATGAAATTGGCTGTAATGTTTAGACAAGTGAGATTCCCCAAAATTAACTGTTAATCCCAAGTGAAAAATATTAGATGATTTTTCTACTGGTGTTTCGTTATATTATGGTAGCACGTTACATTCCGAAAAGCAACATTCAGACAAAACATCAATGAAATCCACTACAATGTTTCTTGATACAATGGCGTACTTAAAATAATTAAATTGATTTTTAACAAACAATTTAGGATATCTTCACATGACATAAAGCTTTGTAAAATTTCGAAAAAGCATATATATATATATATATATATATATATATATATATATATATATATATGATTCAATATTAATCGGGGAATACATCCGTTTATTCGTTTGATTTCTTGTAGAAATTTGCAGACATTTCGCCCAAATCTTATTTGGCATCCTCTGTGCTTGCTGGTTCTAGATCAACTGCAACAGTTGATATTTATCCCAGGCGTGTTCTGCAATACCTAATCTCGACGTTTCCCCTTTTTGTGTATGAGTTTTATGTTCCTTAATTCTAACTTCTAGCGGTCGTTTGGTTTCTCCAATATACATTTCACCACACTCACATGGAACTTTGTAAACACATTCTGTCTTATCGGTACTTTTTGGTTTTGTTTTTGTTAAATGAGCTCTAAGTGTATTTCCTGATTAAAAGGCTGTTTTTATTGCAACTTCTGGCAATTCGTCTTATTTTCTCCGAGGTTCCTTTAATGTACGGAATTGTGAATTGTCAATTAAGTTTAAAGGATAATCATTCTGTTGTAAATCGGATTTAAGATTTGCTACCTTTTTTCCCAATGAATCGGCATTATTGCATATAGATATAGTGCGATTCTAGAGATTGCGTATAATTCCTCGTTGTGTTACAACAGAATGATTAGAACTATGTTTATGATATTGGCCAGTATGAGTTAGCTTCTTGTATACTGAAGCTTTAATTATTTCGTTTGAATGATTCACCATGACATCTAGGAAGGGCAATTGACCATTTACTTCTTGTTCCATGGTAAACTTAATTGTAGGTCGAATGTTGTTTAGATGTTTCAAGAAATCATTAAGTTCTTGATCATTGCTCTTCCATATGAATTCGAGAGAAAATACGAATTTGAGAAGTGCCACTTATAATCAAAAATTTAAACAAGTTACAATCTGATTGACTAAAAAGCTTTAAAACTTAAACCTGATCTTTTTGGCATGGAAGTTAGATCTTCTAGTTGTCCATTTTGGTTTACTTATAATATTGTCATATGTCAACAAATAAACACTTGTAAAGAGATATTAATGGATACAAATTTACAATAAAGCCTTGAAATACGTAGGAGAAATAGTTGTGTCCTGAAAATTAAAAAATAACCCTCCTCCATTTCTGTCGGCTCAGTAAGAAAAGAAAATGATTTTTTCAAGCTTGTATTTTTAAGGTTGAAAAAATGCTTGACTTGTTGTTGCGCTTGTCAGTTTAAACCCTCTACTGTCAACTTAGACCGGTTTTAAACTTAGATTATGTTAGGTGATAAGAGGATTAATGTGCTGCTCACCCTACATTACGAGTGACAAACTAGGTAAACATTTATTGCCAGGATATTAGATTATTTTCTATGAGGTTACTTAAAGTAAAAGATATACAATAATGCTTTCTTTGGCAACATTGACCTACTAAAAGGAAAAATTGTGGAAGCTATTGCATCTACAAATGCTTTGTGTACGAAAAATTTTAAAAAAGTGGACCTGTTATTAAGTTCTCACAACATTGCTTAAAAAAGTAAATTAAAGGTATTTTTTTTTATTAAATTACATTTCTGTTCAGGAATAACTTAGTTAAACAAAATTTGTAAAAAAATTGCAAATAACAGTCGCTTATTTAAAATTAATTCCACATCATTTTTTTTCTCTATCTCAATTTATTGAGGGTAGATTTTTAAATCTGTAGATACTTTCACAGAAAATTGATGTACTTAAATTTGGTTTACTAATTTATGAGATACAACAAGAACTGCTTAAAAGTTAATCCTCGGAGTTTCAAATACTTTTCGATAAAAATTATGTCTAACACTTGACTGTTTATTTACTAGAAATATGACCTTCTCAAATACAATCAACCATTTTTATAACATTCTGTATAAAAAATGTAAGATTAAGCATATATTGATGGATATATTTTTTTTATTAAAACGTTGAATAATTTTTTTATAAGAAACATCTGTCATAATTTAAGTAAGTATAAATACGAGTATTACTTACTTTTCAGCTCAGCTCCATCGGGGGTACATTTGCCTTTGTCCAAGAGGCAATTTAGGTAATTCCTCAGTAATCTGTCACTTTTCAAAATTTCATCCAAGTCCACGTTATCATATTTGGTAGTATATTGGTCGTCAGGTTTTGCGTTGGTCAAACTGATTATCGCAACCACCACAACTAGAGGCAAAACTAAGGAGTTCATTGTAAAAAATTGAATTAAAAAAATCTTGGTCGCTTCCAGAGGACAACTATGTAATTGCTTATGGTAAATAGCTATTTGATATTCAATTGACGGTCTTATATTTATTTTCATGATCGTTTTAAGAAAATTATTAATTATTATAGGTCATGGTGGGAGTAATGTCTATGGGTCGCAGATTGTCAACATGGTATTTAAGTGTTTATTTTTACGGTTGCGTACCCAGTAAGCAACGAGTAATTTAATTTTTTTTTATATCCTGTGCGTCAAACTATTATGTCTTAGGAATATTTTCTTTAAATCTAAGACATTTTTTTAAAAAATGTAGTTTCACAATAAAGATTATTAACTTGCATTTAAAAGAAATAATGTACCGATAATGAATTATATCGGCACTTGCAATATTTAATTAACTACAATCATTATTTTAAACAATAAAAAGAATTATTTATTAAAGAGAATTTTTAAAAATGTATTGAAATATATCATATGATTCAAAAATTTCTATTAGACCAATACTTTTTATTTAACTTATCATGTTTGAGTCACATTTTCCAATATAAACTTAACCCACATCCCCTTATCCAACTGTCTTGAAATTTGCAACGTACTCGTATACATAACAGCTAAATGGTGGACGGATCAGCAGTTATGGTCTAACTTGGCTTCAAATCATCATTTGGAGGTTGATGTGCATAAATATTTGGTTTAAATTTAGAACACACAAACAAAATGACGTCATGGTTTAGTTATTTGAGTATTTTTCGGGTTGTTGCGTAGCATTTTTAGTAAACATATGTATATATTTAATATAGCAGAATCTATATGGTGGACCAGTTTTATAATTTATAGTTTGGTTCAATTTAAAATTTATATATTTCGGGGGCACGGAGTAGGAAATTAATATGCTGGAAATGTTTGTCTCTTCCACGAAAGCCATGTCCAAAGGCTTCCAGAACATAGGGGTGATCAAAAACTGCAAGTAAAAAATAAATAAATATTACTAAATAACTGAAAAATTGTAATTATAGGAGAAAGTCTAGTTTTACTACTTATCGACTTGTTCCTGTATACACTCCTATATTACAAGCACGTTCGGTTTTCTTTCTTTCTCTCATATTGATTGTCTATATCGGTCTCTTTTTTCTCGTCATCGGGTAGTTTGGCAGGGAAAACCTAGAAAAGACCTGCCGTGTTTTATATACATCGAATTTCTCTCTGAAAATATGGGTGTTTCGTCCCGGTTGCAACTACAGGACTCGTCAGTGGGATTCTAGTTGGTACCTTCCCAGACACCCGTCGTCATAGTTATTTATGTTCGGATCTTGTATTTGAAGTTAAATCTGACCGGAGGATGGCGGTAAGATGTTGAATAATACGACAAAACAATTGTTATGGTTAATGTAATATAGTTGAAATTATAATACGTTGTATTATTTAACTATTATATAATGGATTTCCCATCATGTAACGGCTAACACAATACAAAACTGAAAAATTCTTTGTTAAAAAAGGAAAATACATTTTCTTAAAAGTCTAACTGTGAACTTTTGAAGTGGACGCTAAATTATTACATAAAACAATTGGTTTACAAAAACATATACAGAAGTTAATCTAAAAGAGGGTTCCAAATGACGTTTTCAAGGTAATTTTTTTTAGTTTTCGTTTCAGAGTTTCAAAAACCTTAAAGAATCAGTTACACTTTTTCACTTTGATCAATTGATAATTACTCAAAAGAATACAGCCGATAATAGTTGTGAATAGTAGGAGAGGGGTCAAACGAGTAAGCCTACACCTTCCAGCCAACGACTGAATTCTTCCAGCAGATCAACATAATATTTTTTCTATTTTTTTAATAAAGAAAATGATGGAATTTATCACGTCATAGAATCGCCCTGTATGTTATTTGGGACCGCATTGGAAAAAGATGACCTTCTCATGAATAAAAAAGTTAATCTCTTTTTCCTAAATAGATAATATTTATATTTTGTTTTTAACTAAGATAAAATCTAAGTATAATTAGTTTTTTTATTATATTCAAAAATCTCCTTATAATCATCAATCTCCATCATTATTTTAATATTTCTGCATGTTTTTTAGGATTTCAAGGCATTTTGTTTGTTATTTTATTGACGGCATTAAGGTCACGAAGTATATTTTAAATAAATTTAAAAAAATACTAAATAAAACTTGCTAAAAGCTCTATTAAATAATGAAATATGGAATAATGTAGATCGTTAATATGAAATATTACCATTTTAATTATCAAAATATAGAATTTCTTAAAAATAGACTAATTTAACTCAAGTGAAAAAATTATTTCAGTAAATTATTTATACCATTATTTCGAAAAATACCGAACTGGGAAAAGAATAATGCGTGTATAGAATTTTCATCAGAGTATCTGAACAGAAATATTTTATTTAATGAAAATTTTTATAAAAAAAATTGAACCGACTTCTAAAAATGCGCTAAAAAGTGAAAAATAACTATACATTTTTATATGAAATTGAAATTTTTTAAGTTGGCACCAAACTAATACCTCACAAAATGTAATTCGCATAAACATATTAAAAATACTTTATTTGTAATAGCTTCCTTACCAAAAATTGTATATATTAGTAGTTATTTATTTTATTTAGAAATAATTTGGCGCCGACTTCAAAAATTTCAATTTCATATCAAAATTTATAGTTATTTTTCACTTTCTAGCGTACTTTTAGAAGTCGGTTCAATTTTTTTTATAAAAATTTTATTTTTCAATTTTTAGTTTTGAGTCCATTATGATATACATAAATTTTTTGAACTAAGTACTAATCGAGATTAGCATACCTCGAAATGACTCCAAGGTGGCAAAAAAGTACCCATTTTATCCAGAGCTGCAAATCATCCTAAAATGAACCACTAAAAAATCTTTGATACTTATAGTTCTTCAAATACAAATGAAATTGTATCAAACAAATATTTAGTCTGTCATAGTAAATAAACTATTTGAAATTTCAAATTAATTTTAGATTGGTAAATATACTACATATTGAATTTGTATACGACTCAAGAACTCCACAATATCAATTTTAAACAAAATTGGAAAATGTAAAATTTTCAGTCCCTCATCTTGTATCTTATCAAGTTGTAAAAAAGTAACTTCATATTCGTAATACACGACCTCGAAAACACCTTATATCAAATATGATAAAAAGGTGATTAAGGTAAAACTTTGAACTCACCATATTGCATCCGCCATATTGAATCCTGAAAAATACTACTAAGTTCATAATTTACAACCGTAAGAACCCCTTATATCAGTATTGGAGAAATTTGAAAAACATAAAATTTTTAGAACGCCAATTGAATCCGTCAAATTGAGTTTTTCAAAAAATAATTTAAATTCGTAATTAACACTTCAGTTCAGATTTTAGATAAAATCGAAAAATGTAGAATCTTTAATCCACCATCTTAGATCCGCCATATTTAATTATTTGAAAATAATTGCAGATTCGTTATGTGCGATTCCAAAAACTCCCCTTATCAGTTTTGAAAAACATCGGACAAAATTAATTTTTTATCCGCCATATTAGATACGCCATATTGATTTTTTTAAGAATAATTTCAGATTCGTGGTGTACGACCCCCAAAACTCTCCCATACCAATTTTGGAGAAAATCGAACAAAATTGATTTTTTCATCCTCCATATTGAATTTTTTAAAAATAATTCTGGATTCGTCATATGCGACCCTGAAAACTCCCCCGTACCAATTTTGGAGAAAATCAGACAAAATTGAGTTTTTTATCCGCCATATTGAATCCGCCATAACAGGTTTTTTAAAAATACTTTTAATTCGTTATATGCGTCCCCAAAAACTCCCCCACACTTATTTTGGAGAAAATCGGACAAAATTAAATTTTCCGGTCCGCCATATTGAATCCGCCATATCGATTTTATTTTTAATATTTTGGATTCGTTATATGCGTCCCCCAAAACTCCCCCACATCTATTTTGGAGAAAATCGAACAAAATTAAATTTTCTTGTCCGCCATATTGAATCCGCCATATTGAATTTTTTAAAAATAATTTCAGATTCGTTGTGTATGACCCAGAAAATTTCCCCATACCAGTTTTGGAGAAAAGTTAGTCCAAAAAAATATGAGAGCACCGCAACAACTTCCTTTACATAACGTAAAAAATTTTATTCAAATCGATGCCCGCCGTTCCGGAGTAATCGGTATATATACAAAAAAAAAAATAGTCCACGAATTGAGAACCTCCTTCTTTTAGAAGTTGGTGGCAAAATTACGCAAAAGTTGCTTCTACAATAACCTAAATATGACTGGTATCAAACGTCAAAGGAACGAAGCCATAACAGTGACAGAAGTCCTTCAAAGTAATTACGACGTTTTCTGTGTGTAACAACCAACAATACCGTGTTGCCAATTTAATATATCTCCAAAACGTTTTATGGCAGTACTAGAGAAAATGTTTCAGTATATAAATTAACCACAAAAAGTATTAAAAATTGATGGTAATTTTCTAAGCTTCTAGTGCTTCTGGGTAGTTATAACCACGGAATTTACACATAAAGGGAAACACGCACGTATACGTAACACGTACATTGCATTAAAATGAATTAAACGACACATCTTGGGAAGCAGGGAATAACTATAATGGAACTAACTGGGTTGGATATATGGATAGATTATGAGATGCTACATTTACAAAACGCGTTTAATTTTTATGCAATTGTTGTATTTAAACTCAAGATATTTGAAATGTCCTCTATCATTTAAAGATCACCAAAAATTTCAGTTGCCTCGCAACCGAATAAACTTGCTCGTTATATTATTTTTACTTTGATTGAGCTGTTGACTTATTGTTTAAAAACGTTACAATTTAGAAGAAATAGTTAATTTTCATGGTTTTAAAACATAATAAGGAAATTATTTGTTTTAATTCTGTTTAGTAGGATTTAAAAATAAAATAGTATAGAAAGTTTTACATCATCTTGTGTGTTAGAAATATTTGTTGATAGAAAGTGTATAATAATAGCTAAGCTCGATTATTGGGATACCAGACAATACCAAGATATCGCTTTGCCCCAATCTCCTCTCTTAGGTAAATGCGTTCAAAAGTAGTTTTAAATGGTGATAGAACATATTATTTAATTTGTACATAAGTATGACATTACCGCGACCAATATTTAAATTAATATTCCTAGAACGATATGTCGTTACGAAAATTAAAGTTTACCAATCTCGTTAGCAGTGACGTGCGTTTAATGGGAAATACCATACCATGCAAATAAACAAAAATAATGGTTTCAAGATAATTAGTATGACAACAAGCACGGTACAAAATCCATCCCAAAAAAGAGTTCACCTCATGTTATTATCAGGGTTACATGCTCTGTTTGCGATGGTATGTTTATATTTAGAAGATTCTTATAGTGGGTAAAATTTAAATGTTAGTAATTATTTAACTTTTGGCTTATAAATAAAAAAAAAATCGCTACATAATATAAAGCAAAGTCCCCCAACACGTCTGTCTGAAAGGGTTTTATTCCGGTTTTAGTGTCGCACAAGGAAACTTTAAGTATATAATTTATGAGTTAAATAGTAAGATAATAACTATGAGAAGTCGAGACAGGTTATTAACTAGTTATAAGTACCAAAGTTTAAATAAAAAATCAGTCATAAATTTCCTATAGACGGTCGGAATTAGGTTGAAAACTTCAAATTTTCTACAAAAATCTCTATATTAAAGAATTTGAATATAAGGAACTGTTTTGCATGTACACCGTATATTGAAGAATTTGATAATGTAATTATTTTATATGAAAAAATCCTAACCTTTGTAGAAGTAGTATAGTAAAAATTTCACATATTGTTGTTTTTTGAATATTTTTATATCCAATTGTGACGTGGACAAACTCATTTATCGAGACATTGCATAAAAAGACATATAATTAGTATTAGTTAGGCAAACGTTTTTGATTATTAAAATAAAATCACATATAATAAACATATTGAATACGTTGAATAAGAACTATTACTGCTATTTTTGTAATATGTCATATTTTTTTCTTAATATATCATGGATATTACAATTACATAGATCATTTTCTTTTTAGGTAACCGTCACTCTTAGTGTATTACCTAAAATGCAGTAACATCGTTTAAATATTGGAATCATCTAACTTCAAATTAGAATCAAATAGAGCATTGAGTAAAACAAAAAACGTCTACAGAACTCTCTTTATAAACAAATCCCTAGTCTATCAAAGTGGTACGTTACATAGTATAATAGGTAGTTAAAATTTAAAATAAGGAAATGAAAACCGTTTTGCCTTAAATGCAATAGTTTCCATGCTATGCTTCATCAAAGTGTTGAAACTGCCAAGATTCAAACCAAGTATCTCGAAAACTTGTATATTTTAAATGGAATACCCAATATATTATTAGATTTTTGATTTTTACATAAAATTCTAAACATATTTTCTGTATAATAATCTATACTAAAGTCTTACTGTTTTGGACATATTTAAATTTTTATGTCAAAAATGACGTTTGCGGACCAAAACTTAACTATAAATTTTTCCTATAAGAAAGTCTTTGCTATTTAATTTGGGTTTATTAGTTGTCTTGTAGACGAAGATCAACTTTAGTAGTCTTTTTATGATATTTTGAAAATTATTAGTACAGAGTGGTCAAAAAAGAAAAATAAAAATTATATTTAAAAAATCGTCAGAAGTCAATTTTTTCAAATAGGAAGCACCTATTTTTATAATTTTATCTTATTAAGCATTAATAATAAGAGTAACTTTGTATAAGGTTGTCTATTCCAAAAATTTATAGTTAAAGTATTGGCAATTCAACATTTTCCTCCAGAAATCCATTTTATTGATAGGTATAGGGATTTATCAAAGGTTATTTTAATTGTTATTAATGTTCGTTTTAATTTAAAATAAAAAATATCGGATTATGGTGATAAGTGTTAAATCAGCATTACTGGCATTGAACAATTTGTTGCTAAATACCGTTCAATCTGCAAAAAATAACGAGACTACCGTGGTTGTATTTTTGAATATAGAGAACATTCGACAAAGCCTTCTTGGTTGTCTTTATAACCAAATTAGTTCCAGGAGAGTTAACCCTTTTTCGTGATGAAATGAATATTCTTTTCGAGCCATTAGGAAATTTTCTCATAGAAGGGTGCTTTCTTCACTTCAATAGTCATTGTTAGTGGACAAACTATTGCTGATTATCCAACTGTGGGGGATAGATCTGTTGGCATGTACAGGAGACCTACTGATTTCATAAGAGGAATATCTACCAAACAAACTTAACAAATTCTTCAGGAAAACTAATCATACAACTTGCATGGTGTGTGTGAGAGAGAGAAAATATAACAATTCTCATAAACTACCAAAGTACCCTTCACAAAGAAGAGAAAAATCAATGAGGTCTCCTATGTTGGGGGGCATTACAATCAGCATTAATGAGACAATAGAATATCCTTGGACAAATAACTTAACAGAAACCTGCATTTGGATAAAACATGACAGAAGGTGAAACAAGGTCTTGGAACGTATCCCAGGTTATGGGGAAATATTGAGGTATGAGATCAAAAAACGTTTTCTATATATCATAGACATCAGACCTATAGATCTGTAGTTTGGTGCGGTAAAACAAAAAATCGAGTGGCCAAAGCAACTCTATCAGAATTTTCCAAATTGAAATTTGATTTGTGTGTAAGGAGGGTGGAATGACGGACTGATGTTCATGAAATCATAAACATACGATCAGGTAGTTAGATAGGTTTTAAATTGTAAAAACACGATTTCCAATGTCTCCCTTTATAAAATCAATAAAACTATAATTGAACAATATATTCTGTGATATCATAAAATTTGATAACTTCTACATTACTTTTTTGACAAATAAATTCTTTCAAATTAAAAAATATATATACATACGACAGGAAACCTTTAAATTAGCGGAATACGTGAATGTAATTTATTAGTAATAATTGATATTCTACCACAACATAAAATACTTTTCGCTATATGTTTAGAAGCCATAATGCAACACAACACAAGAAATAATTAGAAGAAAACCCATTAAGAGTGTAATGAATTTTTCGTATAAGTTATAAAAACAATAAATTAAAATGTTGAATCATCACTTGTACTCAAAATGGAAATGTACCGAGGACAATGCGTACCGTGACTAATGCGTAAAATAAATTTAATTAAATAAAAATTGAAATCTTAGTCTTAATACAAGAATATCTAATTAAACAAGAACCAGTACGATGTCCCAAAATATGTGTACTTTGTTGTCTAATTTTCACACAAACAAAAAAACATAAAAATATTTCAAAATGTCCTTCTTTACCCATTTCTTTAATTGACCAGTAACCACACATACAATTTGAGCAATAGCAAAGATGTAACTGAGAATATATTAAGTTTTAAAAATGCAATCAACGTTTAAAGACTTGAAAGAAAATGTCCATAATAGGCAGACAGAATTCTGACGAATTCACTGAGAGAATTCTTGGAAGTAAGACACGATGTGGCATAGTAAATTGTCAAATTGACAAATCATATATTTGGAAAAAGTAGACAAAAAATAATAATAGTTTTAAGTACCAAACACCCAAGTTTTCATTTTCTTGTGAAGGGCATTGATGACATCGGCGTTTGATATTTTCTGAATAATTTTTCAAATTTGCATGGTACTGTTTCTCGTTATTAAAATCATCAATTCTTCTGAGTATGTTTACAAATCCACCCCCACAGCTGGACTAAAGCTAACAGGTTGTTTGCCAACACAAAACCATCGAACGTAAAAGTACCGCCCCCCCCCCATCCGTTTGAAACATTTCCTAATGATCCCAAGTATCCCCAAATATTTATTATTTTGTGACTTAGTATTAGAGGTTCATATAAAGAATTTATTAATGAATAGGTAGAATCAGGTAGGATATTAAATCTCTTTCTACGTTTAAAAGACAGTCTCTGCAATCTTACCTTGGAAATATTTTACAAGACCTCTAAATATGCTGAAAGAGATATTAAAAATTGTCTCATCTTTCTCCAAAGTTATTCGTGGTCTAATATTAAAATTACTTAAAGACTTGGAATTGAGAGCCTCCTCCTTTTTTGAAATCGGTTAAAATAAATATCTGTATATTTTCTCGTATTGATCTAATTATTAAAAGTGATAGTCTTGATAATGACCACAGAGGGACTTAATGTGCTTAACCTCCTGATTCAAATTAATGATGATTTATAGTCATTCACCAAAATTTGTCACTATTTAGGTGGATATTCTCTTTTAAATTGTAATCTTTGTATTAAAGAACTAACAGTTACTCGTCGCATCTTTGTCCTCACTCAAAAGCCCTGGGGATTTTAGGAAAGAAGGTTATTGAAATTTTATTGAAGCCCAGTGTTACGTGAATGTTCGTGCATACGTTCCAGCGAAATATCCTTACTTTCAGAGCTTTAGCGCAAATAGATCAGATACAGTTAACTGCCTCAGGCAATATATCAATAATGCAATAAAATCAAAGTAATCCATTACAGTGTGAATATTTCAAAGAGCTTTAATTGAGGAAAATAATTCATCTTGAATCATAAATATTGGATCATTCTAGAGTTATTGCGGATTTATTAAAACCATACTAATATAGTAAGATTTTTACGATTATTTTTGTCAATTAATGTGCTTTTCAAATATCCACATGATTCTAATTTTTTATCACTATTGATAATCACATAATAAAAAAACAAAAATACTTTTTGCTGTTCATTTTTGCTGAGACCGTTTGGAAAAATTTCATGGAACCTTGTTTATCATGTTTCTTTAAATATAAAAAAGTGTGAATAAATAAGCAATTATGTAAAAATTATTCGATGAGTGTCATTCGAAATTCGTTAAAGTCGTTAATTAATTCCTTTCCAACTATTCACTTCATTGTACATTATGAAATTTTTTCAGATCATTGAAAAATCGCACAAATAATGAATTATATTTGGTTAATAAAAGTAAATAGTCCTTAGGCTCCCCAGGGATGCATGTACTTACTTATAAGCAGTTTACGTTGTCTATCCGAAATAGCTGATAATTTTATTTCCAGTTACCTAAGGAAAGAGAAGGGGAAAGGAGAGTGGGTAGTGAGGGATGGTTTTGGGAGGCTAATACTTTACTCGGTAATAATTAATTTACTTTTTTCACTATTATTATGCTTCTTTGTATAGTACCAATGTGAAATAACTTTTATATTATTATTGCCATTATATACAAATGAAGTTTAGTGTTATATTTCAAAATAATGAAAAGCCTTATAGAAAGGAATTTCGAAAAACGCAGAAATTGTTTTTTACATTATTGAATGTGAAGCCAAAATCATGATCGTATCGTGATTACTTTTTAATGAGTAGTTGTTGTAACGATTAAAGCTAAAGAACTACATCTTATATTTTGAAACATATTTTATTATTTTTTAATACTTATATAGAAAGTAGAACACACAAAACTTAATTAAACTAAACATTAACATTTCTTCATCCCTTTAAAAATTCATGAAATTTGGGGCTATTTTTTCCTTGAGGATCATATTTTTTGGCAATTTTGCTCCACTCATCGGGTTTGTTTTTAATCAAGAAAGAAGCACCCCTTCTCACAAATTTCTTTTGCGCGTCAGTACATTTCTCACAGCTTGTCTCGAGAGCTTCAGAGATGTGAGCTGAAATTACAGTAAAATTAATTTTATATTCCGTTGTATTAATAATATGGAGAATTAAATTTAGATTCAACTGAAAAATAATAGCTAGATTTGGCTATATTTTTTTAGTTGGTTGATATAACCAGAACGTGATTTAATGAAATGGTGTGGACGAAATAATTTTACAAATTTTACCAACGACTACTTCAATTAGCATTAGTCATTTTTCCAGTGGGCTTCTAGACTTTTATTTTAGTATATTCTATAAGTGTATATAAGTAAATAGGGCATGAACTAAGTTAGTTAGTTAATTAAAGTGTTCAACAAGTATTTATTAAAGAATTGAAAGTAATTATTTGAACCCAATGAATGACTATAGAGAGAAAAATACCCTAATGTTGTTCATATTAAAAATATGGATTCCATTTTTAGTTTGAATTTTTTATTGACAAAAACACAGTTTGTCCATAAGAATAATTGATTAGATTCACTGTAAGAGGGTTAATGTTTTTTATTCAAGATGGCCGTCATCTTGTTGGAAGCATTTTTCATAGTTTAAATGTCGTCATTTTAAAATTCTTGGTTATTATTTTTATAAAATTATTGAATGGATGATTTCAAGAATGTTTTATTATTTATTAAAATTAGGTTCCTGGAGTAAACTATACATACTTATAAATTCTCAAATAAAAATTTTTCTATATTAAAATTTTATAATCGCTCAATGCGAATCAATAAATTGTTTTGTTTTTAACTGGAAAATTTTCGTTACAGGTCTAAACATGTAAAGATCCGTTTATAGGTTATCTGTTTGTTCAAAGCATAAACTTTACTTGCACCCGTGGTTTACTTTTAGGACGAGTTAGTAGGTGTCCAGTATGACGCATCACATTTATCTAGACACCATCGCCTGGATCATAGCATCAAATCTTCAAACTCGTATTGAACTAACATAAACATCACTGTAAATAAGCGAGACCACATTGATGCATCACCTCTCCCTTCGAACATAAACTCCCACATTGCTTTCCGGTTTTGTTGTTAATGAATTTTTCTTTATTTATTTATTCTGCCTTCAATTTTCTTCAGAATAGAATCAAAGATGTTTATATCCATTCTAATGTATTTTGAAAACCTTACAAACTTTATAGAGGTAATAAAATTCATCATACTATCTTGTTTTTTTACTATTACTTCCTAAAATAATCGAATAGAAAGAAAACATATGATAGAATCGTTAGGAGGAAACAAAGCTAGATGTAGTATCATGTTCATGTGGTGCTATGTGAGGTATGTCGTTGTGGCCAGGCTTTTAGTCTTTTATAATTACGGTTCACCTAATTTTATAGGACTCTATCATATAATATATTTATATTTTAAAATAATTAATAACGTATTTTGCAAATAAATATATGACAAACATGTTGACATTGACCAAAATATAGCCACAATACGAAGGTAAGGCTATGTGGTTTACGTTCTTGACCATAAAAATTAACGGTAATAACATTAAATTATAAATAACAATCTTTTATTCTTAAAAGCTACATTCTGTTTATTTTTATTTTAAATGGGGATGATTTACAAAATTATTATGTTTCTAACTTGTTTTATTACATATTTATTCGGTGAAAAAATATATTATTTAACTAGGTAAGATCGAAAGTTGTTTTTGGGCAAAGATTTATTAAAATTCATGAATCGGGGAGAATGTTTTTATTATCTTTTAATATTCAGCATACTATATGTATTTTTTAAAACCTTATAAGTTGATGGTGGTTTAAACTAAAATTTTACTAAATAATTTCAATGAATACTATTCTGGTTGCGTAAACTAATTTAGGACATACAAGGAAAAGCATGTCCGACACTCACTTCGTAGGAGTCTTTTAGAGTTTATATATATATATATATATATATATATATATATATATATATATATATATATATATATATATATATATATATTAAAAGTCGAATTGGCAACTTTTCTTTTTGAAGTCGTGTAGTATTATAGAATGATAGTGAAATTTTCATATATTCTCTATTTCTTGGCTAGCTATATAATTTTTGTCAAGTTGAATAGTGAAATCAACGTGTGTCGAAATTTTCTTCGTAAAGTATGTCCTCCGAATGTTTGTGATGTAAACATTTAGTGTGAATATAAATTTTATTTATGCTAGATATTATGTTTAAATTTTCTATTAAAAAATATTTAAGAAATTAGTCCTGTGCCTGTCGGGCATGCATTATATTAGAGTTTCACAGCAGTTGCTGACGTTGTTTTTTAATTATCGCGGTCTAGTTAGGTCTAACAATTTAAGAGAAATAAAAAAAAAAAACTGTTCAAAATTTAATGAAGTATTTTCCGTTTATTCCATCGAGTGGAGTACTATTGAATAGGTATTCGGAAATATAATTAAATATGTCATATATATATATATGTATATATATATATATATATATATATATATATATATATATATATAAATATATATCTTATTTAGTCGTCTCAAAAATTAATTAGGTTTATAAATTTGCTGACAATTGTTGCCCTATTTAAACCGGCTTATTTTTGTGTTTCCATTAGGTAACCTAAAAGTAGTCAAATATGTTTTAAAAGTCGAAATTAATTTTTTATTTTCATTTTGTTTTACTTCTACAGTCCGAGTTTGTAAGCATATTTTTTAAGGTTAAATTTCTTTATCTCTTTTAAGACAGAGACTTACTTACGCCTTACTATAAACCCAACAAAGGTGCTAGATCCTTATTATTACATTCTCTTTGTTTTTATAGTTTCAGCCCTAGTTACTCTTTAGTCACTACCCATTTGATTGCGCACTAATGATGGATTTAATTTTTTTTTAGATAAGTTGTCCTATTAATTTGTTTTTGGTGCATCAATTTAACATTAACAACAAAGCTTATACATATTTATATTTAATTATTTTATATAAAATTTATTATGGATTTGTGGTATCGAAAATTTTATTATTCTTCTCTTTAGCTTTTTAACATTAAGTTTTTGAAAATCTGGAAAAAAGACGACATAACAGCACGTGGCAAATACTTTCAACAAAGTTGGTATGAATACTAATTTATGAAACAACACAAATTTTTTTTTTAAATTTAATCTCTAATATTTCAATATACTTTTCGACAGAAAGTTCAATTTTTGTAATAAAATGTTGCAGGCACATGCATTTTATTAACGTCGAGATAGACATGCAACGAAATGGCAAAAATAAACTAACGGCAATAACTGCTACAGTCTTCATTTTATTTTTATAGCATTAACGAATTACCATTCATTAAATTAATTCCCTAAATTGTACATGTATTAGTAAGTGCCCTTTAAAAAATAAGTATATTTAAAATTTTAACTTACATTTTATTGGCACATCACCAAACAAATTTTAATAAGTATAACTGTAAACTTTAGTAATAAATAATTTTATCTTTTTTGCAAGTCATAGGCCCTGTATCTTAAACCAAATCATGTATTTATGAGTTACGAAAGATATTCTAATATACAATTATTTTTTTAAAAAAAATTAGCAAAAAAGAACAGGAAGCATATAGATATCCTTACTTAAGTTACTAAAATAAATTTACAAGGGCGTTTTAGAAAAATCTAGCTGATCTAGACACAAAAGAAATCCTATTTTTTACTCTAACAAAAAATTTAAATATAAAGAGAAATTGAAAAAATGACTTTACTATTGTATATCCCTTGTAAGTTGGTAAGTTTTTTTTATCCTATGACATGACATTTTATATGTACTGTAGTAAAACAAATTTGAAGCATGTTAGAGAAAAGAATATGTCATATTCTTGTATGTGAAAAATAGACAAGTTTATTTTTTTCGTTTACTCCATCAAGTAGAATATCGTTGGATAGATCTTAAAAAATACAAATAAATATGTGATAAAATAATTTTTATTTAGTCACATCATTCATATTCCACCAAAGTTGATTTTAAAGTATTTCTTTCTCTAATTTTTCAATACTACATTTAAAAAAACAACAATGAAAAAATTTGACTAATAGTATTAATAAAATAATTCTGAAGAAAATTCTTATGATAAAGTTATGTAAACTGATTTTTAAATATTTAAGGTAAAGTTGTTCATGTTTTGCCATAAAATTTTACAAATACCAAAACGTACAACGAAACGGTAAACCAAACTATCGATGTTAATAATTATTACAGACCATAATACAATGCCTGTCTGACCTCACTAGGCCGGTTTTTACTAAATATAGTTCAATTATAATTGTTTTTGTTTTAAGGATACACAATTATATGTTATACAGAAATAAGTTAAAAGGTAAACACATAGTCTTATAGGAAAATACCCGTTTAATATTTGTGTCATAACGCATAAACTCTATATCTTTTTAATTTATTATTTTCAGTTTTTTCTACATTTTAATCATTTTTGAGTTTATTTCAATATAATAATGAATAATAAATGAAAATGCTTACTTCTTAATTCTCGTCCTTCTGCAGTACACGGGCCCAAATCCAAAATACATTTAATATAGTTCGTTAGAACTCTGTCATTGGACAAAATCTGTTCAATATTTATATTGTCATATCTTGAAGAATACTGTTGTCCAAAACAAATATAAATTTGAACGGCAAGAAAAAAAAATATTAGTTTGCCCATTTTTGACAAATTTAAGTTAATAAAGCAATAAAAAAGCACAACACTTCGAATTGAAAATTACTAATAAATAGTGCTTGTAGCATCAATATAACAAATACTTAACGTTGAGAATTTCCCAACTTATTTATATATTCTCCTAAACATCTAGATAAAGACAAAACACTTTAGAGGACTACTTGTCTATTATAACGTGCAATGAAATTATTTTTTACAGAATAGATTTACTTAGAGGTTAATTTATTTTTATTACTACATTGAGGCATACCGCATAATATAATTTACATATATGTGTAAATTGATTTTGAAAATACTCACAAAAACAACAGAATCTGCTTAATTCAACCACGCAGTAAAAATGTGTATAAAATTCCATAATCTTCGCTGTACGTAGAGTAAAAATTATTGGAAAGCTCCAATAAAAATACATATTAAATCATGTATCATGGTTAAGGTGATCTGTTAAAGGAGTTACTTCACCAAAGATTATAATAGCCAGTAGCGCTAGCTATAATAATCCTTGACTTTACTAAATAAAATTCATTTAAAAATACATAGCTTTTATATAAATTTAAAAAAAACGTAAGAAATATCTGACTAGAAGGTAATAAAAGATTCAAAAATTAGTTTATATAGCAATAAATTTAATTATTGTAGGTCTACTTATTTATATTTACTTAGTAGTTGATGGTGTAATTTTTAAATTAATTCTAGGTGGATTGGTATATTAACCGACTTATTATTCGATATCTTTTTGCTTTAATTAAGAGGAATCTACGATATTTAAAAAAAAAATCAAAATATCAGTAAGAAATAAAGAAATGTTTCTGCCGTATTTAAATAGTTTGTTATATATGTAATTATCCATTCAACCAGAGAATATGAAAAATATATATACAAACAGTTTATTTCCTGCGAATATCACTCTGGTCATCTCTCCATACGTGTTTCGATCACATCATGATCTCGTCAGTGGAGCTGTATCTGACCGAGAGCAACATTAGCAGGAAATAACTGATATATGAAATATAAATTTCAAAATATGTCGGCAGGATATTGCACCTGCCATCTGCCGACATACATAAATTTACAATAAAAGATAAAGGCTCAGAAATGAAGTCACCCATATCTTTTAAAATAGAAATATGTATCTGATCATCTCCAACCAACTTCTTGTTTTTTAAATCCTTTATAACCCTTAATATCTCATCAGAATCCGCAGAAAACAAATAAATAGAATATGTTACTCTCCCTTCAATTTGTGAACTATGACATCGAGAGTCAACGGTAGGGCATGAATTTTTAAAATAATTATTTAAACTGTTGACCATCTTAAAAGGATCATTAAATTTAGAAGAAAAGTTTTCAGTAACTTTACTGGTTTTGTCTATATATCCAGCTGTAATTTGTCGCGTTGTTTTTCTTTAAATATAAAACATATATATATATATATATATATATATATATATATATATATATATATATATATATATATAACAGCTGTCCAAATAGTTTAAAACAACTTAATATTAGTAGTTTGGGGTATGGTTGTACCATCTGAGGGACTTTATATCATACTTGTGAATAAAACACCGTTTTCTTTTTAAAGTTTCAGCAGTTTAATAGTAATAAACATATGTTTCGCCTTGTGAGGACTTCTTCAAGAATACATTTAATACTGAAGATAAAGATGTTTTAAAATTTAGATATATCTAATATTTTATTGTCTATTCTAAAGAAATTAATTTTATTGCTGTAAATCTAGAAAGAACAACTTAAGTAAATTGAACTAATACGGATGTAAATGAAATTAAACTTTAAAGTATGAACAAGTTCCTAAATAATGTAAACAATAGTCAAGATAGAAATTTGAGGATGTAAAATATTAAATTCCCTGTATATATTAACTCAATTGCTATTTTTAAATAGCTTATTGCGGATACATTGTTGCTACTCATTTTTTTGCTTTTATACCCTTGATTGATTTTGTTTTGTAGTACAATTAAAACATTAACGGTCATAGGACAATAATAATTATCAAATACTTACTTTTCATGGCAACTTCAAATAATGTACAACACAAAAATTTGTATTATTGTAGCAATTTTAGTTGTAGTTAGTTATAAAGCTTATCTTTTTATATCACCTCCGGCAGTACCAAAAATTTATGAAAATCATTGGTGGGGACCAGAAGATATTTTTGAAGACGATGAATCTGTACGCAATTTTAAAATAAATATTTCTAAAAAGGTAGGTTATTTTTATAATATTGAATAATTCAGCATAAATTCAATTAATTTCTAGATCATATATATATATATATATATATATATATATATATATATATATATATATATATATATATATATATATATATGTATATATAATTTCTCATTATTTAATATTAATATCATTGCTCAGATAGAGATAATAAAGAACTAATAGAAGAAAAAATAAATCAAAAAAGTATTTTTTTTGGCAAATGTTAGCTATTTATGTAAATTAATTACAAATAATAAAGATTCACGTTTAAGTGATGAAATAAAATACTATCATGTAAGAAATGAAATTAATATATTTAAAAGTTTGTTCATTATCATCAAGAGATGTGAAAGATCTCATATTACAGTAGTATTAAAAAGTAAAAAATATGAAAATGTCTCCTAGATTTTCAACAAATCCAATATACAACAATATATTGCTTTATTATTACACATTTCATTTTTTCGTCAAAACAAAAAGAAACATGCTCTTATAGAGTCGAAAGCCACGGTCAGGCTAATAAACATGGAAGACACCGCATTTGAAAGAAAAGGCTTTACGCTACACAGTTGTTCGGTTGTTCGCCTTTGGGCATGCATACTTCTGTAAAAGTATCAGTTTCGTTATTTTATAACCACACCTTGTAGGTATTTCGTTCTTTAAATTATGTTAGCTTTTCTGTCATTTTTGTACACAAAAAATTTACAATCTAAACTTCCTTACCTAAAAAGTACAAAAGAAACCCTTAAGGTGAAACTTCCGTATTTGTTTACCTGTATATCACACTCGCCAAAAAACATTTTTTTTTTCTTTGGGAAAAGCGTTAAAATGGGTATCAAAAATTTTTTTCATTTTTGTTTCTATTTTTTAAGCAAAGTCGGTACAATTTTCTTCCCTGGGCCAAATATTCTTCAGAAAATCGAAGAAACTATTCATTAAAATAAAGTTTCAGCAAATGAGGCATTTTTTCTTTGAATATTAAAACTATAATGCCAATTTCATATAAAAATGGTTATCGTAATTTTTTGCCCTTTTAAAAGTAGGTTAAATTTGTTTATAAACATTTTGTTAAGATTAGTTTGAAATAAGAAATGGTGGTCTTTGTTCAAAAGTATATTGCAAAAAGAAATCATCAATTAAGAAATAAAACATTACTGACTAGCCATCATAATTGACATTTGTCACAATATTACACTGGCGTATTGTTCTTCAGTTTTATTCTATACCCTTTACCTAATTGTGCCTATCATCAGGAAAAACAGCAGTATAAGAATTCATCGGCGCAAAATATTCTTGCGAAATCTTCATTATTCCAACCAAGGTGTCAACAATGTGGGCACTCTTTGTTTTCTATGCTCAATGGTAAGTAACGGATTCATGGCTGTCCTTCCTGGCATGATACCTATTATTGCAAGTCTTCCCATTATGATATTTTGAATGATTCTAAAAGTATAAAGCTCCAAAAAGTCAGAGAATTTATAGGTTTCGTGGGTATCTGGTCATAAATATTAGCGAGATTTCAGGGGAAGCCAAATCTTTAGCATCCTTGTTATTATGGCTGACACTTTCATTTTCAAATCTCTGCTAATTTTTACATTTTAAGTTAAATAACATTAAGTGATTTGGACTTTACAGAAAACAATAAAATGATAGTCTTTCGTCATATGTATCAAAAAACGTAACAATTAAATTTGATTTTTTAGAACTTTTGAGACAACTTCGCAGTCAGATGAGATATTTTTTACCCGTATAATTGGAAATATTTTCAATATTTCAGGTTATTGACGACCTTAAATGGAGATTACAAAACTACAGACCTATAGCACCTTCCATTAAAGGTACAGCGAATCAATATGGCACGAATTCTCAATTTTTGGAAGAAATTATAAACTATTGGAGGTTTAGCTATAATTGGACAGAAAGAGAATTATACTTGAATAAATATCCTCAGTTCATAACGAAAATAGAAGGTCAGCTGTACTAGTTACTTTTGTTTTAATATAAAAAAGTATGTCAGAAAAATTTTTTTTTGAAGGTTGCCCTAAAAGTAATTTGTAGTGTTGCGCAACCACGGTTTATATAATCTAAAAATAGTTGTAACGCGAATTTGCAACAATCGAGTACCACCCCGCATGATGAAAATCAGGATAAAAACTTTAATTTCGTTTACCTGATAGAGTTTGGATATCAACAAATAGGTTTTTATTATACAGGTATTTAAATATAAATAAACCTTTACAGATGTTTGCAAATTACATCCTCTTCAAATGTTTCAACGATGTAAAAAATATTTTAGGGTATCTCTATATGAAGCGCAGGAATGTAAAGCTTTTTGTTTATTTGTCGTACGTTGTGTATATAAAATAATCTAATTCTTAACAATTTTTATGAAGTTAGACTTTCTAATATGTTATATTTAATCTTAATATATTATATCTAAAATTGTAATTAAATATTCAAAAAGTAAAAATAACGATGCAAATGATTTATCTTTCAAGAAAGATTTATTTGTTTTATAATTAATAGAGAAAAAAAAACACAAAATTATAAACCTGCAGACGTGCATAGAACATTATATAAAAATTCGCAAATAAAAAAGTTGAGATTGTTTTAAATATTGACGCTCTTTAGCTCATATGAAGATGGAGGTATTTGGAAAAAAATAGTTTAAGAAATTAAATATTTACCATGCTTAATATCTCTCATTAAAATTGTTAATTTTGGAAGGAATTTAAAACTCAACAAAACTTTAAAGTTCGTTTAAAATGAAAAGCCAAATCTTATAGAAAAAAGGGTTCTTTTTTCATGTGTTAATCGGATTAGTGCATTTGTGCCATTTTCGAAGATAATTTTGATTTTAGGTCTTGATATACATTTCATTCATGTTAAGCCTAATGAAACGGAAAATAAGAAAGTATGCCCTCTTCTATTACTTCATGGCTGGCCTGGATCAGTAAGGGAATTTTATGATGTTATAGAAATTTTAAAAACCAGTAAAAAACTTACTTTGAGCAAGGATGTTATGGTAGAAGTTATAGTGCCAAGTCTTCCTGGGTACGGATTTTCCCAAGGTGCATCCAGATCAGGACTTGGTATTCCACAAGTCGCTTTTATAATGAAAAAGCTCATGAATCGGCTGGGTCATCAACAATTTTACGTTCAAGGTAAACAGTTAAATCCACACATTTTTATGGTTTTAAAAAGGAACTTTTCAACTAACATTTGGACATACTCAAATATAGAAGGGAAATATAATCATATTTTTCAACGAAAAATTGGTTCAAAATGCTCGAAATTTCCAAATTGTGATCCAATCTTTAATATATTAAAGTTTCACAAATCTATTTTTCAGAAATAATCAGTTCACTGAAGTTTTATGTTACGATATGTATAAAGCAAACACTGTTAAAAATAACCTTAAATTTAATGCAAATTTAATGTCCATTCTATATTAAATTTAATGATTTACATTTACTTTGAATTTAAAGCAATTCATTCAAATATTGATTGTTTGTACATTAAATTTGATTAAGTGGTATCTTAAATTTCAATTAAGTAACTAAAAAGATATTTTAACTTTTGTACATTAAAATTTATTCACATATACCCTAATATTAAAGCAATTTACATTATTATTCAATATATATTACATGAGATTCCGGGAGATGGCGCAACTTGTATTGAACTTTTTGTTTAGTATGATATAAGTTGCCTAAAGGACTGAATTTTCTCATGATGAGGTGTACATGTTTGCCCCATACTGACAGATGCCAATGAGTTCAAAACCGGCCTAGATGATAGACACTACATATAAAAAAAATGTCCACCTTTTTCTGGTAGTTTTAGAATTTTTTGAACTCATATTGATGTTGGTGTATTAAATACGTGATAACATATCTCAAATTCAATGAACACTGACTGTATATTTAATGTACATAGTCACCTTAAAAAGTAATTATCAGAATTTAAATTTAATGTATGGCAACGTTAAACTTAATGAAATAAGTCATTTAGATTAATGTAAATTATTAAATTTAATGCATTACATTAAATGCATTTAATAAACGTTTATGAAATTTGCTTCTAGCACATTTACATTAAATTTAAGGCATTTCCTTTTTACAGTGTACCTTATCATTAAACTAAAAGTAGGGTCATCAAAAACTTTACTTTTTGCGAAACTGTAAAAGTGTTTAAAAAATACCCTAGTTTGTTGCCTATCAGATGATTATATGGTCTAAAATTATGAAGACTGGGCAAAACAGTGCTCTAAACATGATGAGAATGATTTTTTAATGTATTTCAGCTTTCTTTCCCTTACTAGAGTGGTACATAAAGGTAACAATATTGCAAAACTTAATAAAATTCAGTAAATAAAAAAATCTCATTAAATATGCTAAGATCGGGATATTCATCAGTAAACAGTTTTTGCCTTCATTTTTATATTCCTTAAAATTAATTTTAGAGTACACATCTTTTTTTAATTACATGCAAATCTCTAAGTTAATTAACGTGTACCTAAATCTCTCTACCCATCTAATCGTCTTATTTATCTTACTTGTACAGACTAAAAAAGAGCTGTAAAAATAATACCCATTTGTTGTCAGTACCTTGAACATGAAAAATGTCTGTACATGTTACTACTTGCAAATAAAGTTTAAAACAAAGGTATTAGCATCTATAAAAATATTTTTTATGAAGCTCATTGATTTGTCTTTTTCGATAGGAATTTGAAGTATCTAGCCAACATAGGCAGATAAAATCAGTAAGTAATATAAGACTGAAAAAAAAATTCTTTTTAAATTTTCTTTAGAGAAGCCATAGCTTTCTAAAAATTCATTCTATAGATTGTGATTTGAAAACCGGCTTATAAAATTAAAACCACCAAAATGTACCTTAGTAATGTCACTTTTTTGCTTCTAGTTTTCAATTAACAAAAATATAGCTGGCTACATTATTGACAGATCGACTGACAATGGCAAAATTTTATAATTCGAACTTAGTATTTTTTTCATATTTATGAAAAGTGACCTAGCTGAACTCTTTTTTGTCAATTGTCTGTGGCATAATGAAAAAATGTAGCTTATAAGGGTCGAAACTTCTAAAAATATTTTTATTGGTAAACTTCTTGACAAAATAATGAAGTTACTGTTAAATTATTTTAAAATATCGCTCGTTGTTAACACCGACCTGTTAATTTTTTATTCATTGTCAAAATTCAAAGTTAATAAGTATCAAAAAAATAACATATGCTCCAACCTCTATTTTTAAGCCAGTTTTTATCAGAATCAAACGAATTTCTTCTATTCAAATCGCCCATTAATTAACCTGCTTCTAAAAGAAGGAGGTTGTAAATTCGACAGCTATGTATTTTTTAAATATGTACGTCAATTACTCCGAAATGACAGATCAGTTTAAATGAAATCTTTTGTATTATATTCAGAAAGTTGCAGTTGTGATTCCACATTATTTTGGACGAAATTGGTTCACTAAAATCCAAGACATAGATACAAAGTTAAATATATAGCTCGCTGATCCTATAGAAGCAAGTTTAGTTACGCTTAAAAAGAGACAGAGCGTTTTCGATGAGTAGTACCTCTCTTTCTAATGGCGGTTAAATGACATGGGTATCCCAATGACGTTTGGAGTATCATGCTTAGCTCCGCCATTAGAAAGATAGATATTACTCATCGGCTCTTTTTAAGCGTGAGACAACCATCTTCTATAGGATCCACAGTTATGTATATATATATATATATATATATATATATATATATATATATATATATATATATATATATGCATTGGTATTTTTCCGGTTTTCAATCCGTTCGTCAATCTTCACGACGTTTCGCCAACATTTCAGCTGGCATTTTCCAGTGATGGTTCCGCGACGGCTGCTCAATTTGGAACTTCTATTGACGAACGGATTGAAAACCGGAAAAATACCAGTGCACATTCCACCATAAGTGAAAACGTACGATACAACATATATATATATATATATATATATATATATATATATATATATATATATATATATGTATTATATATGAGAGCGCTGATAACATGACGGACAAAAAAATCAATTTTATCAGATTTTCTCGAAACTTGGTACAGAGAAGTTTCCGGGGTCGTATATAACGAATATAAAATTATGTTTACAAAATTCAATATGGCTGATTAAAAATTTTACATCTCTTAATCTTGTTCAAAATTTGTACAGGATGGTTTTTGAAGGTGTAAATTACAAATGTAAACTTATTTTGAAAAATTTGATTACGGCGGACTAAAAATGTAACATCTCTCGATTTTGTCCAAAACTTATATAGAAGAATTTTTCAACGTATAAATTACGAATTTAAAATTATTCAAAATGATATGGCGGACTTAAAATATATCATTCCTCGATTTTGTTCAAATTGGGTATTGAGAGGTTTTTGAGGGTATAATTTACGAATTTAAAATTATTGTTAAAAAATTTGATATGGCTGATCCAACATGGCGAACTAAAACTTTAACACCTCTTGATTTATTTCAAAATTGGTATGGTGGGAACTTTTTTAGAATGTAAATAACAAATTTAAAATTGTTTTAAAAAATTCAATATGCAAGGTAAAATAGGTTGGACTAAAAAATTTACATGTCTCAAATGCTTTCAATATCAGTGTTGAAAGGTTTTTAGTACCTAGGTCACAAATCTAAAATTAATTTCTTAAAATTTAAGACAAGCAGACGAAATGTTAAAGTCAAACTCTCCCAAACTGGTATTTGAAGAATTTTCAGAATCAAAGATTTTTTTGTTGGTCAGATTCTATGGTCCACAACTTTGAATAAAATGGGTAGTTTTTTGAGACTTTAGAAACTCATTTCACTTGAACCGACTTCTGAAGACACACTAAAAAGCGAAAACGTAATAATATTTAAATGAAATTGTAACTTTTGAAGTCGGCGCCAAATTATTATTAAATGAAACAAATTTTAATGTCATTTGTCAAATGTGTTTCGGAGAGAGAGTATAAAATTAATTATCGTATTGTTAAAATATCCACCATCATTTTCCATACATCAATTTTAAATGAAATATTTTAAACAACTGCCAGTATCCATGTTGCAAACCAATATGACAAAAATGTATCCTATTGGTAATGAATATATATTATATTATTTTTAACATGCCTTATCACGATCATATATTCTCCAAATTGATTAAGATATCTGATATTGAAATAAAATAAATTTGAAATTTAAAAATCAGTAATTTGAAAAGTGTCTTCAGGAACCAGACAATTTCCTCTTTGGGCAAGTTCCAACACTGTATATTCTTGCTTTTTAGGTGGAGACTTGGGTGCAATAATATCACAAACACTCTGTGTTCTACATCCAGAATCGGTCTTGGGTTTTCACACCAACTTTCCTGTTGTCTATACACTAAAAAGTTACTTCAAGCCAATACTGGGATTAGTTTCCCCATCACTGATTGTTAAACCTGAACATTATGGTAGAGTCTATCCTTTTTCGGATAGAGGTCGGTTTATATTTCGTGAATCTGGGTATTTACACCTTCAAAGTACAAAACCTGACTCTTTGGGTAAGTGGTAAAATGTATTTTTAAATAATATTCAGATGTTTGGCTATATTTTCTGTTAATTTTAAAATTAACTAAACATTAAAACATCTGGGAGAGTTTGACTTTAACAGTTTTGTAGACGATAAAAGATATGCAAAATTTTTAGGTGCTGCCATTAATGATTCTCCAGTAGGTCTTGCAGCATATTTTCTTGAAAAATTTATAACAGGTTCAAATTTTTCTTGGATAGATGATTTTAATCCTCAAGATCTTAACGAGAAGTTTCCCTATACAAATCTGTTGGATAATCTAATGTATTATTGGATAACTGGAACAGCCACTACAGCGTTTAGACTCTATTATGAAACTTTTGCAGGGACATTTTGGAGTGAGGGTTTTACGTTGTTGAGGTAGATATAATTCTTAAAAAATCATTAATTTATAAAAAGGAAGTTGTTATTAATGATACACATTTTTTTTTATAATAGTTGAAAGATTATTAAAGTTTACTTTTAACAAACATAATTGGAAAAAGGTAGGAATTATTTAGGAGTAGAACTCCTTAACCATTTAGCATGCTTAGACGGAGTTGTACATTGCAGAAGGTTTCTAAGATGCATAAAGAATCGCATATTATGATAATTATAGTCACGAACAGAGCTATATTAATAACACATATTCATCAAGAACAGGTATACAAAGATTTAAGATGCGAGATTATGATTAGTAAAGACAATCAAGTACATGAGCCAACTAGAAGCTTAGAGCTAACATGGAATGCCTTTGGGAAATTGAGCCATGTATTTAAATCAGTAATACACATGTGCATCCTGTATGGGGCACAAACTTTAACATTGTTTCTAAAACAAAAATTTTCGATATTCTTGCCATAACGTTCTGTTTGTTGGTAGTTGATCGGGAATTAATCTGAAATGCATAAAATAATTTAAATTGATGTCTGTTTCTGGAACTAAACAGTTCGTTTTCAAACATGTATTTGGTATCTGATATGAATTTTTTTAATTTTTAAATAAATAAAATATCCTAAGGTAAAAACAACTAAATTTTATTTTTAGGATACCTGTTCATGTTCCAACAGTTATCTTTCGATCTAAATATGACCTTTATATGCCAGATGGAGTACTAGGTGAAATTTTTCCAAACTTGCTTAGTATAGCAGATTATGACGTTGGTCATTTTCCGGCATTTGAAGATCCATCGTTGTTTTCACAAGATCTATTAAAGGCAATAGAGAAATTTATAGATAATTAGAAAAAGCTAGAATAATATAGTTGGATCGATCACAAGTCCGCAACCAATTATTGAAATGTTAAAAACGTCTTATAAAGGAAATTATATACATATTTCACATAAGGCATCAAATTTGTTTATTATTGGGAGGAAACTTTAACTGAACTAATATTTAGTAGAAACATAACGTTCAATAAAAGCTTTTACTCTAATTAGTTTTTTATTTGTAGTGCTACAGTAGTTTCTACTATGGTTAACCAACTGTATGACGTTCTAAGCATAAAAGGGATCTTTAAATACAACAACTGCACCTAAAACAATCCTATTCTTCAGTGTAAAGGCATCTCAAAAGCCTAACATGTTATTTTTTTCTTCTTATTATCCTTATTATTTCTAGCTTATCTTAAAAAGTTTTAGGGAATTTAAAAAGAACTACTTATATTTTCTCCAGTTTTCAACGGACAGTTTTGGCAAGCATAGAAAGTTCCTTATACCATTTTTAAGAAAAAATATTCACTATAATATGATAATTTCACACACAAAATATAAAATTAGCAAATACTAATATAAGATAATACGACAGAGTGTAGTAAAAAATAATAAGGTAAAGTCTAATCTAGAATTGGCCAGTATATCTATCACCATAATTCGATATCCGAAAAACTGTTCACAGTTCATAGAATATATCAGTATCGGTAGCGTGTAATCCGTCCACCTAATAGCGAATTGCCATCTAAAAAAATTAGTGGTTTTTGAACTTCATATTTGCAATGTGTTTTTGAATATTTTATACCTACTCGTATATGTATGGTTCTTCGTCAAGGATTCTAGTACTTTAAAATTCTGAAAGCATAATCATTGTAGGTAGTCAGGTAGCGTCATAAGATAGTATATTCGAAAGTTCTAGAATTCGTATAATTTAAATGTCTCTACTGAAATAATACGCTATAAAAATTACTAGATAACAATAATAATGTTATACAGTGGTCGTAACAGTATAAAAAATTAATTATGGCTATTATTAACTTCATATAGTGATATAATGATCAAAAAATTGTAAAAATAGTAAAAGCACGTTACAAATCAGTGATTTCAATAAAAAAAAAATTGCTCCAAAAAAAGTTTGCCTCATCCCCCAATCAATAACCGTTGCAGTTACGACAAAAGTCACGAGGAACTATGTTGTAGTGCTCAAAGCGCCCTCTATGTCTCATTATTTCTATCGTAACTTCAACAGAAGCCGAAAAAATCAAAAAACAATTTTTGCATCTATTCATCTCTCCCGTCCCCGGGACTTAACAAAATATAAAATTATCTGCTTTCGGGACATTGATCGGGGGGTGGGGGGAGCAAAGCAAATGCAAAAAATCAGCAAAGTATGTGAGTTTGTCAGAAATATTTACCTAAATTGGACTCTAGTATTACTTATAAACTAACATTTGCACATAACGAATCTGAAATTATTTTTAAAAAATTTAATAAGGCGTATGCAATATCCAATATGGCGGATAAAAAAAAATTTGTCCGATGTTTTCAAAGCTGATATGGGGAAGTTTTTGGGTTCGCACATTACGAATCCGAAATTATTTTAAAAAAATTTAATATAGCGGATCCAAGCTGGCGGATTAAAGATTCTACATCTCTCAATTTTGCCTAAAATCAGTATTGAGGGACTTTTGTTAGTGTTAATTACGAATTTAAAATATTTATCAAAAAACTGGCGGATTCAATATGGCGTCCCGAAAATTTTAAATTTTTCGATTTTCTCCAAAACTGATATAGGGGGTTCTTGAGGGTGTAAATTATGAATTTAGAAGTATTTTTTTAGGATTCAATATGGCGAATCCAATATAGCGGACTAAAAATTTTACTTTTTTCGATTTTGTTCAAAGTTGGGACTGAATCGTTTTTAAGGATATAAATAGCGAATATAAAATTATTTTAAGAGAATCTCATGTCAGATGTAATATGATTTAAATTTCCGAATTTCATTCAATATTGGTACTAGGGGGCTTTGAAGGGTTTAGATTAAGACGTTAAAATTATTTTTTTGAAATTCAATATAGCATCCACCAATATGGTGGGTTGAAAATTTTACCTTTTTCGCATTTTTCAGATTTGGTATTAGGGGGTTTTCGGGATCGTGTATTACGAATATGAAGTTAATTTTGTTGTTGGTTCGTAAGATGCAATATGAGGGGCTGAAAATGTTACATTTTCCGACTTTGTCTAAAATTGATATTGCGGGATTCTTGGGGCGTATATAAACTCAATATGCAGTATAAAATATATCGGGCTAAGAAATTTTCGTCTCAGATTCTTTCAATATCGATATTGGAAGGTTTTGGAGAATATATTACCAATCTAAAATTAATATGAAATTTAAGATAGTGGATTTACTATGACAGACTAAATATTTGTCTGACACAATTTTACAGGTATTTGGAGAACTCTAAGTATCAAAGAATTTTTAGTGGTTTATTTTAGGGTGATTTTCAATTTTGGATAAACTAAGTACTTTTTTGCCAATTTGGTGTCATTGCGAGGTACACTAATCTCGATTAGTACTTAGTTCAAGTAAATTATGGATATAATGAATTCAAAATTAAAAATCGAAAAATAAAATTGAACCGATTTCTAAAGGTGCGCTAAAAAGTGAAAAATAACTATAAATTTTTATAGGATTCGCATAAACAGAATAAAACTACTTTATTCGTAATATCATTTAGAAATAATTTGGCGCCGACTTCAAAAATTTCAATTTCATATAAAAATTTATAGTTATTTTTTACTTTTTAGCGCACTTTTAGAAGTCGATTCAATTTTTTTCATAAAAATTTTATTTCACTTACTTTCACCGAAAATTAATTTTTCTTTTAGTAATATTATAAGTTATATATCTATATGAGGTTAATTCGCGGCAGCAAATAAAGAATATTTATATATATATATATATATATATATATATATATATATATATATATATATATATATATATATATATATAAAATGCGAAAGAGTAAATGCAAACTTCTCTCCATCATATCCTTTCTGTGTTAGAGGTTGCACAGTTAGAATAAATTGTTATAAAATATAATCTATCCTATTCCACCACGATCGAGATGGTGGCCTACCTGTACCACCATACCAAGAAGAAAGTCAAAGCTTACTTATGTGGTTGTACGGCTTTCACGGATACCTCCTTTTGAGAAATTTTATTCCCTTCATCAAGACTTCTACAAAAGAGAAAATACCCTAAATCTAGTTATCGTAAAGTAAAAATAAAGAAAAGTCTTACCAAAGTAAGTGCGTATAAAAAGCCACATTTTGCACTATAAACTAGGATAACATGATGATCAAAATATAAATTTTAAAAATTAATTTATTTGAGAGCTTAATTACTCGCACGTGGATGTTGTCGAACCGCCATTTAAGAATGAATAAGATTGACAGGTGAATCCATTTTAATATTTTCTTCTTACAGGGCTCCCGATAAAATGAGATATTAACCCCTAATTCACTAACATGGCTTTACTTTAAGACCGGTCTAGATTGACAGTAGATAATTTAAATTGACAAGGATAACAATAAGTCAAGCAAGTTTTGAACCCTTAAAATACAATTAAAACAATATCATAAAAAAAGAAAACTGTTCATCTAGAAAATCTAATTTCCAAGGCAACAAGATCGGGTCTAAGTCTTAAACATTCTTAGTGAATCTAGCTATAAATGTTCAAATCATCCAATATTTTGCAAGCTTAGTAAAACAAATCCGTACACATCTTTAAGATCATATACATATAACCTATATTTGACAAAAATGAGCTATACGTATGCTGTGTTAATAAGTGTAAACCTAAAAAAAAATAAAATCATCATAATGATTGAGAATATTACTTTCAATTTAGCCACATACATAAACAAGCGTGACTGACAAATTTTAATTTCAATTTTCTTATTATACTTTGAACTTGTCAAAGATATTAATAGATATAAAGAACTATAGTACGTACAAGCATGAGTGTATACCTAACACAACATCCTGCTAAAACAAGTTCTTGGTTATTCCAATTTGTTTTGGTAACAATAAAATTGAGATGCAGATGGGTGTCAAGTTTTGATTCAAAAAAATATACATTTTAAATTTTTGTGATTTAAACTCATAAGAACTTCCATTTATTAAAAATTTTTTTTAACGTGTATTGGCCATAGTTCTCTAGAGATTATTAGTATTTCATATATACATATATCACTAAAAAGCGCTTTTTAAACCAATTTGTACTTTAAATTAATAATAATTTTGTTAAAATGGGTGTTTCAAAAATTAAACTTCTAACTTTAACTATTTTTGTAGGGTTCTTAGGAGTAGTATTATATCGGTTGTTATTACCTAACGAAATTCCCAAATTTGATCCTAACCAATATTGGGGACCAGGAAAACCTCCACAGAAACCTGATACATCTATAAGGGAGTTTAAGATCAATATTGAAGAAAAAGTAAGTACATACATGAATAAATTAAAAATACGGTATCAGAGAAATTTATGAAAACACATTGCAAACTCTTTATAGAAAAATCGTAAACGTAGATAATTTTCAAGATTGATTCTGGTGAGCTAGATAGAATATTCTTAAGAAAATTTACATTATTTTGTTAAATTAACAAAAATAAAATTCATGACACGGATTACTAGAAATTTCTGTGCATACTACTTTTTATTTAAACATATACAATATGTTTAATTTTTAGGATATAACGGACTTAAAATGGCGCCTAACACATATAAGACCTTTAATTCCACCATTAGAAGGTATTCAACAACAGTACGGAATGAACACTAATCTACTTAAAGAAATAATTGAATTCTGGAAAAACAAATATGATTGGAAACAAAGGGAAAAATTCTTAAATCAGTTCCCACAGTACAAAACAAATATTCAGGGTAAGAGTTAAAAACTTAACAGCAGTAATAAAAATGACATAAAACTTTCACTTGAAACGAAACAATTGTTGGGAAATAAATAAAAAACGACCAAGTGCGTACAGAACACACATTATACTACTGTTCCGTAGCAGCTCTAGATGTTAGTTTTTCTGTAATTTGCAATGTGCAATGAAAGATTGAATTTTTATCAAAAAAGATATTGAAACTGGAAAAATTAATGCAAAAGGGTCTGAGGTTTCTACTATTACAATTTGCTTCGGTTATAAAAGAATTGAAATAAGTGCTATTCCAAAAGAAAAAAAAAATTTTTAAGCCAAAAACAAATATTAAATTGGCATGTTTTAGTATGGCAAGCATATTAGGAATGTCTAGTCACAATTCCATGCATGGTAGAAAAATTCAAATTCGGATATTTCCCGTTACTTGTGCCAAATAAGTTTTCATGAGTGAGTGCCATTTTTGTGAGAGAGTAAAGCATGTTATTTTTAGAGAGTTAAGGAAATGTGGGTATTAATAAGATATAATAAATTTATGAGTACGGCATAGTGGGGAAACAGATAAATTATAATATTGCATTGGGGTGCAAAATAGACCTTAAATTGGTTCGTGTAAATACACGGCGTATGCCTGTTCTCTTCCTGAACTTGCCTGGCAAAAAATAATTGAATAAATATGACGTGTTGACTGCTTATAACTTATTTATCAGCATTATTAACAAATGTAATTTTAGGTCTGGATATTCACTACCTACATGTTAAACCGAAAAATCCAGGAAACAAGAAAGTTCTACCCCTTTTAATCATTCATGGTTGGCCTGGGTCAGTGAGGGAATTTTATGATGTAATTCCAATTTTTACTACTCCCAGTGATGATAGAGACTTTGTTTTTGAAGTAATCGCCCCACATATTCCCGGATACGGATTTTCGCAGGCCGCTTCTAAACCTGGATTAGGCGCAGCTCAAGTTGGAATTGTTATGAATAATTTGATGCAGCGATTGGGTTATAAACAGTACTACTGTCAAGGTAGGGCATAATCAAATAAAAATCGAACATTTTCGATTTGGTTGTATGTCCAATCGTTATCAAGTATAAACAGTGTATACTTGATAACGATTAGATATACAACCAAATGGAAACGTCGTGTCGTAAAAATAAATAAAAATAAAGACAATACAAGTCCGACCGACACATTTTAGTCAATCTTCAACATTATCTAGAACCTTCAAACAAACATTAAGTTTACCGTTGTAATTTAAGTAAATATAAATAGGGTGTTTTGGTATTTGACGCACAATTTTTTTAGTTTCAAATATTTTATCAAAATAATTATTGCATGTCGACTTTAATTTGTGAGGTTGATTACCTCAAAAAACAAAGAAGGAAATCCTATAGGATCCGTCATTCGATATCTGAGTCTATCGGAGGAGGATAATGAAAAGATCGGAATAAATAACGTTGAGACGATCCTCATAATTCTGTCAACAACCTACCTAATACCAAAGAGGATTTGGTATAATTACCAGGAACTGAGTTTTAGCGAACACATGTATTTAAAAGATTGTACAAAAGGCAGTGGTCCTTTCGACCTCTCTCTAGAAGCTTCTGAAAAATACATTAGACATTACCTAGAGCCCGACAGCATGGTAAAGGATCTTACAGAATTCATTTCGTTTAATACAAGAGTAACTAGTATAATAGGAAAGCTGTATACAAATTTCGCGAGGAATTAATATCAAGCCATTTGCTGTGTTGGGTTTATCGGAAATTTGTTCAAATTTTCGAACACTATGAATAAACCGTAGGCATGAATTTTGAATGAATAAGATCAAGATTCATTTTAATTAGGCAAGTCCCGTAATTGACTTCACAAAATTAAATTAGAAAGCCTTTGTAAGTGGTTATTAACCGATTTCTAAAAGAAGAAAGTTCAAGAGTCAACCGCTATTTTTGTTTATTATGTGTATACATTGATTACTCCGGAACGGCGGTGCTGAGAACTGAGTAACGAGATGAACTGCACTTGAAAATGCCAAATGAGATTTTGGCGAAACGTCGTAAAAACGATTTTTTGAATGAACAAATTGAAACCCGGAGTAACCAAACCATTCATTCCACCATCCGTGAAAACCTACGATATATATATATATATATATATATATATATATATATATATATATATATATGTTATGTTGGATATTCTCACGGGTGTGATGTGCGATTGAAGGTTTTCGGATATCCCGTGTATGTGCTGAGTCCTTCTAAGGATTGTAAGGCAGCTGACGTTTCGGTGAAATCTCATTCACCATCTTTAAAGTTCACTGTATGGCGTCTACGAGCGAACTCACTGAGCTTTGAAGATGGTGAATGAGACTTCACCGAAACGTCAGCAGCCTTACAGGCCTGAGAGGGACTCAGCACAAACACGGGATACCCGAAAACGTTCAATCGCACATCACACCCGTGAGAATATCCGACATAACATATATATATATATATATATATATATATATATATATATATATATATATATATATATATATATATATGGGACAACAGTACAAATAAAATCCAATGATTTATTTTATCAAAAATTATTAAATATTCTTAGAATAATGTACCGAAAGACTTATCATAATCTAATTTTGTCCGTGACCTTGGATAATGGCGATAAAGATTAGTCGAAGGTCACTATAGCTGCTTGGCTAACAAGTGGGAAAATTTTAGATATTTTCCGAGAATTATTGGTCAAATATAATAAGAAGAAATAGTAAAATATGCGGGCTACGGGCAATATAACAAAAGCATGTCAATATTCTATCTACCATAAACAAAACTGAAAAATAAACGTTTGCTTCAAAATTTAAGAAATTTCTGATTTTTAAAACACATTGTTATGTTAAATGGATTTTTATTTACTACATTTAAAGATAAGTGAAGGCGGCTAGTTTTCAGAGTTGGTACAATTTAAGTCACTTTTAATTTTAGGTGGAGATTTTGGTGCGATCATTCTTCAATCCCTCTCCGTACTTTATCCAGAAAATGTTCTAGGTTATCACACTAACTTTGCAGTCATTTCTACACCACTGTCGAATCTTAAATACTGGTTGGGTATGCTCTATCCATCTTGGATAGTAAAACCAGAGCATTACTCGAGGGTTTATCCATTATGGAATAATTTCGAATCTAATCTTAAGGAAACTGGTTATCTTCATATTCAAGCTACAAAACCAGATACTGTTGGTAAGTTACTTAGAATAACTATTAAAAAAACGTACGAACGGACATAATTTATTTTTCCAAAAAAAAAAACTAAACCGACTTCTAAAAATTGCTCTAAAAAGTAAAAAATAAATTATAAATTGTTTTAAATTACAAGTAATTTACTCATTTGCTTAGTTTTTTTTTTTGGAGTAAAAGCGATTATTTTAATTCTATGTAGGTTATTGGTAATTTTAACCGACTTCATTTCTACATAGCTTTTGATCTCGGTTCTATTTCTTTATAGATTAGTTAAGAGGGTTTTTGTGTAGTTGGAGGTATTTTTTATAAAAATTAAATTAAGCTCCGCCTTTAAAAAACTTCTAAGTAAAAGAATAAATTTACAATTATTAAATTAGTTGCAATTTAGAAAAAGCCTGTAATTTATTTTTTACATTTAAGTGCAATTTTTGTTCCTAAAAATAAATAATGTCATTCTTAATATTTTAAATTAGTCTTTAAAATGAGTACCCCTAATAAAGTTACACCCGTGCACGAAAAATGTTTAAAGTAGAAACGAGATAATGTAAGGAAGACAACAGCTAAAAAGAACAGAGCCAGTTCGCTACTCAATAATTTTGTTTCTTTTCTTTCGGTTTTCAATTTTTCCGCCACAAAATTACCGTGGAAATATTCTATAGGAACCTTCTTGTAGAAAACCGAATCAAAACATCTTATTCCAAGCAAAAATATTGCGCTAGAAAGTTTACTCATCAACAATCTGTCAATAAATTTTTGGCCTTCTTGCATAAACCTACCGAAGAAATATAGGCAGGATGGCCTTAATAGTACTTTCTCTATAATATACTGAAAATCATTTCAAAATAACTCACTTATGTTAAAAGTCATATGCAAATAAAGTCATGTAAAAAGTTCTTTGACTGATTTCAAAAAGATAAATGAGTTAGTAGTCATTGCATAGTGCGTACATAAATATTAGTAGTGTAAATCAGTTTAGGTACGTGCACATATCGAACGAGAAAGTAAATAATTATTACTTCATAAATGTATGATGGATTGTTGGTTAAAAACGGGTAGTTTTATCAGGTCTGACGAAAACTTGAACGAACAGTCAATTGCTTCTTCAACGTCAGTCCTTGATTTGGAACCAACGCAGGATGGCATTTGTAGTGAGTTGCTGTTTCGCCAGATTGAAAACAGAGAAAAAAAATAAGCGAACAGAGTGACAAAAAAGGAAACAAATGAAAATATGATATGACTACAAATGGGTTGTTATTTTTCCAGGGAGGAGTCAGAACTCAAATCGTTTTGCGTAATTTGTAACGAAATCCTGGGCAACTGCAATTTAACACAGACACCTTGAAACAAGATATCCGGATCACATGAATAAACATGTTGAAAGTTGGCAGGTAATAAAAAGTCTGGTGCTTCCTTTTTTCTAACAGATTTAAACGAAGATAATAAAATGGCTTTTAAGGTATCAAAAAACATATAGCGGCAGAAAATTTTATTGGATCGTGTACTAAAGACATCACGAAGTGTATGCTTAGAGAAAAAGTGACAAAGAAAAATTATTTTGTTCCCTTATCAAAAAACACAGCGTCGAGGAGAATTAATGATTTGGCAGATTATGTGGGAAGTGAACTTTTAAAAGAATACAATTGAATTATTTCACTATTCAGTTTGACGAATCGACTGATATAATAAACGCTGCAGTATTGCTTGTCTGTGTTAGATATATTTTTAAGAATTCCATTCAAGAAGATATATTAGTTGCAAAACCACCTAAACCTATATAATACATGCGGCAATTTTCGATATAATCGATGAATATTTAAAAAAAATTAATTAAATTGGTCTTTCTGCTTGGCTATATGCACTAATGGTATAAAGTCAGTCCCTGGAACATTTTCTGATCTTGTATGTGGCTAAAGAAGATTAACGAGAATATTGAATGGACTCATTGCTGTATTCATAGACAATCACGCATATAAGCGCATGCCTACAACGTTATCCAGTATTTTAAGCAACGCTGTAAAAATTGTAAATATTATCGCGTCTATTCCGTGTGCTTTCTGAGAACTTTGGAAATCCTCACGTTTCTTTACTAGTTCATACAGAAGTTAAATGACTTTTTCGTGGCAAGGTTATGACCCGCTTGTTTAAATGGAAGTCTGAAGTTTTCTTAACCATTCATAGGCCTAGGTATCACCATTTTCAATGTGCTTGAAAAAATAGCAGCTATTCTAAAGTACAAATATTTTGGTTCTCCCATCGCCACTTTATTAGAGAATAAAATGCAACTTGACAAAAATATTGAAAGGGATATTACTGAACATCTCAAACAATTTCAATTAACATTCAGGGATTACTTTCTTAAAAAACCGATTATATCTAGATTGCACATCTGGATACGTAATCCCTTTCTAGGAGATATAACTTGTAATAATTCCCTAAAAACTGTTTTTTTTTTGAAGACCTCTTTGTAATTGGTTTTTGGCTCAGTCTGAGAAATGTATATCCTGTTTTGACAGAAAAAGCTATTAAAGTTTTATTGCTCTTTTGTACAATATATCTATGTGAGGAAGGATTTTCAACATACACTTACCTGAAAGATAACTACAGAAACAGGTTAAATGCAGAACCTACTCTAAGACTCAAACTTCTAGACATCGAAGCAAATTTTAAATTTCTTCGTTCCACCAAACAGGCACAAATATTCAATTGAGGACTTTTTCAAATTCTGTATTATTGTATTAATTTTGTAATAATTCTTTTCGTGGGTTAAGCTTCCACTTTAGTTTTAATAATGTTTATCTGTAAATATTTTACGGTTATGTTTTAGTTTTTCGTTACGAACTGCCATTCAATATGGCAACTAATTCTTAATAATCCAATTTTACATTCATTTACTGTTCCTAATGACTACAGAAGAGGTTCGACAATTTATTTCGATCTTTTTAATGGGTTCGCAAGAAGAAAAAAGTCAGGAATCGCCGCTCTACAATATGTCGAAAATCACATCCAAGTAACTGACTTTTATCTAAAGTAATATGAAAATCAAATTGTTAAAAGTTCTCACCTCCTTGAAATAAACCTATCTTCGAAATATTTTTGTGAAACTACTATCGTGAACTTCCCAGAATATGCTGAAATATTGTTAAAATATCTCACTTCTGTCAAAAAGTATGAATTTTGTATCAAATTTCTCTAGCTTACAAATTGTTTCCAGTATTTTTCAGTTTTTAACCTGTTTGCAATAATGGTAAATGATGAAAAATATACTTGCAGCTGGTATACATAAATAAATTAATGTATATTTAGAAGGAACCAACTGAAAAAGTCTTATAAGGACAGTCGGACTTTGTTCTAGTTAAGAATCAAAATAGGTTTACAAATGGCGGTACATTACCAATGGAAAAAGTTTCCACTATTTTTATTAGTTTTTTGCAATCTGAAGTAGTACTTTTGATTCCCAACTCGAACAAAGCATGCTCGTCCTTATGATATAAGGCATTTTCAGATGGTTTCTTTCAATTATGCCTTGCAATAAACCTATTTCGAAAATATTTATATAGGATCAGCATCGAGAATCTATCAAAATATGCTAAAAGTTTCATAAAAAACGTCTCTCTCCTATCAAAAATTATGCGTGAATCGACATTAAAAAAATAGAAATCGACTTGATAAACCTTTTTTTTGTCTGAAATCGATTTACTAGGTATCGTTATATGTATATACTAGCAGGTACACGTCGCGGCTTCGACACTACATACTAATGTACGAGTAGTTTAAACAAAATCTATGCAATAGTTGATTATCTGGCAAAATAACATATTTCAACAATTTTCAGCCTTACAAAAAGGAATTTCGGAAAATACACAAAAATCATTTTTTAGATAATATGTGAGGCCAAAAATCATGTTCGTATTATGATTTCTCGAAGCGAAAATAATTCTTCTTGACAGAGAGTCCAACAAGACTTATACATAGACCGAAAGAAAAATTATCGAAAAACTGAAGAACACTCTCTAATAAATATCCCAGCAAAGACACACATAGCAAAATTTAACTAGACCAACTGAGTAAACTAAATGACGCTGATTTGTATACACAGGCTTACTCCGATGACCTTATTCGGGACTGAAAGAACGAGTGAGGAGGGGGCCTCCAGATCGCAGAGCGATGGTGCCGTAGAGGAGGGCTCGGAATAAACCCGGATAAGGCCGAAGTGGTACTTTTACAAAAAAGAAGGAAATGGGAAGACTTCCCACAATTACATTGTCAGGAAGGACTCTGTAATATAACGGAACATTTAAATACCTGGGAGTAATTCTGGACTCACGAATGAGCTGAAATGATCATATTGAACCAAGAAGGCCATATGTGCTTTCTGGGCTTATAAACGAGCCTTTGGGTGCACATGGGGGCTGACACCCAGAGTACTATTTTGGAAATACACTATGGTGATCCGCCTCATAATCACCTATACCGCTATTGTATGGTGGCCTAGTACAACAAAGCACAAATACCGTCTTTAACTTGACAAAGTTAAAAGAATAGCTTGTGTGGGTGCTATGAGGACTGCGCCAACCAAGAAATCCTGATGAACCTGTCTCCTCTCCACTTATACAGACAGAGACAACGAGACCCTGAAGACTCTCGTCTCAATTGCCTAAGGCATCTCGGAACTGGAACTGGCGGCTACTCAGTTGTCTGGGAAAGCGTGGTGGAGAGGTGTCCATCACTCTCCATTGAGACAGATTACATGGCGCCACATTTAAATCCCAACAACTATTTAAAGACATTTCTGCCAAGTAGAGAGGATTGGTTGGGATAACAAAATCTCTTTCGAAACAGGGATTCTGGTGGTATGCAGATGGATTTCGATAAGATGAAAGAGTTAGAGCCGGAGTGTTAGGTAGGAACACAGAAGTCAGAGATTCCTACCCTCTCGGACAACGTGCGACGACATTTGCAGCGAAAATTTATGCTATTTTGCAATGTGGCGATCTCTGTGAGAGGGACAGTAAGGCTGCGATAATGATACTAAAGTCCAGTATCGTAACTTCGGCACTTTAGTGCAAGGATGTACTGAACAGTCTGATAAGGAACGGATGCACCATCAAACTAGTGTGGATCCAGGGTCACCTGGACATATGCGGGAATGAGGAGGCGGGATCCGCAATTAAACCATATGGACCCCAACCAATTCTACTTGTCCCATTTGCCATTGTTAAAATTGAATTAAAATTATTGCTGGAAAGCAAATCTGCTGAATCGTGGAGAGGAATTCTTGGAATGAGGCGTGCCAAGAAACATATAGCTGGAACTAGCGCACGGTTTACTATAGAGCTGTGAATTGTGGTAGGATTGTTGATAACACATTGTCACCTGAGAGGCCATCTTCATAAGATCGGTATCGTAGACGACTCGACTTGCAGATGGTATCTGGAGGAAGATAAAACTATTGATTATGTTCTCAAAGAGTGCCCAACACTCAACGGACTAAGTCAGAGACATTTTAGAGAGACAATTTTATTACCGAAAGCAATTAGGCAAGTTCAATTACCGAGGCTGCTTGGATTCTCAAAAGTGATCGGCTTCGAATGACTTCCAGCTATGGTGGTCTGTAAAAGGCCAAATACAGCCCAGACATCGATGGTCAAGTATCACCATTCATTCATAGACAAACAGGACCAAAATTTGTCTGGTGTTGCATGAATTGAAAAATTTTACAAATCTTTCTAGAGCAGTGATTTAACAACATTCGCCCGAGTCAATTAAGAGACAAAACTATGAACTATTAATTGTTATTTTTAATTTATTTTAGGAGTTGGTGTAACCGATTCGCCAGCTGGTTTGGCAGCTTACATTTTAGAAAAGTTTACGAGTGGAACAAACATTCAATGGCAAAGTCGAGAAGATGGTGGATTATTGGAAAAATTCACTTACACGGATCTATTGGATAATGTGATGATCTACTGGTTTTCCGGATCTGCTACTTCTGCTTTTAGATTATATGCAGAGACATTCAACAAAGCCCAAATGGGAGCAGGTATTTTAAGGTAAATATTATTGTTGTAAGAGCTAAAAGCAATGCACTGAAATAAATCGTATTGGCTAATTTAAAACCTTTAATTATATATTACAAATAACAGATTCGCCGACAACCCAATATTTTTTAAATTTGTAAGTCTATCTTCCCTCATACTCCATACCAAAATATTAAATTGACAAAAAGTACACCTCTACATATACTATTTTTTTCTTCACTTTTAGTTTTATTAAAAATTATTTAATTTGGATAATACATGAGTTTTAAATACATTTAAATTGAAAAATTATACGACCATCACGTATTTCATCATCACAAGTATTTGATTGTAATATTTAAAGTGGTATCAATAATACTATAATTTCAGCCAACCTTTAAAAGTACCAACTGCCATTGCTAGATTCGAAAATGATGTCTACGTTGCCGATGGAATCATAGGAGAAATTTTTCCAAAAAACCTTCAACTTACAGATTTTGAAGGAGGACATTTCGCAGCCTTTGAGTTACCAAAAATATTTGCTGCTGATGTTTTTAGCGCAGTGAACAAGTTTGAAGAATATAATAGGAGAAATAAAGTTTAGTTTATTTTCCATACTTAATAAAAACTTAAATAAAGACTTCATGTTTTTACAGTTTTTCGTTTTAATTTATTGTACTTCTATATATCTCTATTAAAATAATATTAAAATGTATTATTAACAAGAAATCAGTAATATTGGGAAAGTTTTACCGAACAATAACTTAATGTTTAAGGAATATTAATATATATATATATATATATATATATATATATATATATATATATATATATATATATATATATATATATATATATGTATATATAATTACAAAAATTTATTAGGTTATTTCCTTAAAAGTTTTGAAAAATAAAATTTAACTCTAGTGGGTGTTTTTTTTCGTTCACTTATAAATTTAGGAAATTATGTTGCTGTTTAAGTATATTTATTTGAGGGCATGGGACATGAAAGTCATGGTGACGGGTAGGAGACGTGAAGAAATTAACCAAAGTGGGATCGTTCATTAGCTGCAGCTGTTACACCAGTCAATGTGATCGAAAAGGGATGATTTTATGCATAAATGTTCAACAGCAATTGTTTTGGATTTATGTTGTGGGTGGGGTATATCTAGGTATAAATGAGTCCATTTTTAGAGCTAGTTTTTTTCTTTTGGATAAATAAATAATGTTTATACTTCGAAAATTAAATTCAAAAGGTCGACGTATTAAAAAAACGTTTAATTTGAGTCTTGCACGTTAAAATCGGTTTATTATTTGTTGAGATAACAGCAATAGTGGACATAGATGATGTGTTATGTCATTTTTAAGTCGTTATTGGGGTCCTTAAGAACACAAAAAATCTGCCCGGTCGGTCCAACAGTTAGTTATTACAATTGCTTATCCCAGAGATAATCCATTCTTTTCATAAGTCATAGGTAGAGGTGCGTCTGAAAAAGCAATAAATTTATCGAGATTTGCACCATGATGTAAAAAACAAAACAGATTTATTTAAGTGCAAAATAATAGCTAAATAAATTTTTTTTTTTAAAAAAAAGAAGCACTAAAAAGCAAAAAAAAAATATCAATATAAATTTTTTCATGAAATCAAAATTTTTGAAGTCAACACCTGACAGAAACTTATTCACAAAAAGATTGTGAAATACTTTTTAATTGCTTTCTTACCGCAGCTTGTATGTATCTTGTGTTAGTAATTATTTGTGTCATTTGATAACAATTTAGCGCCGAATTCAAAAATTTTAACATCTTGGGTAAATTATGTTGTTATTTTTTGCTTTTTAATGCTTTTTTAGAAGTCAGTTGAATTATTTACAAAAATTTTATTTTTCGATTTTTAATTTTAAATTGAGTCGAGTTTTTAAGATATCAAAAAAGTACTCATTTTATCTAAAGTTGTAGATCACACAAAACTGAATAACAGAAAATCGTTTGATTCCGAGAACTCTCCAAATACCAGTTTTGAATAAAATAGCACCAAACAAATATTTAGTTTGGCATAATAAATGCGCTATTTTGAATTATAAGAAAGTAATTTTTGATTTGAAATTTAAATCATCAAAACCTCCCTACATCAATGCTGAAGTAACTTGAGATATTTTATTCTGCATATTAAATTTTAGAAAATTAATTTAAGATCTTTAATAAATGTCCCAATTAACCCCCCAATATCAATTTCTACAAACTCGGAAAAATGTAAAATTTTTAGTTCCCCATATGGCATCTGATATATTAAATCTTAAAAAGTTAACCTCAGATTTATAATCTACGATTCCAAAAACCACTTAATACAGATTTTAAAAAAATGTGAATAATGTTAAATTTTTAACCCTTTCGCCTTAAAGAATTTCAAAAAAAAAATTATTTTAAACTCTTAATGTTCTTGTAACTTCAATAGTCAGCGTTTTAAATAAAGACCTACATCTGTAAGGATAAATAAATAGTATGTTTTAGGAACTATTTACTGTTTCAAGATGATCATTTGACCGATAAAGAACTTAAAATAAGATGGAGTATATTTCATATTATATATATATATATATATATATATATATATATATATATATATATATATATATATATATATATATATATATATATATATATAATAATTTATTAATAAAAAAAGTCAATTAAACCGAAAGGTTTATGCCACTATTGTGGGGCTGCAATCAAAAGGATGGTTGGCCAGAAAATAAAACTCTGTTTTGTTAGTATAGCTATCGAGAAATTTTATTCTTATTATCAGGATTTCTTCAAAAGAGAAAATACCCTTCCTTAAATCTAGTTATCGTAAAATAAAAATAAAGAAAAATCCTACCAAAGTGGGTGTGTACAAAAAGCCAAATTTTGTCCAACAGTAGCAGATATTTTGCGCTATGAACTAGGAAAACATATTATGATAAAAATTTTAAAAGTTAAACATTAATTTATTTGAGAGCTTAATTCTTAGCAGGTAAACGCTGTCGAACCTCATTTAAGAATTAATAAGACTGACAAGTGACAGCAGCGCTAAAAGCTCGTTTCAAAGATATTATAAAAAAAAATTATTTCAAAAATCCCTTAATCCATTTTAATATTTTCTATTTAAAGGACTTGCGATAAAATGAGACATTAAATGTTCAATTAAAAACCATCCAAAATTTTATACGCTTAGTAAAACAGATCCGTATATATCCTTAAGATCATATAAATGTAACCTATATGTGACAAAAATGAGCTGTACGTGTGTTGTGTTAATAAGTATAAACCTAAATAAAAAATAAAATCATCATAATGATTAAGAATATTACTTTCAATTTGGCCACGTACATAATCAAACGTGACTGACAAATTTTAACTTCAATTTTCTTATTATACTTTGAACTTGTCAAAGATATGAATAGATAAGAAGAACTATAGTAGGTACAAGCATGAGCGTAGACCTAATATAAAATTGTTATAAAAAAATTGAAGCGACTTCTAAAAGTGCGCTAAAAAGTGAAAGATAACTATAAATTTTTATATGAAATAGAACTATTTGAAGTCGGCGCCAAATTAATACCTGACAAAATGTGATTTGGATAAACAGATTAAAAATACTTTATTTGTAATTGTTTGCTTACCATATTTATATATATTAGTAGTTAAATATTTTATTTACAAATAATTTGACGTCGATTTCAAAAAGTTCAATTTCATATAAAAATTTATAGTTATCTTTCACTTTTTAGCGCACTTTTAGAAGTCTCTTCAATTTTTTTATAAAAATTTTATTTTTTTATTTTTAGTTTCAGAATTCATTATGATATCCATAAATTATTTAAATACTAACGAGATTAGTGTACCTCGCAATGACTCCACGGTGGCAAAAAAGTACCCATTTTATCCAAAGTTTTAAATCACCCTAAAATGAACCACTAAAAATTCTTTAGTTCTTAGAGTTTTCCAAATACCAGTAAAATTGTGTCAAACAAATATTTAGTCTGTCATAGTAAATCCACTCTCATTAATTTGAAATTGGTAATATAGGCCCCAAAACCTTCCAATATCGATGTTTAAAGAACCTGAAATGTAAATTTGTTAGCTCGATATATTTTATACTGCATATTGAGTTTGTATACTCCTCAAGAACCGCACAATACCAATTTTCAATATTTAAAGAACCTGAGATGTAAATTTCTTAGCTCGATATATTTTATACTGCATATTGAGTTCGTATACGCCTCAAGAATCCCATAATATCAATTTTAGACAAAATTGGAATATGTAAAATTTTCTGTCCTTCGTATTGTATCTTATTAACCAAATAGTTGTAAAAAATTAACTTTATATTCGTAATACACGACCCCGAAAACCTTCTAATACCAAATCTGAAAAAATGCGAATAAGGTAAAATTTTCAACCCACCATATTGCATCCGCTATATTGAATTTCAAAAAAATTATTTTAAATCGTAATCTAATCTAAATCTAAACCCTTCAAAGCCCCCTAGTACCAATTTTGGATGAAATCCGGAAACTTAAAATTTCTAGACTTATATTCGCCATTTACATCTTCAAAAACGATCCAAGTCCCACCTTTGAGCAAAATCGAAAAATGTAAAATTTTTAGTCCGCTATCTTGGATTTGCCATAATGAATCCTGAAAAATACTTTTAAATTCATCATTTACATCCTTAAGAACCCCCTATACCATATTGAATCTGCCAGATTGATTTTTTCGAAAAATATTTTAAATTCATAATTTACACTAACAAAAATACCTCAGTACTGATTTTAGACAAAATCGGGAGATGTAGAATCTTTAATCCGCTATATTGGATTCGCCATATTGAATTTTTTAAAAATAATTTTAGATTAGTTATGTACGACCCTAAAAACTCCCTCGTACCAATTTTGGAAAATTGATTTTTTGTCCGCCATATTGGAACCTCCATATTGATTTTTTTAAAAATATTTTGGATCCATTATGTGCGACCACGAAAACTCCCCCACACCAATTTTGGAGAAAATCAGACAAAATTAAATTTATTTGTCCGCCATATTGGATCCGCAATTTTTAGGTTTTTAAAAATAATTTCAGATTCGTTGTGTACGACCCCAAAAATTTCTCCATACTAATTTTGGAGAAAATCAGACAAAATCAATTTTTTTTACCCCCATATTGTCAGAGCTATCTTGGATATTACTGCACTAATTTCGTCCAAAAAAATATGGGACCACCGCAGCAATTTCCTGAACATAACGTAAAAAATTTCATTCAAATCGGTACTGCCGTTCCGGAGTAATCGGTGTACATACATAAAAAAAATAGATATACGACGAATTGAGAACCTCCTTCTTTTAGAAGTCGGTTAATAACATCCTACCAAAACAAGTTCTTGGTTATTCCAATTTGTTTTGAACAACTAGATTGAGATGCAGATTGGTGTCAGGTTTTGTTTCAAAAAAATATACATTTAAAATTTTTGTGACTTGAATTCAAGTATTTCGATTTATTCAAAAAATTTTTAACGTGTATTGGCCGTAGTTCTCTAGAGATTAATATTATTTTATATATACATATATCAGTAAAAAGCGCTTTTTAAACGAATGTTTACATTAAATTAATAACAATTTTGTTAAAATGGGTGTTTTAAAAATTATACTTCTAACTTTAACTATTTTTGTAGGGTTTTTAGGAGTAGTATTATATCGGTTGTTATTACCTAACGAAATTCCCAAATTTGATCCTAACCAATATTGGGGACCAGGAAAACCTCCACAGAAACTTGATACATCTATAAGGGAGTTTAAGATCAATATTGACGAAAAAGTAAGTACATATATGAATAAATTAAAAGCATGGTATCTCAGAAATACATGAAAACATATTTCAAACTCTTTATAGGAAAATCTTAAACGTAGATAATTTTCAAGATTGACTGTGGCGACCTAAATAGAATAATATTCCTAAGAAAACTTACATTATTTTGTTAAATTAACAAAAATAAAATTAATTACTAGATATAACTATTGCCACCACGGCAAAGATTTGGATACTGTAATTAAATTTGAGAGTAGTAACTAATTGTCAATTTCTGTGCATAATACTTATTATTTAAACATATACAATATATTTAATTTTTAGGATATAACGGACTTAAAATGGCGCCTAACACATATAAGACCTTTAGTACCACCTTTAGAAGGTATTCAGCAACAATACGGAATGAACACTAATCTACTTAAAGAAATAATTCAATTCTGGAAAAACAAATATGATTGGAAACAAAGGGAAAAATTCTTAAATCAGTTCCCACAGTACAAAACAAATATTCAGGGTAAGAGTTAAAAACTTAACAGCAGTAATAAAAATGACATAAAAAATGAAACGAAACAATTGTTGGAAAATAAAAAAAACGACAAAGTGCGTAAAGAACATACATTATGTTACTGTTCCGTAGTAGTTCTAGTAAATACACGGCGTATGCCTGTTCTCTTCCTGAACTTGCCTGGCAAAAAATAATTGAATAAATATGACGTGTTGACTGCTTATAACTTATTTATCAGCATTCTTAACAAATGTAATTTTAGGTCTGGATATTCACTACCTACATGTTAAACCGAAAAATCCAGGAAACAAGAAAGTTCTACCCCTTTTAATCATTCATGGTTGGCCTGGGTCAGTGAGGGAATTTTATGATGTAATTCCAATTTTTACTACTCCCAGTGATGACAGAGACTTTGTTTTTGAAGTAATCGCCCCACATATTCCCGGATACGGATTTTCGCAGGCCGCTTCTAAACCTGGATTAGGCGCAGCTCAAGTTGGAGTTGTTATGAATAATTTGATGCAGAGATTGGGTTATAAACAATATTATTGTCAAGGTAGGAAATTGTCAAATAGATTTCTATACATATGCCTAAATTAGAAATTGATAACTTCCTTTAAAAGGATATGTTGACAGCTTGAAATTATTCTTGTTGACACCCAGGTATTACATTCTATGTAAACAAAATTGAAAACGTGCTTCCTTTTAAATTACAAAATAATTGACATAGTTAAAACATATAACTATTATATCAAGTAGACCCTTTGTAGAATTGATATTATATTTTTAATCTTAGGTGGAGATTTTGGTGCGATCATTCTTCAATCCCTCTCTGTGCTTTATCCAGAAAATGTTCTAGGTTATCACACTAACCTTGCATGGATTTATACACCATTATCATATGTTAAATACTGGTTAGGTGCACTATATCCATCTTGGATCGTTAAGCCAGAACATTACTCGAGGGTTTATCCATTGTGGCCTACATTCGAAAGAACTCTTAGGGAATCTGGTTATTTCCATATTCAAGCTACAAAACCTGATACTGTTGGTAAGTTAATTAGAATAACTGTAAATAAATATGTGAAAATTCAATACAAATCAATAACTTTGACTAGTAACTCGGAACTCGAATAAACCTAAAAAACATAATTATAGTTTCAACAAAAATACTTCCTCTTTACAAAAAATACTGGAAACACTTTTAAAGTAGCATGAGAAGGTAAGCGTAAATTTCCGAGCAATATTTGTAATATTGTAGTAGATTTTGTGAACAATCGACGTAAAAAAAAGTACCAATATACTATTTGTAAGTGCATTCGTACCTGAAATATTTCACTATCTTGTCCTTAAATCAATTATCTTTTTACGTCAAAATAATCCTTGAAAATTAAAAAAAATATAAAGAATTTTTAATAGTTGTTTACTTAAACAACAAGAATTTTGACAATGTTTTACTTCTTCAGACCAGATCATCAAAAGTTATGGCAGTTCATTTCCTGCTTATATTATAGGCGGTTTGAAGGCAAAAAACATTAACTTGCTATGTCATCGTTAAAATTTTTATTTAAATTTACTATAGCTAATTCAGTTAATTTTATCTCATTTGTGTAAATAGTTACGTTATGGGCAAACACAACGTCCTTTTCTTTAAGTACCTCTCATAAATTCTTCGAATAAAAGTATTAGTTGCTTTTTGGTCTTACTGCGAAGCCCGTAGTTCTAATTCCTTGTTAATTTCTTTCCCAGTTTGGTTATTTTATCTTCCTGAATTTTCACTACATTCTTAACACTACAAATACATTTGATTATCACTGTTGGGCCCCTATTTATGTTACGTTACTTGGTATTCACTAGACTGTGAGTTATTGTTATTTGAACTTATGTTACCTTTTCTTTCAAGTTAAATTTTGGCTTTTCTCTCTACTATTCCAGTGAAATTCTCCATTTTATTCTTTCATATGACAGTTTCCCAGAAATTTATTTGATTAGTTTTATGCATCTCTTTTAACTGTAAAATTTGACAGTGGTCCTATTTTGATCTTATTATTTTAATATATTGTGTGGTAATCGTGATAATTAATTTTGTCTATATTCTAGTATGATTTTCAACCCTCTTAATAATTTTCTTTGTCTATTCAGGACGATATCTAGCGGGGAGAGGGAAATTTGGGCAAGTAATTTAATTCTGCGTCGATAATGGCTAGCGGAAGATATTTTTTAATTTAAAAATAATGAAATGTTACTTATTTAATTTTGGACAGAAAATGTTAATGAATAATGTAAGCTTTTTTAAAAAAATTATTTTAGCCGAGTGTTGTTACTCAGAATCGTTTTTGGACTGTAATTTCTTTCAAAAGTGTCAAAATTTTTTACGCGGTTTGTTATAAAATCGAGGCCATTTTACCTGGACTTTTACTTGTCTTGCTTGAAACAACCGAAGAAATTCTACATTTTTTAATACAGTTTATATGATCTATTCTTTGGGATTTTGTAGTGGAAAATCGTTTAAATTGTTCTGGTAATTAAGTTTAGTGTAGTAGTGGAATAGAGAGAGTTTGCGTTATAAGTTAATAATCACCCAAATATTAAAATAGCCATATTTAGTTAGGAGACAAAATATTTAATGAACTATTAATGATTATTTTTAACTTATCTTAAGGAGTTGGCGTAACCGACTCACCAGCTGGTTTGGCAGCTTACATTTTAGAAAAGTTTATAAGTGCAACTAACATTCGATGGCAAAGTCGGGAGGATGGTGGATTACTGGAAAAATTCACTTACACGGATCTATTGGATAATGTTATGATCTACTGGTTTTCCGGATGTGCAACTTCTGCTTTTAGATTATATTCAGAGACATTCAACAATGCCCACACGGAAGCAGGTGTCTTAAGGTATTATTGTCAAGTTAAGGAACAAAAATGAATTTTAGTGATCAACTTAAAAATAAGCTTATATAATTATACAATTATTTTCCTAAATGATAATAAATGTTAAATATAGCGCCCCTCCCAATACACTTTTCTGGATATGGCAGTCGTTCAAAACATTTGTGCTCCATATTGTCTAGAAATGTGAAGTTATAAAATATTTGATTAATTTAACATAATTTGAAATTAGACCATTAATAAATGTTTATATTAATTCTCAATATTTACTTAAAGGTGTCTTGCCGTAAAAAATATAAACTAAGTTTATAATGATAATTTCAAATCTATTTGAAAGTGAAGTGAAATCTTAAACTTACCCAACCTTTAAACTATGAACAAAATATATAATTACACATATTTATCGTGTTTCATCATCATATTATCTTATATTAAAGTGATATCATTATTACATATAATTTTAGGCAACCTATAAAAGTACCAACTGCTGTGGCTAGATTTGAAAATGACATTTACTCTGCCGATGGAATCATAGAAGAAATTTTTCCAAATAACGTTCAACTCACAGATTTCGAAGGAGGACATTTTGCAGCCTTTGAGTTACCAAAAATATTTGCCGCTGATGTTTTTAGCGCAGTAAAGAAATTTGAAGAATATAATAGTAAAAATAAAGTTTAGTTTATTTTCCATATATTATAAGAAATTAAATAAAGACTATACATTTTTACAATTTTTAATTTTAATTTACTTTACTTCTTTGCGCATCTTTTAATGTTATACTAAAATGTATTATTAACAACAACAAACCAGCAGTATTAGAAAAGTTGTATGGAATAATAACTCACACTCCAAGGAATATTAAGAATATAATTATAAGGATTTGTTTCGTTATTTATGTGGAAATTTTTGAGACTAAAATTTAACTCTAGCAGGGGCTATTTTTTTCACTCACTTATAAATTTAGAATATTATGTTGCCGTTTAAGTATACTTACTTTTTTTCCTTGGACAAATAAACAATGTTTAAACTTGGAAAATTAAATTTAAAAATTCCACGTATTAAAAAAAAACCTTTAATTTGGGGTTTTGCACCTCATAATCAGTTTATTACTTACTGAAATAACAGCAATAGTGGACATAGATGATGCATTATGTCATTTTTAAGTAGTTATTGGGCTCCTTTAAAAGTAAAATTCTGCCCGTTCGGTCCAACAGTTAGTTATTACAATTGCTTATCCCAGAGATAAACAATTCTTTTTGATAATTCATAAGTAGAGGTGCGTTTGAAAACGCAATGCATTTTTCGAGACTTGCACCATAATGTAAAAAACGAAACAGATCGACTTAAGTGAAAAATAATGTCTAAATATAATTTTTATAAAAAAAATTTAACCGACTTCTAAAAAGCGGTAAAAAGCGACAATTGACAATATACATTTTTACATGAAATTGAAATTTTTGAAGTTGGCCCCTGACAGAAAGTGATTCACATAAAAATACTGAGAAAAACTTTATTTTTAACTGCTTTTTTACCATAGCTTGTATGTTTCTCGTTTTAGTAGTTATTTGTATCATTTAGTAATAATTTGATACCGAATTCAAAAATTTCAATTTCATAAAAAAATTATATTGTTTCTTCCGCTTTTTACTGCTGTTTTAGAAGTCGTTTCAATTTTTTTGTGAAAATTTTATTTTTCGGTTTTTAGTTTTGAATTGAGTTTTTAAGATCGCAAAATCCAAAGTTGTAGTTCACACTAAACTGAACAACAGAAAATCTTTTGATACGGAGAATTCTCCAAATACCAGTTCTGAATTAAATTGTACCAAACAAACATTTAGTCTGCCATAGTAAGTTCGCTATTTTGAATTTTAGGAAAGTAATTTTGGAGTCGTAACCTAAGTCCCCAAAACCTTCCAGTACCAATACTGAATTAACGTGTGATATGTAAGTCTTTTAGGGAGACTTATTTTATTCTGCACATTAAATTTTAGGAAATTAATTTAAGATCCATAATATACGCCGCGAGAACCCCACAATATCAATTTCTACAAAATCGGAAAAATGTAAAATTGTTAGTCCTCCATATTATATCCGCGACATATTAAACTGTAAAAAATTAGCCTCAGATTCAAAGCCTATGATTTCAAAAACGACCCAATACCGATTTTGAAAAAATGTGAATAACGTTAAATTTTTAACCCTCTCGCAATAATGAATCTAAAAAAAAAATTAACTCGCATCTTAATCTTCACCCTTGAAAATTCCCCAGTACTAATTTTGGACATAATCAGAAAATATTAAAATTTTCAGACCATCATATTGCATCTGCCATTTGAATTAAAAAAAAAATTATTCGTGATTTACACTCACAGAAATCCCTCAGTGTCAATTTTAAACGAATCTTAAGATATTAAATCTTTGGTTCGCCATAATGGATCCTCCATATTGAATTTTTTTAAAGTTTCAAGTTTAAGGTCATCGGGAAGTTAATTTAAAATCGATTGCAAAATTTGTACTGAACAGGCAAACAGACAAGAATTTGAATTAATAAAAATATGGTAAAAACAACATTGACCTTGAAATATTGGTTCAAGGCGAGTTTGTATTGTATTCTCATAAGGTTTATGTATGGATACAAAATTTCAGCTTGACTGGATAATCGGAAGGGAGGTTGACTTTGAAATGATTTTGAAACATACGTTCAAGGTCAGTTTTAATGTTATATTATTGCATTATTAGTTCTGATCTATGTTTAAAGTTTTAGGTTTTTAGCTTATCAGGAAGTAAAATTTGTACCCGACAGATAAACAGATAAACAAGAAAGCGAGTTAATAAAAACTTGGTAAAAATAATGACAAGTATCAATACCAGGATTTTAATATTATTTTTCAATGAACTGCGGTCACAATACTGGAAAATAAACTTTATAGCAGATACCTCAGAAAGCTGGCAACCAGAAAAATCTAAAAAAGAAGCTGCTACTAATAATTAAGACAACTCTCTTATTTGAACCACCATAAAACAGTTTTTGAGAATATTTCTACTTGAATTGTAATAGTTAATGTTAAAAAAATTGAGTTACCCCAGAAGAGAAAAAACTTAATTTTGACATATTTATATTTTCCCACTTTTTTACATTTCATAAAGTTCAATATTTTGATATAAAGCCGAATATTCCGAATACACAAAAATGTTCCTTTTTATAGTTCTTTTACTCCGCTAATGATCTGAGGTACATGCGCAACAGCAGTAATAAAACAAGATAGGTGAGAATGCTCAAAAATATGTTTTTAATAAGTACTTCTAACTAGTGTTTAAAAAGTTTAAGGTGTTTCGTGCAATAAGGTGAATCTATACTAAATTAATAAATTGTTGTTAATTTATTAAGAGATATTTTCCTGTTATTGTTTGTCCTAATTATTAATTTGAGGTTACAACAGATTGCTTATCTTAAAAGAATACATTAAAGAGATATTAGAGCTGAAAAGAATTATCGACATCCCTACGAATGCAAGATCGAATTAAAATTAAAATAAAAATTGATATAGAAAAATTTAGATATTTTGTTCGTTCACTGAATATAGATTCAATAAGTGGTAAACATATAAATCAAATGCAGTTTTAATGATAGGATGAGTTGGTCCATACTACAGCCATTTTTAAATTACTAATATTTTTTTGTTATGTTCGTTTGTCCGTTTATTTCACCATATATGACAGGCTTATAACTTCGTCAGTTTATAGTCTTTTGCATTGAAATTTTACAAGTACATACGTGACATCACTACAATGCAATATAATTATTTGTTTATATGTGCAAATCTTTTGGCTACTTTGTTACCTACTCGACAAAAAAATAATAACAAATAAAATATTAGAAATGGATAAAAGAATGAATAAGATTTTTCTCCACGGTTTAAGACTGTAAACTTTTATTGATATCTTTTTTTTTTTGTAAAAAATTTATTAGTCTTAGATGCTCGGGCCAAATCGGGAACGGACGAAAGTAATGTTTCATTGGTGGAGCAATCGAGAGGTGGTACTAACGCAAAGAAACGCGGTGAGGTTCCGAGGGTTGTGAAGTTTGTCTTCAAAAAATAATTATCGGCAGCTACGATTTGAGATTCGGTAGAAGGGGTACGGTTTGGTTCTGTTAGAGCAAAACTACGGGGACTGATTTTTCATTTATCTTCGGGAATGATAAGAGAAAATTCTGTTCTATTTTATCTGGGGAAAAAGGCGAATGTTCTATTTAACAATTTAAATAGCTGTTTTTTTATTTTTTTTTTGTTTAATCTATAGAAAGCCATTTAAAAAGAAGATTTTCCAAATTAGGTTTATTATGTTGGTATTGAAATAATCGCCGACAAGAGCAATTATTTCAGTCACTTTGAAATTGTTTATCGTGCTAATTTTAAATTTCTCATCGTAAATAATTTCGTTGTTATTTATTTCTGTTACATATAATTAAGTATTTTGAGAAACTAGTTTCATTTAACTGATGCAAGAGCATAAATATAAAAGGCCTCACTTGATGGGACAGACAGTAGCATTTTCTGTACGATGAAATTGTAAAAAAAAGTCAGGAAATTCTATAGAACCTCACTGTAATGCATGTCTGACCCGCACCTGACAATTTTTTTATTCTAAGCTTCATTCTCTCTATTGGTTTGAGACGTTTTTAAACGTCTGATTGTTGTTACTAGCATCTGATATAAAACAATTTAAACAGGACTTATTTTAAAAAATATAACTTAAAAAATGTTTTATTCAATTTAACGGACTTTGAGAACTAACCACTTATAACGTGAAATTCAATTTTACTCAAAAACAATGCATTAGACTTTGAAAGTCGTCGAGTCAACGATAAACAGATAACTTAATTACTTTAAAATTAAGTAACAAATGGAAATAAATACCAATTTTTGAAGGATTATGGACAACAAAATTTGTATCTCTATTATCAAAAATAATTGTATATTAAGTAAAGTGTCTTTAAATTCAGGTATTTCATCATTCTTTTTTTATTTGAAATTTGTTATGCCATCATTTTAGTTTTATGGTACGAAAAGTTACCGTTTGTGGGGGATAATATTTGATATTGATTTGTCAACTTAAGCTGAAATAAATTTAAAAAAAAAGTCATTTTGCAGAAAAATTACACAGGTTAATTTAGATTTGTATGTAGGCATATTCCACCCTGGTCTCTCTCTATATTAATTTCGACCACCCAGTGGTCGGCAGTGGAGCTGTAACGACGATCCGAAGGAGAAAACAACTTTGTTAAAAAATACTAAATTTTATACTATTTATCCCTAAAAATTTGTACCAGAAGGCCAAATAAGATAGGATGCCGGCTGTAATTTAGAAACCGTTAATCCCACAGCTTCGGAAAAAAACTATTTATAGCGGCTCCCAAAAATCACTAAAAATTATTTCTAAGTTTTTACGACGATCAATTAGGAAATACGAATTTTATTTATTATTTAAGCCTAAAAACACAGTGCAGCCGTTTAAGAGAATGAAAAACGGAGAAGTAATTCCATACAAATTCTGTGCTTTTAAATTCCAACAGGCTATGCATCAAATGGTAGTGATGTGAGCCGGGAAAACCCAAGAAGACAGGACTTGGCAGCAGGGAACGAATATATGCTCTGTTCTTTCTGTCTTCCCTGTAATTTAAAACTTGCCTTTAGAAATGCAAATAAAGCGTCGCCTTCCCTTTTCACACACTTGTTCAGCGTACTTTACCAATTTTTAATTTCTTTCCACTTCCATTAACTGTTATTATTTTTTACTTAAATTCGAGGTTTTGTGAGCGTCACATGTTTCACGAGTAATGTGGAATGCGCAGATGCTTTTTTTGGTGTAGTTTGCATGTGCTATCTCGCGAAACTCATGTTTTTTCACTTCCACCACAAACAGTGTTTTCTCCTTCTTCCGTTCTCCTTATTGCCATTCAGTCTTCAAACTAGTCTAAATTCGATGGGTCTACGGTCAGCATTACATAGTTCCTGTGGACCTTGGGTATAACTAGAACCAGAGTACTCACTGAAATGCATTTTACGAGCTCAAACTTGGCAGGATTACATCCGCCAGAACGGAGATCGAATAGTCACTTTCCGTCTCCATCTTCAGACCATCTTAATGGTACCTTAATATTACATTGTCAGCAGGTTTATATATGTGTACCAAATTTCAGCTTGATCGGACAATTGGAAGCGAGTTAAAATTCGATTACAAAATGATCTTGAAATACAAGTTCAACTTATGTCTCTTGTCATTAAACCATTTGGTTTCTAAGTCTTTTTACGTTTTTTTTTGCCAGACAAGTAGACTGACCTTCAAATAATTTCTAGATGTTAAAAACACATATGATGTATTTATATCTTTGGAAGGAGAATTTTACCTGCTTTCAATTTTTCTAATAAAAAATAAGAACTTCTATTAAAAAAAAACAAGTTGACCTTGAAATGCTCTTAAAATATTTATTCAAGTCAGTATCAAGGTCATAGTTCTACATTGTCATCGAGTTTATTCCTGTACCAAATTTCAGCCAGCTTCATTGAATAATCTGAAGTGAAGTTGACTTTAATATGACCTTGAAATATATATATTCAAGGTCATAATATTATATTGTCGTTAGGTTTATACACGTGTACCAAATTTCAGTTTAAATGGATAATCGAAAGTTAGTTAAAATTCGATTACAAAACCGTCGATTACCCATATGCAGCAGTGAAACTAAATAAAATCGTTTTATAAAAATGAATAAAATATTTCTGGATAATCTTTAACCATAAATAAGTGATTTTTGTTACGTTTATGTATTGTTAGTTGCACGTATGGAACACAATCTAACAAAACCATTTCTATTTCAGGTTTACAATGAACGTGAAGCCTTTAAATACATTAGTTCATAAAAAAGGTAAGTTTTGAGTGAACACCAACAACAGCATATTAGTCAAAGTAAATATTTTATTTTATTTGGAAAAATTCCATTAATGTTTTATTAGAATGACAGCGGTATGCTTTTTTATGTTGTGAAAGCTAGTTAGCAAGTTTTAGACTGTGTTTGGAACGATGGATTTTTAAAAACAATTTTTTGCAAGAAGCTGGACAAACTTTATTAGCACTTTGACAAAGCAATGAGCTATTTGCAAAGATAAATAGTAAAGAGCTCATGTTTAAATCGTGTTGATAATTATTTATAATAAATTCTTATCTCAAAAATTGATGTGTCTGCATAATCCGTGGGACGCACCCGTGTTGGAGTTTCCCATCATAATGTGGTATCATAATTTGCAGCCGTTTTACATAATACTTAACATCGACACTATATATATATATATATATATATATATATATATATATATGAAATTGGAGTATCGTATTGTTATAGCGTATATTAATATTTGGATAAAATAGGGACAGCCTATTTGTATATACAATTTTGTTACAGTTTTTAAATTATATAAAAGATAAATACAAATAATAAACCTTTTGTGATAAACATTAGCGCTTGTAAAGTTGGCTATCTCTTTAAGTACTAAATCCTTAAAGATGGAAAAAATTATTTAAAGCATACAAAATTAGAGATAAATATTTTCCGCCAGATTCACTAAAAAAGTTTAAGACTTAGACCTGATCTAGTTGCCTTGGAAATTAGATTTTCTAGATGACCAGTTTTGTTTTTTTTTATTGTATTTTAAGGGTTCAAAACTTGCTTGACGTATTGTTACCCCATCAATTTAGAGCGATTTTAAAGTTAAACCATGTTAGTAAATTAGGGGATTTAATTTTACAAATTCTTCTTATATTTTCTTACATTTTTTTTTTGTGAGATAAAAGCGACTTTTCCTTATCTCCATTAATAGTATAATATGACAATTCATTTGGTTCTTTTATAAAAAAATTCATAATTCTTGTATATCGTATCGTATCGTTTTATACTTAAATCACTACAATGACTAAGAATATTACTTTTAATTTTGGCAGGTAGACAAACATGACTAGTAAATTTCAACTCAAGTTTCCTAAAATCTTTGCACTTTGAACCTGTTATAACATCTGATTCGATATAAAGAACTACAGTATGTACAAACGAGTATATTCCTAAAACAAAACTTCACCAAAAATAAGTTCTTTACAATCTCCGTTTGTTTCGGTAACAAAATAATTGATATCCAGATAGATACCAAGTTTTCATAAAAAAAACAAACTACATTTTAAGTTCTTGCGATTGGGACTTGAAGTAATAAGATTCATCGGGACTATTTTCATGTATATTTTTGTGCAATTGCCATAGTTCTCTAGAGATTAATACTATATAATATAATATATCAGAAAAGAGGCACCTTTTAAACGAGTGCTAACCTTAAATTATTAAGTTCTGTTATAATGGGTTTAAAAATTTTACTTATAATTTTAACTATTTTTGTAGGATTTTTAGGAGTAGTGTTGTACCGGTTGTTATCTACTAAAGAAATTCCCAAATTTGATTCAAATCAATATTGGGGACCTGGACAACCTCCTAAAAAACCTGATATATCTATAAGAGAATTTAAGATAAATATTGATGAAAAAGTAAGTACATAAATAAATAAGTTATAAATACGTTCTCACAGAAATTTATACATGGTATTATAGATACACTTAATTACAATAACTGATTGGATTTATTGCATATATGATTTTGAATTATATATATATATATATATATATATATATATATATATATATATATATATACATATATATATATATATATATATATATATATATATATATATATATATATATATATATATATATATATTTTTTGGAGTTTTAAATTAAAAAAACCACAAAATTTACATTTCTTCTGACGATTCGCTTTACACAGTGAGCTTTTTCAAAGTTATATTATTTATTGGGTGTGTTTCTTTTATAAAATTATAATTCTTTTCTTAAAACTAAATCACAATAATGGTTTCATACATATACATTCATATTTTTATTTCATTGTTTAAAATTAAAACAAACAACAAGTTAAAACAGCAAAAATTTTAAATATATCTAAGAAAAAATTAAAGGAAAATATAAACAAAAGGTTTAACATACAAAAATAAAGTATATATATAAATATATATATATATATATATATATATATATATATATATATATATATATATATATATATATATATATATATATATATGTATGTATGTATGTTTATGCGGCTTTCACAAATTCCTCCGTGTGAGATGCAATAGCAGTGGTTATATCCACATTATGCTGTTGTAGTGCTGAAATCACATTCAGCAAACGTACAACTATATGCAACTCAGTGTGTAAATGAAGTGGAGGGGGTAAGTTTTTTTTTAACTTTCTTCTCGGTGTGGGGGTACAGGTGGGCCACCATCTCGATAGTGGTGGAACAGGATGAATTGTGTTTTTTAGCAATTTATTCAAACTGTACAACCTCTAAAATGGAAAGGATATGATGGAGCGAAATTTGCATTCACTGTTCGCATTTTATTTCATATATATATATATATATATATATATATATATATATATATATATATATATATATATATATATATATATATATATATATATATATATTTATTTATTTATAGATAATATTTTCAATTTTTTAGGACATAACCGATTTAAAATGGCGCCTAACACACGTAAGACCTTTAATACCACCCTTAGAAGGTATCCAGCAACAATACGGAATGAACACCAACCTACTTAAAGAGATAATTGAATTTTGGAGAACTAAGTATGACTGGAAAGAGAGGGAAAAATTCTTAAATCAGTTTCCACAGTACAAAACAAATATCCAAGGTAAGAGATAAAGATCTCAAGTTTACCATAATAATAAAAATGACATTAACTGTGAAACAATACAATTGTCTGGAAGCATATGCCTATAAAATTTTATTACAGAAGATGAAATTTGTTTTTTGTTATATCTCATATATTAGTGAATATTATCAAAGATAATTCGCTAGCGTTAGTAATAATCATCTCTGATGTAACTTAACCGTGATAAATTTCGTGAAAAATAGTTTTTGACTAACCACCAGTAAAATTTTTCCAAAAAATGCATTTTCTGGAACATCTCAAAACTAATCATTCGTTTTTAATGAAACCAACCGCAAGTGACTTTCATTCATAGTAAGTTTACATCTCTTTATTATTATAAAGGTAAATGTAATTTTTTGATAATTTTTTTTTTAATAAAAATTTTCTAAATCATTCATAAATTGTTTAAAATGATACTGACATAAAGAAAATTAAAAAATAAAGTTGAAATGCCCCACGAATTTTGAATAAATATACTTGAACCCTAATTAAAATTTATCGTTTTTCAGCGAATTCAATTTCGACATAATACGACATAGAAGTAATAGTTTGAGAACAATAGACTCCTATATTTTCGACTGCCTAATTTGTCCATCAAAGAGGTGTAAGTCGCCCTCAAAGTTTACCTCCGTCAGTGTATTTTTTTATATTTCAAAAAGTGATAATACTTTTTTAATAAAACACAAGCTTAATTATTCATTGTGGTGTGGAGCGAAATTTTTAGCGCTTACTTCATTTTATTATAAACATTTTGATATAACTTTTTCAAAACCGACAGCATTTTATTAAGAATGGTGCTGAAAAATTGAAAAATTTATTTTATTTTTACCTAAACATTGAATTTTGACGTTAATTGACGCGAAGTCGCATATACTCTTAAATATTCGTTTTCTATTACATCTTAAAGGCCGACTATCCTCCTGATTTTTGTAAACACAAAAACAATTGCATAAATCTTTTGTTTATCAAGAGGTTTAATAAATGTTATTTTAGGTCTGGATATTCACTACCTACATATTAAACCAAAAAATCCAGGAAACAAAAAAGTTTTACCTCTTTTAATCGTTCACGGTTGGCCTGGCTCAGTAAGGGAATTTTATGATGTAATTCCAATTTTTACCACGCCTAGTGATGATAGGGACTTTGTTTTTGAAGTAATCGTCCCACATATTCCTGGATATGGATTTTCACAGGCCGCATCTAAACCTGGATTAGGCGCAGCTCAAATTGGGGTTGTTATGAATAATTTAATGCAGCGATTGGGCTATAAGCAGTATTACTGTCAAGGTAGGAATAGTCAAGTTAAAAAAAATATGTATACAATTTCATGTTGTACTTCAGTGCAGAATTTTCTTTTTAGGTATTCCACACTTTTTAAAATATGGCGATTTTATACATTTTTTGTGATGTCAAATATTTTATTGAAGAATTATCGCCTGCCAACTTGCAGTTGTAGGATTTTATACCAAAAAAAGCGAAAACATAACCCTTTATAGGATCATTCTTTGGTCCATCTGTTTGTCTCATGAAATTTCTCACGTCCATTTCTTCTTCGTTTGATGCCGTCTTAACTAACGGAAGTTAACAACCACATCTTTTTAAAAAAATTTCTCTTCAGCAGTACAAAATAGATTTTTTATACATTTCCTAAAGTTATAAATTAATAATGATCTTCATAGAAATTTGAATACTTCGATATTAGTGTTACATTAACCCACTAGTAATACACAGTATATGAATGAAATTTATAAACGAATGTTTCTCTAAAAAATATTAAAAAAATCGGTATTTGAAACATATTATTATTATGCAAAAATAAATATATATCGATCTAGTTTTTAACGTATCAAAGCAGTGTTTACCCCCTTGGTTCAATTTATTTTACATTTTTAATTTTAGGCGGAGATTTTGGTGCAATCATTCTTCAATCCCTCTCCGTCCTGTATCCAGAAAATGTTCTAGGTTATCATACTAACTTTGCATACATTGCTACACCATTATCGTATCTCAAATACTGGTTAGGTGCCATATATCCATCTTGGATCGTCAAACCAGAGCATTACTCGAGAGTTTATCCATTGTGGAGTAAATTCGAACGCAGACTTAGGGAAACCGGTTATCTCCATATTCAAGCTACAAAACCCGATACTGTCGGTAAGTTACATAGAATAACTAAATATAACTAGTAGTGATAGACAAAATAACTTTGTTTGTCGAAATTTCTACAGTATTATAATATAAACCTTATAATTTACGAAGGTAATAACATAATAAATTTTTCTATGAAATTGAAATTTTTAAAGTCGGCGCCAAATTACTTCTAAATGAAATAAATAACTACTAATATATACAAATTATGGTAAGGCAGCAATTACAATAAAGTATTTTTAATCTGTTTATGCCAATCGCATTTTGTCAGGTATTAGTTTGGCGCCGACTTCAATTTCAATTTCATATAAAAATTTATGGTTATTTTTTACTAATTTTATTTTATTAGAATTTTGTTTTACGATTCTTAGTTTTGAACTCGTTCTAATATCCATAAGTTATTTCAAATAAGCACTAAACAAGATGAGTAATATATCTTGAACTGTTGTGAATGAAATTGTACTAAACAAATATTTAGTCAGTAGATAGTGAATCCTCTATTCTTAATTATAGAGAATTAATTTTGAATTTGTAATTGAGGCTCCAAAACCACCCAATACCGATATTTAAAGAACTTGAGACATGTACATTTTTTAGTCCCACATATTTTATCCTGTACAAAGAGTTTGAAGAAATTAATTTAAGATTCACAATACACGCCCCAAGAACCTACCACCAATATCAATTTTTGGCAAAATCAGAAAAATGTAAAATTTTTTGCCATATTTTAAAAAATTTACTTCAGATTCGCAACGTACTACCTCAAAACTCCCCTAATTTAATTTAGTGCGGGCCCTTTAAGGCAAGTCCAATGAGCTTAAATACTAGGTCTAAGGTCATACATTGATGAATTCCGTAATTATCTTCCGACTCCATGACCAAATCTACCATCTTTCATTAAACATCTCTTTGAGAACGACAAATCCAAAATGTACAAATATAAACTGAAAAATAATTTTTTTAACCAACTTCTAAAAGAAGGAGGTTCTCAATTCGATCGCTAATTATGTATCTTTTTCTTTTTTATCTATATACGTGGATTACTCCGGAATGGTGGCACCGATTTTAATAAAATTTTTTGCATTATATTCAGGAAGTTGCTGCGGTGGCTGATGTTATTTTGGCAGAAATTAGGTCAGTAAAATTTAAGATGGCAATGATAATATGACCGACTAAAAAATGTTGTCCAATTTTCTCCAAAACTAGTATAAGGGAGTTTTCGGGATCGTAAATAATGAATCTAAAATTAATTTCAAAAAAATCAATATGTGGGAATAAAAATTCTTTCGACTTTATTGAAAATTGGTACTGGGGGGTTTCTGAGAATGTCAAGAACGATTTTAAAAATATTTTTAAAAAACTTAGTGTGGCAGATGCATTCTAGCGCAGTAATATTTTCGGGATATGACCAAAATTCGAACGGAGGAGCTTTTGAGCGTGTAGATTAAGATGATAAGAAATGGCGGATTCAATATGGCGGGTTGAAAATTTTCACATTTCTTTAAAATAGTATTAAGTGTTTTTCGAAATCGAATGTTACGAATCTGAAGTTAATTTTTAAAAATTTAATATTTCAGATAAAATATGGAGAACTATAAATTTTATATTTTTCCGATTTTGTAGAAATTAAAATTGGAGGCTTCTTGACTTGTATATTACATGTCTACAGTGCTTTTAATATTTGTATTAAGTGGTTTTGGGGGCCTAGAATACGAATCTAAAATTAATTTCTTAAGATTCAGGATAGCGGGAATAACTATAGCAGACTAAGTATTTGTTGTGTTTGGTGCAATAAAAAGTCAACCGATTTCCAAAAAAAGAACAATAAAAAGCGAAAAACGACAATTTTTATATAAAATTGAAATTTTTGAAGTCGGCGCCAAATTATTACTAAATGAAACAAATAACTATTAACACGAGATACGTACAAGCTAAGGCAAGGAAGCTATTATAGATAAAATATTTCTTAATATTCTTATGTGAATCACATTTTATCAGGTATTAGTTTGGTGCCAAAAATTTTAATTTCATATAAAAATCTGTGTTGTTATTTTTCACTTTTTAGCTCTGTTTAAGAAATCAATTTAATTTTTTCATAAAAATTGTATTAATTGACCAAACTTAATCTGATTTCTAAAGATACCTAGTTCATATTAACCAAGATTGAAGAATGTTTCTTCTGTACTGTGAACTTCTAAATCACATATCATTGTCCCTCTTTCCACACTTTTTTGAAATTACAACGTTATATATATATATATATATATATATATATATATATATATATATATATATATATATATATATATATATTGTTCCGGACGGTCGGTCTACAAACAAACTACACACACTGTATTATTTTAATCACTTTTATTGTCAACCTTACTTCTGACACTTGTCAAATTAATTCAACTTGCGTCGACAAACTCTCAGAATATACTGACTAAGAAAGTCGATCTGGACCCTTTATATACCCTTTTGGTTGATACTGGGGTAATCGAAATAAGAAAAAGAATAATCCGGCGATTTCTAGACCTTCCATCATAGGCGTTCCATGTTAAAAATAAGGAAATCGAATTCTCTAAAAAGTTCCAGATCTTCTTTCATAGTCGTCTCCTGAGGAAATTAACAAAGGTAAAATTACTTAAATAACTTATAAACTTGTAGAAAATATACCTAAAACCCCTATAAACTCGAACACAAACTAATACTAAGGAATATAAAACGCTATAAAGTTCGTAATTATATATATATATATATATATATATATATATATATATATATATATATATATATGTATATATATATATATATATATATATATATATATATATATATATATATATATATATATATATATATTTAAATTTTATGAGAAATGATGGGGTACGAAACATACAATTTTGTATTTTCTTCGGAATTAAACAAAGATAACTATGAATTTAGATATTCAGTTTCTTGATAAGATGGCGAAGTATTTTTAATACAGATACATATTCCATTAAAATATTATCCTTAGATGATAGACTATGTATTATATATCATGTAATTTAATTTTGGTAATTATAACTTTTCATTGCCGTTTTGATCGACGATATATTTTACATTTGTCACTGAACCTCTTTGTTAAAATATTATTAGAAATATTTTCCATTGCTGCCCTTCAGAGTCGGGTTTATATTCTAGTAATACGAGTAATACCATATCTAAGGTTCTCAATTGTTTATGACTAATATAAATGTGAGGTTTTTGCATATATAACATTTACGGTAATGGTTAACTACTAAAACAGTTGTGTGATAAGTGGACAAACAGGTCTGTTTGCAGACAAACATATTTAAATATATATTTACAATATAATTACATAAAAAGATAAGGCTAAAGTAGAATGCAAAGATAGACAAACAAAGCAAACTTATTTTTATAGAGTCATGATTTGACAACGTTCGTTCCAGTAGAAGACAAAACGGTCCTATTTATTGGTATTTTAAATTTATTTTTAGGAGTTGGCGTAACTGACTCACCAGCTGGTTTGGCAGCTTACATTTTAGAAAAATTTACGACTGCAACAAATATTCGATGGCAAAGTCGCGAAGATGGTGGATTATTGGAAAAATTCACTTACACGGATCTATTGGATAATGTTATGATCTACTGGTTTTCCGGATCTGCTACTTCTGCTTTTAGATTATATTCAGAGACATTCAACAAAGCCCACACGAAAGCAGGTGTTTTAAGGTAACTGTAGCACCAATGAACAAAAACTAATATATTACCAATAAAAGTATTACCTTTTTTTTTAATTTCTAGTTTTATGTAAAGTCTTTAAAAACGTTTAAACTATGAACCAAATATAGAATTATGCAAAAATAGGCATATCTTTATAATGTCTATAACAAAGTGCTATCAATAATATCTATAATTTCAGCCAACCTTTAAAAGTGCCAACTGCCATCGCTAGATTCAAAAACGATTTCTACGTTGCCGATGGAATTATAAAGGAAATTTTCCCAAATAATCTTCAACTTACAGACTTGGAAGGAGGACATTTTGCAGCTTTTGAAGAACCAAAAAGATTTACTGATGATGTTTTCAGTGCAGTAAGAAAATTTGAGGAATATAATAGGAAAAATAAAGTTTAGTCTATGTCATGCATTATAAAAAGTTAAATAAAGACTGCATATTTTTTTCTTTTAATTTACCGCTATTACATTATAAGGTATACTTATATCATAATGTTTTTAATTAGCAGAACCTATATGTATACAGGTAAACCCAGCAACTTGTCCAGATTCCCCCTGTAAACAATAAATATAAAATTCAGAAAACACACTTTAAGCTTAGATGCAAAGATGATGGGAACGGTGCAGTTGAACTTTCTCCGTAGAATTAATCTTTGTGTACGTGAAAACGCGAGTCATTATAAACATTCACTTAAGGCTTTATTAAACTAACAAAATTTTTGGTTTGGTTTGTTACTGAATTTATGTATTATTCTTTGCCAGTTCGTTTCGAGATTATTATCATTATTTGCTCGTTGCTATGTAATTTTTTTTTGTTGTTGAACCAGTGTCCCTTAAACACGCTCCAAATTTTTTGGACCAGTCCTAAACCTTGATAATGTGTGAAGAGGAGCTACGACGAGTCTCAGTATGCATAAAACTTTTAAATCCGATTATTTCCTAAACGACTGTTCGAAGCAACACCTACTTTTATAAATAAAGGATGTCAAGAAATAAGAATTTTTAATTAGAACTTTAATATACCGAAGGAAAAATGTTATAAAGCTTTCGACGCAGGCCAAGTGCTGCTGTTAACATCCTTTGCAATTTAGTGCAAATCAAGCTATTATTAAGAGACACCATAGAAAAAATAGTAGAGGTCAGTAGTAGATACTTGGCGTGACAAAAATCAAAGTAGTGGACCCAAAATAATGGACGAGTCTGTCGGCCCGATTTGGCTTATAATGGTGGATTTTGGGGTCTCTATTTGGCCGAAATTTAATAAGACAATTTCAAAATTGCCAATTAGTTTTAGTGTTTATAGTCCGACCAGTCTCAAGATTGATATCTGGGTATTTTGGAGGCTGCTGAGTATAAATTTTTGGTCTGAACTGAGAAACTGAATAAGGAAGGTTCAAGGTGGAGGACGACTTTAATTATTGATTGTCCACTTTTACTAAAAATGATATATGGACATTTTTGGAGTCGTTAAGTATTAAATGTTGATATGAATTTAGAATTTCAAGGTTCAGGATGACTTTTGTCCAGTTCATCCTGAACCTTGGTGCGAAATATACCGAGGCAAAACATACGATTTCTCGAACAGAAACATGTAATTTAGTATTAATACTTATTTGCATCAAGTAGTCTCTTTAACAAATACATATAAAATAAAAGCTAAAAGTTTTTGTCACTGTCAAATCAAAAACAGAATAGATAATTAGCCAAATTCTCAGCGAATAAATTAATTCTTCAAATTGTAATACTTGATTACTTCCTGATAATTAAGTAAATACTAAGCCCAGCCCTCAGTGAATATTTAACGTCTTGTTAAATATTTTCAAAAGATAAAATTAATGGAATTCGTTTCATTCCCATAAGTCAAATGAAGCGGGTGGCATTCCAAGCTTCCCGGGTAATTTTGCTGGGACTTCTGCAGCCCATGTGTGGTCGCTCTTGACTTAATGAATGCTTAATAATTAGAAATAAAATAATAAAAACTTCTGCCCATCTTTTCCTGGTGGAATCTGATAGTATACTGTAATGTAACTCATGTTCGTACGCCTAAGAAAATGCCATGATAACTGAAAAAATAAATTATTTTTTAAACTCACAAAAAACATACGCAACAGTAGGTTGCCTTATTTCCTGCTTGCGTAACTTCTGTAGTTTTATTGCTTTATTTATAGTTGTTGATTTGCAGCAATTTTTTTGAGATCCCGAATTTATAATTCACTTTGGAATTTTAAGAAAACAATCCCGTTCTCAGATGTTCTGGCAACATAGACAATGCAACTAATCCACACAATCTGCAACTAACCACACGGACAGATAACCCAATACCGATTCACACCAATACCCCTAATCAAGATCCCTAATTGCTCAAAAATAAAATGACACAGAGATGCCAAATGAGATTTTGGTGAAACGTCCACAAGAAAACGAACCAACAAACGGATGAGTACATATATAACTATTTTCAAATACAAATGCGTGGGCGTACATTGCTTTGAGTTGGCTGGTCATTTGAATATGATAATACCATCACGAACTAAAAAATGTTATCACATTTTTTTCATTATTAAGAGTTTAAAACCTTTGGGCTTTGAAAATTTATTATATTTTATATGAGTCCAATATAGGGCGTATTGTTAATTTTTAAGTTCAGAGGTTATAAAATGTAATGTTTAGAGACTATAAACGTATATAGTCAATCCAATATTACAGATTAAACATTATTGTATCATGTCCATTTCCATCTAATTCATATTTATCATATGTTTTAAAATGTTGTTTCCTATTACTTACTTTTTGGTAATTTAAGCGATGTTTTATATCATTTTACAAATAAATTCAAACAAAAAATTATAAACTACCTTGCTATCATAAATATTATATCTGACAACTTAAACACAAGTTTTTTGCATCTACAGGAAAAATAGCTGAAACATTTTTAATGTACAATGTTCCCTTAATAATACTCAATATTTATAACTTATCCGGTTTTGTCCGACCATTGCCATCCACTAGTGTTGATTTTTAAAAAACTTATCTAATCTATCTCGTCTACTAAGCCTACCTAACACCGTAATTTAAATAAAATGTATAACTAATTTTATCACAGTAGTCAGGCGTGAAATGCGAAATTACACAGAAAGAATAAAAAGAAGAATTTTTTGTAAAAGAAACAAAGTTTACTTTATCAAAAATTATGTTCAACCAAAGAGACGAGATTGGATTTATCGTACTTATGATGTTGGTGATTATTCTCGTGGTGTTGATTAGAAACTTCATCAAACACAAACGAGCGCAAATGAAACGAATACAAGAGGCCCAACGTACCAGAGGTAAGTACTTCTTTCATATTAAACCAGCGGTTCATTAAAATCTACTGAATTAATAATTTGGCTGATCAACTTGGCAGCATATTTGATTCAAAATGAAATCATTTTATATATACCGCAAATTGACAAAATATGTCACCAAACGGATGATATATTTAGCTTTCAGTATTTTTTATATAAATCATATCAAATAGACCAATTGCCATAGCCGCCACTAGACGACGTACTGCTGCTTAATTTACTGGAATTACTGTTAATCCAAAAGGTAGTGCTGCGATGATAGTAATATTTATCATGTTTTTTACATTGACATACCTTTAACAAACAATTTAATTTTAACCTGAACTATCTCTCAAAATAAGGAATTGAAATAAAATAGATGGAAAACGAATTTTCGTTGTTGATGGCAAAATAATTTTATCTTTAAAACTATTACCATATTTTGATTAATCTCGTATGTCAATTGTCAATAGCACGGCGATGAATGTAAACTCTCTGCGAATAAGTTGTGTCATTGATTCCTAAATAAGCAGATTTTTCTATAACTTGTATATTTGGTTAACATAGACGATCAAGGATAAAATACACAGAAATAATGAAATTTTAATCATTTAAAGAAAATAAAGCATCTATCTATTTAATTATTTTATACTAATTCATGTCATTCTTTAAGTATTTTTGCTGTAAAACTAAAGATTTTAGACCAGCATAACTTTTTACCTATTAAGTCGGAGATATAAAACGTATTATTATTATCTTCCTAACATCTGTTATTACAAAGCCCTGGAAAGATGTAAGCTTTGAATTCTATATATTTAGGAGTTAGAGGCTCACAAAAAAGCTGATTTAAATAGTCATTCAATCATACAGTGATCAAAACTTACCGGGTACAATTTGGGATAAATTTAAAGTTTAGATCACAAGGAGAGAAAATTATAATTTTTCTACCGTGAATCCAAGACAATTGTATCTGCTATAGGTGGATTAAATTAGTACTAAACTATCTTAACACAATAAAATATAAGCGGTTTGTCTAAGAGATCAAACCAATGTATTATGACTCTCACAAGCCGAATCTGGCATTGGATATTCCTTTATCAAATTATTTCAAATATCTAAAATCTGTTAAAACTTTGCCTCTAAAAAACTAGGCGGCCTATTATAAAATTTCATTTAAAAAATTTTAATATCCAGAAATATATATATATATATATATATATATATATATATATATATATATATATATATATATATAATATAGCCATGTTAGTTCTTTTAAAAGCAATATGTGCCAAGAGATATTGGCAATTTCGAAATAATTAAAATAAATCATAATATTTTAATGAATCGAAAGGAACCCTGAAATGTGAAAATATGATTCGACAGATGCATTAAAACAAAATCTCTAATATTATTATGGAAATTTCAGAAATTATCATTAGCCTATGGATAATTCGGAGAAGTTAATATATATAAAGCCCCGTATTTCGGGTAGTTGCAAATTTTGCATTGCACGTTGGTATAACTGCACAGTAAATGTGCGGAAAAAAATCTCATGTGGCTATGAAATGCATTATATATTTTTAATTCTGATGGAATGAAATATGTAAGACGCTCGAGCAACAGCACAAGGTTTAATTCCAAATATTATACATCCACAGTTAAATATGGTAAATATAGCCTTTTTCTTTAGGGTTATTTCTCACGAAATGGGGTATGACCATAGATCAATTTGCTTATATAGATATAATGCAAAATGTAATGCTACCTTATACAAAGTGGAAAATGCCATTGCGTTTTATTTTCCAACAGAATGACCATCCAAAGCCCTCTTCACAAGTTGTTCAAGAGTAATTTCAGGATAATAACGTTTCAATTTTACAGTGGTGGGCACAATCCCAACTTTCACCTCATTAAAAATATATGGGGAAAAATGCACTCACGCACAAAACATTTTATTCCTACATAAATCTTTCCAAATAAACAATCGTTGCTGAATGAAATCAATGAAGTTTAGATAAGTTTTTCAACAAATATTGTTCAAAATTTTGTTACCTCAACGTAACTTAGTGGCTGTCTATAAATCTTGTGATGGATTTTTGGAATTTTTGAACTCTCTCATGTAATGGAACAGGATTTTTTGGCAGCCCCCTCCCACTCTTCTAGAATATCATGTGATATTTCAATTTCAAGTCTTGCTTTAAGTTGAATTTAGTGCGATGTGAAGGCGTTGATGCATCTTTTTGGCTTGTTGACTGTAAAATGGTTTATCTTTGTTATTATCTCGCTCTAATTATGTTTTGAAAATAAAGATTTCAAATTAAAATTATTAAGTGTAAAAATAACTAATTTTATTAATAAACTTATTTTTGATTGCAATCGACATATTCTACTTCCAATTTATTATAGGTAATTGATTAGAAAGATATTAAAAATTTTACATTACGAAGTATCACATAATAGGTTGCAAAATCCCCACCCTCCTTTACGTGATCGAGTAGGATATTGGACGGCCTTTATAGTTATTGTAATTCTTAAATGTTTTTTATCATAATATGTAAAATAAAATACTACTGAATACCTTTTTTATTGATTGACTTTGGAAATTCCTTTGCTACAATATTCTGAAATACTAAGATTGTAAGGATATTAATTTATTGATTTAACTACGGATCTCAAAACATAAGCAACAACGCCTCTTTTTTGTTCTGGTTTTGTTCAATGGTGTATTATACAATTTCAAGGTAGGAAGAGAAAAAATGTATTGCATCCATTTAAATGTATGTCTTTTGAATGTCAATAATAAGATATACATTTAAAGTCTAGGAATTGAGACATATCATAATAATGCGTCATTACTGCGCCATCTCAAATGCGTTTACGTAATTAAAGGACGTCAGAAGTTATGAGTGTTTGTAAAAATAATTGTTTTTCGGTACTTCAAATCAAATAATGTCCTTTATAATCTTCAAAACTATACCAAAGAATAACAAATCTGTACCACTTAATCGAATGGAAATATTCAAAAAAAAAAAAAATAGGCAGCAAAATAGAAATAAAATGGAGTTAGGAATTTAAAAAATATACCACTACGAGGTATTAGAAATGTCTTTTTTTAAACGAAAAGTTTCCAACAATTAATTGCGTTACTAACGATCATAAGAATTATTTTTTTTTAAATTCGCATAAACTACATTTGATTGATATGAACCATAGTTTGTTTTTATTCAGAACACTGACACATCTAATAGAATTATTATATTTGTTAGTTTGTCGCGCCTTACTATATAATTGCTTTCTAAAATATGTAAACAATTTATTGATAATGATTGAGATATATCTTTTTGTCTTAGTTTTCATGGTTTCAATTCTTTACAGTATATTTCGTAGCATTTTAAATACAATTATTTTTAAATTAATATTAAATTATCTTATCCTTTTTAGTTTTAATTAGTTTTTAAAATGAGTAATCGTAATAATGTTACAACGAATGCACGAGCAACGTTTGTTAGTGGGAGTCAAAAATAAATTCGTTAAAATCATATAAAAAAATCGTCAGCTCAAAAAGAAACAGATAAAGTTAGCTAACTAAAAATTTTATATTTGTATTTTTTGTTGTCAATTTCTTTGCAATAAACTTACCGTGGAGATATTTTAACGTGACATTTTTGCGAATCTCGTTTACAACATGCTGAAAATTGATTCAAAAAGCATACCTCGGTCAAAAATTAGGGTCAAGAAAGTTCTCCTATCAACAAAGTTTTTCAGTTTTTTTTTTGTAGAAGATTCCTCTCATAATACCTCCTACAATGTAATCACATCAAAATAGCTCCCAGCTAACAAATATTTTATAGGAATGAAGTCGAAACAAAAATTCACTGACCAATAATTTTTTAATGTTTTCATTTTTATGACCATGTTAAAAATTTCATCGAAATAATTTAAAAATGATTTTATGGAACCATTTCAAAGAATTCCCCAGAATATGATAAAAGTTTCATCGAAATATCTCACTCCTATCAATACAACCATTTTAGAAATATTTTAATAGGATCACTCCGGAAAACTCCCTAGAATATATTGAATATTTCATCAGATATTTCACTCCTATCAACAGCTACATAAAAATCTCGCTCTCCAATAATTTTTTTTGGTTTTTCAATCAATTAATTACTGCTCTATCTAAACATATAAATAAAATTGAAGTGTCTGTCTGTCTATCTATCTTTCCGGCCTAAGCTTCAAAACGGCTCTAGAGACATGAAGAGGAAGTGATATAGGCTGATTTTTTTATGCCTGTCCGTCTGCAGGGACTAATCTTCAAAACAGGTGAACCGATTTCGAATAAATGAAGAGAAGCTTGTCAAAAATTATATAGGCTGCTTTTTCCTGTTTATCTGTACGGGCTAATCTTCAAAACGGTTAAACCGATTTCGATGAAACTTTACTGACATGAAAAGGAGGTTTTCAGGAGTGATAAAGTGGCTTTTTTTGACTCTTTGTTTATCTGCAAGGGCTAATCTTCAAAACGACTGAATCGATTACGATAAAGCTTTACAAATATGAAGAGGAGATTGTCAGAAATGGTACGAAATACTTTTTATGGTACGAGATACTTTTTTTCTATCTGTCTCATTGTTTGCACGGGCTAATCTTCAAAGCGGTACATAAACAAAATCACCGACTGTTTGTAACTATCTAATTTTATCTGTCTCTCGTGGTGCTGTTTACATATACAAGGTTAAAACTTTAACTGGAATAAATTCTGTAAAAAAAAGCCCATTATTAAAAAAATGCAAAACACGGCAACCTTTATTTTTGATTTGCTGCATTTCTAGAGTAGTTTTATGAATTCTATCCTGATGAAGAGGTTGAAACCATCCCCAACTTTTTTTTTAATTGTCCATTGAGATTTTCCTCAAAAAATATTTGTCCTATGACTTGATCGCTGATTATTTGTGCCCAAAATTTTAACTTTTTGTGGTTTTCGGGTATAAGAAACTCACATCGAAAGCCGGTTTTCTTCCGACTAGTAATAACGGTTTTGTTAATTAACGCCACATTTAAGGTGAAACTACTCTCATCTTATTAAAGTATCATTATCAATATTTGATTCTGATCAAGTGAACTCATCATCTATTTAGAAAATTTAAGAAGATGGTCCGAATTATCTTTCGTAATCTCTTAAAGAAGGTATATTTTATAGGGACATCTAGTTTGATATCCCCATCGAGAATAGGTTGTTTCTCCCTTGACACACTCCTCATATGACAGGATATCGTGTTTCAGTTTTTTCATACTACCTTGTATGATATTTTGTCATAAATATGAATGTTTTTCTTGAAACAAATGAGATTTAAATAGTGATTTATCACCGTAACCAATCGTAATTACAATTTCAATTCTATGAGATTCAATTAAATTACGTATAACACTAACAAATTTCTTAGAGAGATACCCCAAAATTAAATAAACCATTGCAAGTTAATTCTTCAATTTTTTTACTAAGTTTTTTTTTTATATAAACTAAGAAAATAACATTATCTACCTATTTCGCTACGGAATAGAAGAAACCGCATGTAGTGAAAATTATTTTAAAGATTCCTTCTTTATAATCTACTTTTATATTAGCGTAAAAAATCTCACGAAAGTAGGTGGCGAGTTAAACTATTCTTTTTACGATCTCAAAAAGTACAGCAAGATATTCCCTCTAATTTGAAAAAAAATTAGCACTGATCAATCATACATATAGGGTAAATTTCATGAAAATATTCTGGATATCACCATTAAATGGCCAGTTAAAATTTTCGTAGCTTACTTCTTTGATTAGGTCAAATTTTACCTTATTACTAGCATAGTTTTGGGAGCAGAGAAGTAGCGACCAGGGTCTTGGCACTCGTTATGAAAAAACTGAGACTGCATTATTAGTTGGCGACCATTTCAATAGATGGCGTTAATGCGCCAAACAAGTTAAATTGTAATTTACCGCCCTGTCATCTGATAGGTATATATATATATATATATATATATATATATATATATATATATATATATATATATACTAAAAGGGCCAGTAACTTAACCATATAAGACACGTCTAGACAAAAACAATGAAAAAGTTTCAAAAATCATCCCCTTGTTTAAACAAAACGACAATACCTATCAGATGACAGGTCGGTAAATTACAATTTAACTTGTTTGGCGCATTAACGCCAGCTATTGAAATGTTCGCCAACTAATAAAGCAGTCTCAATTCTCTCATAAGGACTGCTCAGACCCTGGTCGCTACTTCTGTGCTCCCAAAGACTATGCTAGTAATAAGGTAAAATTTGACATAATCAATGTGTTTTGCATTTGTTTAATTTACTATCCTTTTTGGTCCGCAAATCATAATGTTCTTTCATTATCGCACAAAATTTAGCAAAATCGTTAAATTATTACTTAATATTTTAAACATTTTTTTCTAAATTGACTATTTGAACAAGAAAAATGAATAATTGCACAATTTTTGATCAAAGAAGACCATTTTTTGAGCATAAAATTCAACATCAGCATTACCAATCAAAACGATAGTTTTTGTACGGCTGATGGGGATATAAATCTATATCAACATTCTTTGTAAAACTTTGAACACTATTTGGCAATAAAATTCCTAAAATTGACCATAAACATTATTTTTTTCTTTACTGACTAAACTGAAAATATTTTTATTTTACTCTTACTTTAAATTTGGACCACCATTTTGGCAATAAAATTTCTAAATGCTAATCCTATTATACTATTATACTTTTTTCAATTGACAAAATAGAAAATATTTTTATCTTACTCTTTCTTTAATCTTATCAGAACCCTTATTGTGACATTATAAAAGTTATCCACGCTTATGGTGCATATAAACAGAACTAGCAAATCTTAACAACAAACATGGCTGAACTAAAAACCATCGCTCTTGTTGCTGTCCTAGGTCTAATTTTATATAATCTTCTGATAATTTTACTAGTAGTTCGATGCAACTTTAGAAAAAGAAGAAATCAAACTGGAGAATTAGAACGTAAGTGAATTTCTTTACGTATATTTTTACAAGAGAAAAATTGAAATATATATAGACTGATAAATGAAAAAAGGGCTTTACAAATAATGATCATTTTTTCAGGAGATTAAAATATCGTTCAAAAATTTTTATTTTATTCTTTACTTTATTTTTTTTTTGGAAATTTATTATAATTTTTAATAGCTTTGAAAGCTGGTAAATATTTAAATCTACTTAATTTATTATATCTTCCATAATTGGAATGAATGTCGTGAGAAAATACAGCTGTAAATTAAATGCTCTTTCTAATAAGCTATAAGGAATTTTCGCTTAACATAATTGGCAGCTCTCAAATATTAGAAAAAATTTCAAAGAATTATTTATAACAATAGTACTGCTTCTGCGACTTAGGACTTTTAACACTTTTGAACTCACTAGAAATATCTGGGCTAAGTATTTAAAAATTTTAACTTTAGCTTAGACATCTAGTACATATTTATACACTTTAATTTTGAATATTTTTTAAATTTCGACAAACTGTCGCATCCAGTCCTTATTAATTTGCAATTTGATTTAATAATTTGATAAAATGGCGCGGGATTGAAATCCTTCTTGAGATGCCCTTAACAAAGTAGACCAAATTATGAGCCTAAAAACTCATAAGTTAGTTAAATAATATGTTGGATTTAAAGTACAAAATACATGATGTGTTTCAACGAAAACAAAATTATGGGTTAGCGGACTTTATATTTTTTTGTGTCTCTTTTTGCACCGTCGCCGTATTTACTTTATATCAACGAAAATTCTTCTCATTTTCGCTTTCTTTTAAGTGTTTTTCGTGTATTCGTGTAAGATTATTAGAGCAATTCATTTTAAAGATTAAATTGCAATATAAAACAGTTTGCTTATTTACTTTTTTTAATATCCAAAGTTCAAGTAATTTTTTAGTCACGTCTAGATATCTATTTTAAAATGTTTCCTGGAGGTTCTTTTGATGTGTATTGAAAGTAAGTTTGATGCCGTTAGGCTCTATCAATCTACCTGAGCTTGGTTTGGTCTGATTTAAAAAAAGAACGAAACTTTTTGCCAAGTAATTATTTTTTATATCAGTATTATTTAGAGATTATAATGACACACTGTTAAATAAACATGTCGCAAAAGATTTTACAACCTTTAATTTACCATACATTTAACGTTATCTTATCATTAAATAAAGCCAAAGGATTTTTGTCGTTAACACAAAAATTTCAACCAAATCAAATTTAGAGACTTTTCCTCGCGTTTTAAACAATTTTTCAACATGATTGACAATCAATTTTATATGTATTTTTTGTCATTTATTTTTTATTTAATTGCTTTTTGTGGTGTGATGCTGGTTATACGGTTATTACTTTTTGCCTATTGCGTATGGACAACAAGTCGTGAGTATTATTTTTTATTATGCAATTTCATTTCAATGCTTATATAGTTGTAGGGATGTTATACAACAAGTTCTATCCAAATAATTTTGGATTCATATTATTTTTTACGCTTCGTTTTCGATAAAATTATTTAACTTATGTATTTATGTTGTTGAAATGCGTAAACAGAAAAACAATTGAAAACATAATATGACTGTGGAAAAAAAAGCTCAGCAAATTTTAAACTACAGTTATTGACAGTATACCACCAAACTTGAAAGGATGAAATAGTTTTGGTCAAAAGTACGGTTAAAAAATTAATAAATAGTTTTGGTCAAAAGTACAGTAAAAAAATTAATTTACATATACGCTGAAATTAATATAGTCGTATATTGTATATAAAAAACTAAATGATTTCTGTTTAATTCTTTATTTCGTTTAAATAACTTTTTATCACTTAAATTTTTCAAGACAACAATTTAATAACTATTGAGCCATTAGATATTTGAATCTACTCTATTTAAAATGGAATTAAAATTGACTTTTTAAGCCTATTACAAAATAACTGATTTATAATGGGTAGTTCTGAAATTAGAAGATTAATTTTTTTATATTTTTTTTCCTTTATCCAAAACAACGGTGTATTTTCGCTTATTTATTAGCGATTAATTAAAAAGAGCTATTCGTAGTTATTTAAGCTTAGCACTAGTTATGAAATTATCCTCCAATTCACTAACTTTAGAAAAGGTCTAAGTTTACAATACAAAGTTTAAATTGACAGATGCAACAATAAGTTAGGCAAGTTTTGTACTTAAAAATACAAGAATAAAAAGTTGTATGTATTTATTTCCGAACTGTATAAAATAAAAAATGTTGTTTATTTTCGGGAGACAATTATTCTTCTCGCCAACTCCAAGGCTTTATTTCTAAGTTTTTATCCTTTGTCTTTCTGAATTTATTTTTTTACTCATATAATCCAATTATAACAAAATCATAAGAAAAACACAACAGGCCAACTAGAAGATCTAACTTCTTAGGCAACTGGATCGAGTTTAAGTCCTTAATATTCCTAGTGAATCTGGCTATTTAAATTTAGGCATAAACAGCCCAATTCACTAAGAATATTAAGGATTTAAACCCGATCTAGTTGCCATGAAATTTAAATTTTATAGCCGGCCAGTTTTGTTTTGTTTATGATATTGTGATAATTTATATTACATATGTCAACAAATAAACGCTAATATAAGGATATTAAAGATAAGAACCTTGCGATAAATCCCGAAAATAAATTAAGATTTTCATTTTAATAATAAAAGAAAATGATTTTTTATGCTAGTATTTTTAGGATCTAAGATTTTCTTGACTTATTGTTGCTTTTGTCGGTTTAAGCCCTCTGCTGCCAATTTAGGATGTAAGGTTTCAAATAAAATATATTAAATGAAAATACGTACGATAAGGCACTTTTTTCTTGACTTTTGGAATGATATTTAAGTGCTTCCCTTAATATTAATATCTATAATTATATATTAAGATTTATTTTTTAAAATAGGTGTAAACTCGTTTTTAAAACATTTTTTTACCCTTTGGTTTGGAATTTCAAATATTATAGGAGCAATTCTAAATATTATAGGGGCTATAGCGTTTGTTAATAATCTTTGGCAGTACTTATTGCAAAAATGTTCATTTTCATTCATTATGATATTCATAAATTATTTGAACTAAATACTAACCGAGATTAATATAACTCTCAATAATTCCAAGGTGGCAAAAAAGTACCCATTTTATCCATAAATGTAAATCACTCTAAAATGAGCCACTAAAAATTCTTTGGTTCTTAGAGTTTTCCAAATACGAATGAAATTGTGTTAAACAAATATTTAGTCTTTCATAGTAAATCCACTATCTTAAATTGCAAATTAATTTTAGATTGGTAATATAGGCCCCAAAACCTTCCAATATCGATATTTAAAGAATATGAGACGTATCTTAGCAACCTAATAGTTGTAGATATTTAACTTCATATTCGTAATACACCACCCCCAACCCCCTAATACTAAATCTGAAAAAATTCGAATAAGGTAAAATTTTCAACCAATCATATTGGATTCGTCATATTGAATTTCAAAAAAATTATTTTAACGTCTCAATATAATCTAAATTTAAACCCTTCAAAGCCCCCTAGTACCAATTTTAGATGAAATCCAGAAATTTAAAATTTCTGAACGGTCATATTGCATCTGATATATTAGATTTTCTTAAAATAATTTTCAAAAAAGTTCAAAGATTTGGGGCTTAAAGTCACATCAGAAGCGGAGACCATTTAGCGATTGGACCTACATTTTAACGTGAGTTCCGAACCACGGTCCTCGACACTCAACTAACCCCGAGGTTTTACCCTCTTTGTCAGTGAAGTGTCTACCGACTAGTGGGACTATCCTCTAATGGTCTGACAACTTAAATAGGTAAGTGGCCGTGCACCGGGCTTGAACCCGCGCTTGGCCGTGGTCATCCCTATCAGTGCTAGCTAAGGTTAGGCTAATCCCACGGCTTAAAATAATTTTATATTCGCTATTTACATCTTCAAAAACAATTCAGTTCCACATTTGAACAAAATCGAAAAATGTAAAATTTTTAGTCAGCTATATTGCGCTCGCTATATTAAATCCAAAAAAAATATTATTAAAATCATAATTTACACCCTCAAGAACCCTCTATATTAGTTTTGGAGAAAGTCGAAAAATGTAAAATTTTTTAGGACACCATATAAAATCCGCCAGATTGAATTTTTCAAAAAATATTTTAATTTCGTAATTAACACTAATAAAAGTCCCCCAATACTGGCTTTAGACAAAATCGAGAGATGTGAGATCTTTAATCCTCCATCTTGGATCCGCCATATTTATTTTTTTAAATAATATTAAATTTGTAATGTGCTATCATATCTATTTGAAAACAATCGGATAAAATTAATATTTTATCCACCATATTGGATATGCCATATTGAATTTTTTAAAAACAATTTTAGATTCGTTATGTGTGACTCTGAAAACTCTCCCGGACCAATTTTGGTGAAAATCGGACAAAATTGGTTTTTTTCTCCGCCATAATAAATTTTTTAAAACTAATTTCAGATTCGTTATGTGAGGCACCGAAAACTCCTCCATACCAATTTTGGAGAAAATCGGACAAAATTGATTTTTTCGTCATATTGGATCCGCCATATTGAATGTTTTAAAAATTATTTTAGATTTGTCTTGACCCCGAAAACTCCCCCGTACCAATTTTAGAGAAAATCGGACAAAATTAAAATTTTTTGTCCGCCATATTGGATCCGCCATTTTGAATTTTTAAAAATAATTTCAGATTCGTTGGGTACAACCCCGAAAATTTCTCCATACCAATTTTGGAGAAAATCGGACAAAATTAATTTTTTTGGCCGCCATATTGTAAGCGCCATCTTGGATTTTACTGCACGAATTGAGAACCTCGTTCTTTTAGAAGTCGGTTAAAAATCAGAATCAATTCTTTGAATAATGAGTTGTTCGGCCACCTTTGCACTGAAAACGATAAAGAATTCAACTATTTGCTGCTTCGTAAAGAAGTTTGTTGACTGTTAAAATAGTCCATATGGGATTACTTCTTTAAACTGATTGCATAACAAGGAAGCCACAACACAATTCCCAAAAAAAAAAGAATAGGGTATATAGAAGTTCCAAAAGTTTAGAGAATCTAGAGTTTAACAAATTTTCGTTTTTGAGATACCTAAGATCTAAAACTAAATTATGATGACAATAAATATATTTTTCAACATCACTTTTTTCGATTATTTGTTTGCCACTTGTAAAAAAATTGCGTCTAAAAATATATTTATTGACGTAAATTATACATTTTTTAAACTTAATCTACCTAAAAAAGGTGTGTACATTGTCTTAATAAACAAAAATTAAACAGAAGTGGCAATAAAAAATATGAAGTGGATTCAAAGAAATTATCACTTTTACCAAAATAACAATTTTATTTTAATAAAAATTATGCAAAATTATATGAAAAATATTTTATGGAAAAATACTGTTTGAGTCATTATATTAAAACGTGGCACGTGATTGTAATAATATCGATTTTTTATCATTAACGCACGACTCAATTAAAAAATATTAAAATAATTACTTAGATATGAATAATTATTAACCTAGGGAGTTAAAATCTCTCTGTAATAGTTTTGAGCAATTGTGAATAAAAACATTTGTCAGCTGCCACTTCAAATATTTCGATTAGGAATAAGATTTAAGACCTTTCTTTGGGGTTTACCTCAATTTGGAAATTATTAATTACAGAAGTAACGCCTAAGAGGTACAAATAGTTACAGAAGTTGAAGGATTTATTTTGAAACCAATATTGGATGAATTGGTCCATTTATTATTGCCTTTATGAAGAGATTTACAAAAAATAATTATCAATTTCCACCTCAAGTATTTTAATTATTGATCGAATTTAAGATTTGACCTTTCTTTCGGGTTTGCTCTCATTTAGAATCAATTAATGGTAAAGGCAACGAACAGAGAATTATAAATAACCGCCATAGTAAAAGAGGTTATTTTGACATTAATTAAGGTGAATTGGTATTTTCCCATATTATTATTAAATTGTTTACATAGCTTTTCATTTGGATTCCATTTCTTATTTCGCTAATGTTTAGTTTGCTGGTACATTATCTAAATTCTAAATTAGGCTCTGGCATCAAAAAGTCTAAATGGAAAATAGTTGCCATATAAAACAGTTGATCCTTTATTCTTCAACCGACTTCTCAAAGAAGGGGGTTCTCAATTCGTCGAGTATGTATGTACACCGATTACTCCAGAACGGTGATACAGTATGGGGAAGTTTTCGGGATCACACATAACCAATCTGAAATTACTTTTAAAAAATTTTATATGGCGTATCCAAAGGACAGAAACGAATGGAGGCATATTGTCAAGTCGGCTAAAACCCACACGGGGTTGTAACGCCACGGAGTAAGTAAGTAAGTAAGTAAGTATCCAAAATGGCGGATTAAAAATTAATTTCGTCCCATTTTGCCTGATTTTCTCCAAAATTGGTACTGGCGAGTTTTCGGGGTCGCACATAAAGAATCTAAAATTATTTTTAAAAACTCAATATGGCGCAACCAATATGGCGGACGAAAAAATCAATTTTGTCCGATTTTTTTCAAAATTGATTTGGGGGAGTTTTTGGAATCGCACATTACGAATCTGAAATTATTTAAAAAAAAATTAAATATGGCGGGTCCAAGATGGCGGATTTAAATGTCTACATCTCTCGACTTTGTCAAAAATCAGTATTGGGGTATTTTTGTTAGTGTTAATTACGAATTTAAAATATTTTTTGAAAACCTCAATCTGACGGATTCAATATGGCCTACTAAAAATTTTACATTTTCCGATTTTCTCCAAAACTGATAGAGTGGGTCTTGAAGGTGTAAATTATGAATTAAAAGTATTTTTAACCGATTTCTAAAAGAAGGAGGTTCTCAATTCGTCGAGTATGTACGTTTTTTTTTTGTATGTACACCGATTACTCCCGAACGGCGGCACCGATTTGAACGAAATTTTTTAAGTTATGCTCAGGAAGTTGCTGCGGTGGTCCCATATTTTTTGAATGAAATTGGTACAGTAATATCCAAGATGCCGTTGACAATATGGCGGCAAAAAAAGTTATTTTTTTTATTTTCTCCAAAACTGGTATATGGGGAATTTTTGGGGTCGTACACAACGAATCTGAAATTATTTTTAAAAAATTCAATATGGCGAATCCAATAGGGCGGATTCAAGATGACTCCAAAATAGGTACGAGGGGGTTTTCAGGGTCGCACATAACTAATCTAAAATTATTTTAAAAAAATGTAATATGGCGGATCCAATATGACGGACGAAAATATCAATTTTGTCCTATTTTCTTCAAAATTGGTACGAGGGAGTTTTCGGGGTCGCACATAACGAATCTGAAATTATTTAAAAAAAATTCAATATGGCGGATTCTAGATGACGGATTAAGGATCCTACATCTCTCGATTTTGTCTAAAATCAGTAATGGGGTATTTTTGTTAGTGTTAATTATGAATTTAAAATATTTTTTGAAAAATTCAATTTGGCAGATTCAATATGGTGTCCTAAAAATTTTCTCCCAAAGTGATATAGGGGGTTCTTGAGAGTGTAAATTAGGAATTTAAAAGTATTTTTTTAGGATTCAGTATGGCAAATTCAAGATAGCGGACTTAAATTTTACATTTTTCGGTTTTGTTCAAAGGTGGAACTGAATCGTTTTTGAGGATGTACATAGCGAATATAAGTCTAGAAATTTTAAATTTCCGGATTTCATCCAAAATTGGTACTAGGGGGCTTGAAGGGTTTAGATTTAGATTAGATTAAGACTTAAAATAATTTTTTTGAAATTCAATATAGCGGATGCAATATGGTGGGTTGAAAATTTTACCTTATTCGCATTTTTTCAGATTTGGTATTAGAAGATTTTCGGGGTCGTGTAATACGAATATGAAGTTAATTTTTTACAACTATTAGGTTGATAAGATACAATATGGGGGACAGAAAATTTTATATATTCCGATTTTGTCTAAAATTGATATTGTGGGGTTCTTGAGGCGTATACAAACTCAATATGCAGTATAAAATATATCGAGTTAAGAAATTTACATCTCAGGTTCTTTAAATACTGAAAATTGACATTGTGGTGTTCTTGAGGCATATATAAACTGAATATGTAGTATAAAATATATCGAGCTAAGAAATTTATATCTCAGGTTCTTTAAACGTCGATATTGAAAGGTTTTGCGGCCTATATTACCAATCTAAAATTAATTTAAAATTAAAGATAGTGGCGTTACTATGACCGACTAAATATTTGTTTGACACAATTTTACTGGTATTCGGAAAACTCTAAGAATCAAAAAATTTTTAGTGGTTCAGTTTAGGGTGATTTACAATTTTGGATAAAATAGATACTTTTTTGCCACCTTGGAGACATTGCGAGATAAATTAATATCAATTAGTACTTAAATCAAATAATTTATGAATATCATAATGAATTCAAAAACTAAAAATAGAAAAATAAAATTTTTGTAAAAAAATTGAACCGACTTCTAAAAGTGCTCTAAAAAGTGAAAAATAACTAGAAATTTTTATATGAAATTGAACTCTTTGAAGTCGGCGCCAAATTATACTAATATACACAAATTATGGTAAGAAAGCAATTGCAAATAAAGTATTTTTAATATGCTTATGCAAATCACATTTTGTCAGGTATTATTTTGGCGCCGACTTCAAAAAGTTCAATTTCATACAAAAATTTATAGTTATGTTTCACTTTTTAGCGTACTTTTAAAAGTCGGTTCAATTTTTTTATGAAAATTTTATTTTAGGATTCAATATGACAAATCCAATATAGCGGACTAAAAATTTTACAATTTTCGATTTTGTTCAAGGGTGGGACTCAGTCGTTTTTGAGGATATAAATAGCGAATATAAAATTATTTTAAGACATTCTAATATGTCAGATTCGATACGACAGTCGAGAAATTTTAAATTTATTGATTTCATCCACAGTTGGTACTAGGAAGCTTTGAAGGGTTTGGTTTTAGATTAGATTAAGACGTATCCAATATGGTGGGTTGAAAATTGTACCTTATTCGGATTTTTTCAGATTTGGTATTAGGGGGTTTTTGGGGTCGTGTATTACGAATATGAAGTTAATTTTTTACAACTATTAGGTTGATAAGATACAATATAGATGAGTTAAAAAAGCTTATAGCTCCAAAAAGATTCCAGAAATGCGACAAACTTTACCAACCAAAAGATTCTTTTCAATTTCTAACCTCTTTGAAATAAACTCTCTCTGGAAATACTTTTACAGGATTTTTATGAAAGTACCCTCCTCCATAAAATGTTGAGAAACGAATTACAATATCTCACTCCTATTGAAAGTTATATTTTAACAAACATTAAGAATATTTTCATAACAGGGATAATCATTGAATCAGTCACAAAATAATTTTCCTTAATTTATACGTGGGTTGCCCTTGTTTCATCTTACCTTATTAATTATGCGAATGAAATTGTGAGCGGCTATATTATATATACCCTTTCACATTCCAGAAATCAATAAACTGGGAACATTCAATGTTCTCACCTTAAATTTATTTAACATAATGCACCATTTAGGACTAGTGGAATAACTAAAACAAGCTTCCTAGATATCTTATAAACTTTCTCGATAGGGCATTGTCAAAATATAAGCGAAATAATACATTAACAAATTGGGAAAATTACAGGCAGCTCCGAAATAATATTACTAAATTCATTCAAAGTAAGAAAAAAGTTTACCTCGAAAATAAGTTGGGTGCTGACAATCAAAAAAATAAATGGAAACTTTTAAGAAAGCTTGGTATTTATTCAAGGGCTTCTAAGTCTATTCCTGATCATCTTGGTAGTCTGCAAGATATCAATAATTTTTTTATTAATGCCGCCGTGTCTTCTACTCTAGATGTTGCTACCCTAAATTTTTACCTTCAAAATAAAAGTCCCGGTGTTCACGTTTTCGAGTTCAGATTAGCAACAATTGATGAGGTTCATGGGACTTTTCTTTCCATTGAATCGGAGGTAGTCGATGCTGATGGAATTGTTATCCATACATATTTCCGTTTATTATACTGTTGCATTGAGATTCCTACTTCTGAAGAACTGAAACATCTTAGATTTATAAGCATATTGCCAACTATGTCGAAGATGCTCGAAAGAGTTCTCGGGGGCCAAATACGTGACCATGTGGAAAGCTACAATTGACTTCTACTCATTCAGTCTGATTTCCAGAAAGATTTCAGTTGTACGACGACATTCTTAAGGATTATCGATCATATTCTGGTGGCACCTGATCATGAAGAACTTATTGCTTTGATTCTCCTTGACTACTCGAAGGCCTTCGATAAACTGAATCATCAGTTGCTTGTAGTCATCTTAGGATACCTTGGTGTGAAACTAATGCATGTCAGTTTGTTAGAAGTTATCTTACTGAAAGAGTTCAGTCCGTAAAGCAGTCTAATCAGGCGATTGCCACATGTGGCAACCTCAGGGATTAATCCTGTTTTATCTGTTTTTTACTTTAAATACATCTTAATTAACAAATGATTTGATGCATCCAACGGTACACTTATATGCAGACGACACACAAATATATATGTCGTTTCATCCTGAAGATATCCTTCAAGCTAATGATAAACTGACCTGTGATCTTGATCTCCTTCTTAGGGTTTTGGCAGGCCACTACCTGGAAATTAACCCAAAAAAATCCCAAATAAGCGCCCAAATAATTTGTACCAGAACATTAAATTTAGATATGATGCTCATGCCCTTAATTTAAGACATAAATTTATCATTACCCCTCCTATTTGTAATGCTACACTGTACGAAAGATCGTTCGGTTATCAGATTTCGCCAAAATAAAATAAAGTTCCTTTGAGTCTAAAATGTTTACTGTCCCAAAAATTTAAAAACGCAATTCACCATCAGGTGCATCAAATTATTTTACAGTCTGCCTGTTAATAAGTATCACAAAATATTGCAGCGCAGCTATAATAGTCTTTGATGTCACATTGTAATGATTTGCAAGACTGCTGTTACGCTGGTTGAGGCTAGATTCTCACTATAAAGCTGCTTTCGATATGATCTCGATACGTTCTTGGTCCGGTAAAATATTCTTATAGGAGAAACAATGAACCTGTTCACATTATCGGTTTCGTAGAGATTTCGATATCGTAAACTCTTTTTCATATAAAAAAATGTATCGAACCAAGAGCAAACCGAGATCGTCTCTAGAGCGGCACTATAGTGAGAAACAAGCCTATAAGACATGCTTAAACTTCTCCTATATATATATATATATATATATATATATATATATATATATATATATATATATATATATATATATATATATATATATATAAATTTAAATTTATTCATGTTATTTGCGATGTAGCTTTTATATTATGCACTATAAACTATATAAACAGAATATTATCTTATCATGAAACACACACATGACATAGCAACATGTTTCTTTAAAAATAAGTTTAATATGTTAATTTAATAAATGGTAAAAATGAAACCCGAGAACTGGGCTATTCTTGGTATTGGTTTGTTCGCAACAATTTTATTTATTTCGATACTTTTGTGTTTGGCTATTCTTGATTGTGTACACAGTTGGAAGGATCGTTCCTTTTTGGTTATAAGGCCATTTGGCAGATATTTTATTTGTAAGTACAAAATATTTTTATAAACAAATTCTTCATAATGCATATTTTTCTTCAATTTCCATTTGTATTTGTATTTCTATGTTCGTTCGTTTGTCCGCACATTACGTGACCTAATCGAAAAATAAAAATGACGTTTTCTTGACGTACGCCGACGCAATATAATGTATCCGATAGTTTGATACTCTTTCTCCAAAAAAAAAAAATAAACAAATTTTGAAGACTCTTTAACAGGAGGTATATTGCTATACTTAATGATTTACATTTCCGAAGCAATAAACTTGCCTGTATAATGACTATTAAGTAGCTACTTAACCAGTACCTATAGCTAAAAGTCAATTTTACAATCGAATCTCCATTTTTAAGATTCTGTACAAAATTATACAAAACTCTTATAGAAAGATTTCGATGTGTACATATCTTATTCACTTGAACATTGACTCAGTTATAAATTTTACTTTCTCCTATTTCCTTCAGGAGTGGATGTTTCAAAAATATAGTTTTTTTTAGAAACTGGTGACCTATGTACACTATGTACGAAAAATAGAAATGTTGACTATATTCATATAAAAATATAATTTTGTCACGAAACGGTAGTTTCCATAATATAAATACTAAAAAACACAATATTTTTCTTTATTTTCAAGGAATTTAATTTTTATTTAATTTACAAAATATAATTATATACTCTCAAGTCAGGTGACAACAAACACCAATCAAAGTGCATGACAATACTTGATCATTATCTCTGTCAAAAATTACGTTGTTACGTTAACATTATTTTATAGTGATTTACGTGCAACTTCTTCGAAATTTGCTTATTACTCCCTTTGAAAATGATTCTAAGAAGTTTTCCCATTATGGAAAGTGGATTTATTAAAGCAAATAGTTCGAATTTGCCGAGAACTGATTGTTTTATGGTGGCCAGTTTCTTCGCCACAAATAATAACTTCTGTTTTACTGAATTTGGAAATGTGAAAACCTCCAGGTAAAATACCTGAATACATAATAGTAATCTTAGGTATTTATAAGCTCAAAACTAAACAAAAACAAATACAAAACATTCTTACCTAACTTGGATCACTTTATTTCTTACCTTAAAATTTCAATTGTCATCTTTGAAAACTTGAAAAATAATAACATAAGACAAATAAGCAAATATTATCAAAACTTATTTTAAAATGAGATTCACAAAAATACATTTTAGATTGTGTAGACACATGTGCCGGATTCCTGCGAGCTAGCTAAACCAACATTTTTCTAGTATTTCACGAACGTGGAACGTGAATAATAACTTTTTAGGTGTTTAATTGTAGTACTTGTTCATTGAGGTACTGCACACTACTTATAAAACTTAGAAGTCATCTTTTATTACGAAAATTGCGAAAAACTTTATATCTCCTTGTCAGTTTACCAGTCACTGACAACATGTGACGTCACAGCGCTCAAGTGACAAGTATTGACTTTTTTGGGCGAAATTTGAAACGGAATTTAATATACATGATTTTTAACGTATTAGTTGTATTAAAAAAATAATATTAAATATTTTAGGCTATATTATGTACTTATGCATGGTTTAAAACACTCTCTAAAAATAATCAACATCCCTATTCCTTCTCGAGACGTCTGAAGTTTATGGAACGAAATAACGAACGATGATGGGTAATCATGTAACGACTATAAAAAAAATGAAACAATGTAGTGGTCATTTATGGTTTCGGAAAAAAACTGTATATTAAAATCTATTTTTTTAAGTAGTCCTTAATATTAAATGGTATTGAACCCTCGGTACTCTAATCATGCTCGAACTTGACAAATTTCTCTATTTAATCTTAAAACTCAGTTCAAAATGGAAATATTTGGAAACCGCGGCTTAAAGTGTCAAAGATCTTAATATTCAAATATTAATGCCTTAAAACTAACAGCCAGATTCATTAAGAAGGTTTAAGACTTGAACCCAGTCTAGGTACCATAGAAGTTAGCTCTTCTAATTGGTCAGAATTCTAGTGCTTATGATATTATTATAATTTATATCAAATATATCAAGACATAAAAGCTTTTATAGGAAATTAATGGTAAAAATCTAGAGATGAAATCGGTAAGAGAACTACATGTCTCTTGAAAACAAACAAAAAGTTTCAATTTTTGACTGTTCGATAATATATACAAACGATTTTTTATTCTTATATTTTTAAGATTCAAAATTTGTTTGGATTATTCTTCTACTTGTCAATTTAAACCCTGTATTGTCAACTTAGACCGCTGTTAAAGTTCGGCAATGTTAGTAAATTAGAAGATAATTGACTTATATTCAATACAAAACGTACATATACGAACTCAGAATTGAAATATATAAATGTATAAATTTTTGATTCACCTTCTATGTTTAAAATATTTTTAAAATATATGTTATGAGTGTATGTATCTTTAATATGCTTCATTTCTTCTAATAAAGGTTAATTTTAACCCTACTTAAAAGAAAAGGTTTATTGCAAGGGAATTAAAAACTGAAAAAAAAATTGTCGGTAATCCAACTTTTTAAATGAGTCCATTTGAACGTAACTTTTAATAGGAACGAAAAGTTTAGATATAAACTGCCATTTATACAATAATTGCGGATTAATTTAGTACTTTTTAAAGTCGGCTTCAAATTTAAAATTTATAGAAGATACAAGCAACAAAAACAATCTTAAAGAAAAAAGTAATGAAACACGGATGAAATACAATGTAAACAATACAATAATTGTAGAGAAGTGAAGTCGATTAAAAATAACAATCCATGTAGAATTAATAATAAAATTTTTATAAAAAAAATTGAACTGACTTCTAAAAGTGTTCTAAAAAGTGAAAAATAAATATAAATTTTTAAATGAAATTGAAATTTTTGAAGTCGGCGCCAAACTAATACCTAACCAAAGGTGATTCGCTAAACAGATTGAAAATACTTTATTTGTAATTGCTTTCTTACCATAATTTGTACATATTAGTAGTTATTTATTTCATTTAGGAATAATGTGGCGCCGACTTCAAAAATTTCAATTTCATATAAAAATTTATATTTATTTTTCACTTTTAGAACACTTTTAGAAGTCGGTTCAATTTTTTTTATAAAAATTTTATTTTTCGATTTTTAGTTTTGAATTCTTTATGATATTCATAAATTATTTGAACTAAGTAACAATTGATATTAGTGTGCGTCGAAATGACTCGAAGGTGGCAAAAAAAAGTACCCATTTTATCCAAAGTTGTAAACCACCCTAAAATGAACCTCTAAAAATTCTTTAATTCTTAGAGTAGAATACCTTTAAATTCATAATTTACACCCTCAAGAATCCCTTATATCAGTTTTGGAGAAAATCGAAAAATGTAAACTTTTTAGGACGCCAAATTGAATCCGCCAGATTGAATTTTTTAAAAAATATTTCAAATTCGCAATTATTAGTAACTAAAATTCCCCAATATTGATTTTAGACAAAATCGAGAGATGTAGAATTTTTAAACCGCCATCTTGAATCTGCCATATTTAATTTTTTTAAAAATAATTTCGGATTCGTAATGTGAGATCCCAAAAACTCCCCCATATCAATTTTGACAAAAATCGGACAAAATTAATTTGTTATTCGCCATATTGGATACGCCATATTGAATTTTTTAAAAATAATTTCAAATTTGTTATATACGACCCCGAAAACTACCCTATACCAATTTTCGAAAAAATCGAACAAAATTGATTTTTTCATCCGCCATATTGAATTTTTTAAAAATAATTTTAGATTCTTTATGTGCGACCCCGAAAACTCTACCGTACCAATTTTAGAGAAAATCGGACAAATTGATCTTTTTGTCCGCCATATTTGATCTGCCATATTGAATTTTTTAAAAATATTTTGGATTCGTTTTGTGCGATCCCGAAAACTCCCCCATACCAATTTTCGAGAAAATCGGATAAAATGGTTTTTAAGCCCTGTTTACATAATATTTTGAAGCAAAGTTCGAAATTTTTGTTTAAATTTTTGTCCTTTGATGACTGATAAAATGATAGTTATGAACAAAAAAAAATTCAAGGTAGCCCAATGAAAACGTAACGGAGTCCGAAACTGATGGTAGTTTTTTTAAAACACAAAAACCTGTCAATGTGCATTGAAAGAGGAATATCTTTCGGCGTATAGTAATTAGGTTTAACTACAACTCCTTGCGTAGGTGATGCAGCCCCCAAAAATTTTCTATGGAAAGGGTGGTCAAATCGCTCATCATTGAAAAGCTCTTTTCATTTTTCATAGATTATTCAGACAATCCTGATAGTCATGTATTCGAATGTACAGTTTATGCCTTGATTTTTTCAACTTTCTTGTAAAAAAACATCCTCGATAAGAGACCGTTTACATTTACGTTTTTGATGCACAAGATAGGGACGCGTCTATTTTTCTGAATTCGAAACTCTTGGTGGGAGGTTCAATCGCCCCCCCCCCCCCTTATATCCGCAGCTAGAACTAATTTAATCACGCTAAAAGATGTAACCCTTTCAAATAAAATCGACAAGTGTTTTTTTAAAATAAAAATCCTTCCAGCAGTTATAGACACTGTACATTTTGGTAGTGCAGAAAGTAAAATTACTTATATTTTTCGATTTTGTATTACTAATGTTTATAAGTATTAGCAATCATTATGTACTATGTCATCTCTATTTACTAGTTTCGTTAACTGTCATGTAATTTGGAATTGGATTGGGTAATTTAAAATAGTGGATTGTAATTATTTTAATGAAAATTAATCATTAATTAGATAATTTTTAATGTTGCCAATTCCGTTTATGCATCTCCATTCTATCAGAACCCAAATGAAGGACTGGATTCTATATATGTCCCCGTATTTAAATCATAAAACGTCTTTTCAATTAGGAAGTTTAAGTAATTATGCAGTAACCTTAATCATGAACCGGACTAACGTACAAATTTTCATGAACTAATTCCAAGATGCCAGCGGAAAGCAGATCCATCCTGTCTGAATAACTTGAATATATTTTCTGAATTCTTAAAATTAATCATTCTACTTAAGACATTTTTAAAAATAATTTAACAAACATTTTGAAGCATAATGCTGCGTACTAGCAATGAAATGAAAACCCGGGACTCACTCAAGGAAACAATTGTGTGAACTTAATTTTTGATATATTCGAGGTTATCAAAATGTGTATACTAGAGAAAAACCAGAAAGCAGATTATTTTGCAAATATTATTGATATATGATTAACAAAGTTTTATTTAATGTTAGCTGCTGCTCACGGCTTTGCGGATTTTGAATTTGATTGCGTGGCTATTTATTTACTCTTGTTTTATATCGATATGAATAGATTTTAACATTTAGTCATGTTTTCTTAAGATATAGAAATTCTATGGAAAAAAAATTGAACTTGAAAAATACTAAAACCTGTGTTTATTTATCTGTTATCTAGAGGGCACATGCCAATTTTCATGTCTCCAACTTTAACTGAAGCTGATACACGTGATTATTTTTTGTTATCAAAATGATACATATTCATTTTCATGCTTCTAAGTTAAGTAGTTCATGTGTTAATTTTATTTAAACACATAAATCTTCTTATGACCTCTCAGCAGTACAATTTGAAACAAGGCTGAAACATGTTTTTATTTGCAATTAAGGGTATATATAAAAATATTCGATTCATTTTTGAGACAGCTCTCTTAATTTATTCTCTTTTTATACTCTTGGGATGCAATTTAAAATATTCTTTTTAATGGATGGGCGAGTTATATAGGCGAAAAAGTAATTTTTAAACCTCTAAGGCTGGAACTGATGAATCAGTCAAAACTTATGAAAAGATTCTGCTAATTATATTAACAATAATGTTTTTAATCAACTTAATTCCGTATCATAAGAAAAAATTCATTCTTTAAAAAGAAAAAGAAAGGGATGTGTAAAGTGATCCCATAAATTGTTGTTAAGTGTCCAGTAACATTCTTTTTTTGTTTCAATTGAATTAATGCAAGCTGACATTCTTTATGTTTTATTAATAGCAATAAAGACAATATCGATTAGCAAACAATTACTTGACTTAACAATCTAACTTATCTTTCCCTGTAAAATGTAATTTATAATCCTATATTTCTTAAATCCCTTAAAACAACAAGTAATTGACATCTTAGAAAAATAACTGTATAAATTTCAGAAGCTTAACGGTTAATCTAGAAATGTAAATCAACAGATTATCTTATCATTGCTATCACCATTAGTATTATTCCACATTTTGGTAACGTATCCCTTTTTGTCACTGAACGTTATTTTCTGATATAACAATTAGTTCATATTGTGCAAAATGTAAGTACGTAAAGAAAAAACCTTAAATTCTTATGTTGTGTTCAAATTTACACTTATTATGTGGTTCATATTTTAAAACTTACTAAAATAACGTTAACGAGTGAAACATATTTCTAAAATACTGTTAAAATGGAGTTAGCCGCGTACCTCTATTTGTCCACTGTATTTTTAATTTTGATTGGATTGGCCATAATTTTAAGAGTTACTTGTAAACAAGAAATAAAAGAAGAGCGACAACGTAGAAGAAATAGGGCAACCGGAAACTCGCAGAGTTCAACCAATGAAAATAGGAACTCTAGAAATGTGGAGTTTGTCGATTGCTGTAAGTGCATTTATTTTTCTTGATTTGACAAATTAGTAGAGGAACTATTAACATTAAATTTTTATCCTTAAAGTTGGGAAATATGGTAGTAAAAATATTACTTGTTTACCAGCACTATGAGCATACCAACATTCCAAGGGTAAATAATTTGAATATGTGAATGTAGGAAACCTGCTCAATTTAGATACATTTGTTGGTGTGTTAAATAATTTATGACAAATAATAAAAATATTTAAAACTTAATTTCCCATGTTTTAACTTTCTGATAAAAAAAATATGAAAATACATGGTATGGTTTGATAATCTAAAAGATTATTTAAAAATTTAAAAATTTCAGTAAGATATAAAGAAATATTTTACGACTGTAGAATTAGTTTAATAAGCTACCTGCGAGACATGTCGGGTATATATTAATCCTGCAGACAATTTCTGTGTTAGACTGTAAAATATCAACAATAAAACTGTCAAACATGAAGAGAAGGAGATGAAAAGCTTATTAAAATAAGACTTTATCTATTAAACAATTTCTTTGATATAGGTTAATGAAATTTAATTTGTTGTTCAATTACGGCTATAATTTGCATTTGGAGACTCCCCATATATATAAATCAGAATCTAATTAGAGAGAGAGAGAGAGAGAGAGAGAGAGAGAGAGAGAGAGAGAGAGAGAGAGAGAGAGAGAGAGAGAGAGAGAGAGAGAGAGAGAGAGAGAGAGGACCAATTAACCATATTTCTTTAAATTAAATTAATATGTAAAAAAAAATTGAAAATTTAGGAGAGGTTTATGCCAAAAATTGACATTTCACCTACTAAACCTGAAGGTGCCCCATTTGTAACTAATCCCCCTCTAGAGTTCTTTAATAGATTTCAAAATAACCTTGTTATACACATACCCCAAAGTTCAAACACTAATTATTTTTTAAAACGTTACTTAGATTATTGCTAACCAAATCAGTGTCAATATGATCGATTAGTTTGGGAAATAATGAATGTTGTAATGTTTGCGATAACTTTGTTATGTATTTATCCTTTAAGATCCCATCAATTACATTTTTAATATTAACAATCAGTTCAACTAGCATTTGAACTACAAGTAAATAAAGAAAAATTTAGTAAAAAACTATAATATTAAATTTCTTAATAACTTGATAGAATGATATCCTTTCACTGCTACTTAACTTAAATCATAGCTGACAATGAAATATCCATATATGTATAGAATATTTTATGGAGAGTACTTCGTACTAAGTAATATCCATGAATGAAAATACCTTTGTCAGGTTTGTAATTCCTAAGACAATCTTACTCATTGATATCAGTTCAATTTTTTTTAAAACTTCCCTTTATGTCATTACAGGATAACCATTTCATCTAGTCAATTAAATAAACATTTATTTCTTTCTCCTTTATCCTCCGATTTTTCAGGATTGTTCAACCAAATTTTACACCAGCCCTAAATCCACAAATACTGGTTCTTAGATCTTCATTTTGTTAATATCTATTCACAATTGTTACCAGATTACATCGTGTAATGCCTAAAACTGTTTAGCGTTATAACTTGTGTGGTCTTCTGATGTATCTTCAGCTTCAAATGGGCACCAAATTATCTGACTGCGAAACATAATTTTTCCTAGAAATTATACTTGCTAATGTTTTTCTAGTTGTTTTATTGTTTGTTCACTTCAATTTTGGTAATTTAAGACCCATAGTTCGATAAAACTAATCAATCATCTTTTTTAATGGTGGATATACACTGATGCTATTTCCATAGTACAAATATAATATATAAATTGTATTAAAACTGATTCTCGGCTTGAGTGATATAATAGATTAATGTTTTTGCTCTCCCTTATTATTTAGTTTATTGTGAATGAACTGTATGTATAATAAGCCAATTGTTAAATATGGAAAATAAAAATAATCCTACAGCTATAAACCATCATCTTTAGACAAATATTGCAATCGTGACGTTTTAGAGGCGTTATCTTATCATTATACTAGTTATATCTCAGGAAAATGTTAAATTCATTTAGCAGTCATTCGGCTACAATCGCTATCAGTAATGTAGCTCTTTCAATAAGTTCTAAAAATGGATGCTATAGTTTTTCTACCGGGTGTTATAATTACTATTTTTCTTCTGGCTGTAATTATTAAGAGTTGGAAAAATGAAGGAAACAAACTCAAGCAAAATCGAAACCGCCCGGGTAGAAGTACTAATAGTGAACAACATTCTTCATCATGTAAGTTCACCCAAATACTTTTGTCTTGTTATATGATCCATTATAAATATTTGATGCAAAATCGGTAACCTTGACATGTATTATGCAATTGCGTGCTTAGTAAAAAAATGGAAAATAATTATTTATAATTGGAGACAAGAAGGTCGTTGGTAACATATTAAAGTTATTTAGAACTGAGCATTGTAAGATGGTAAGGCTATCGTAAAAATACCGTTAATATTTGAGTAAGCTTAATAAAATTAAGTTAAAATTAAGCTTTTTCGAAATATTGAACTAAATTAAGTTCTAAAATTTCTTATGTGACTGATAAAAATAAAGTTCGGCCATAAAAAATTCCCAAAATTAATTTTTTATATTTATTAGCTTAAATGTAATAAAAACCAAATAACAAACGTCAATTAATTTGGAATTGAAAATTGGAAATGAAAACTAATTACTCAATTAAAAAGAAAATAAAATAGAAATTAAAATTTGAACAAAAAGAAACATTTAAAAAATGGCATTTTAATTTTTTTATACTTTGGTCTCATATAGTCAAAGTAGTGAATAAATTTTATGACATTCCTCTATACCAGTATCACACTGGTATAACGTTCTGGACTTCATTTTAAATTTACTTTGTCCTTTTATATAATATTAGTTCACTTTAAGACATTAAATATATCCAATAAATGACTAAATTGTAGAAAAAATATACCTTTTTGCATATTTATTTATACACAAAATTATTAACGAGTCAATTATTACAATAAAATAATTATTTTAGGATCTTGGGACTAACACAGCACCTAACAATAATTATTGATCTAGGGATTTTTCAAACTCTCTATATCACCTGATCGATATCATCTTTACGTCATTTGTCTATCAAATCGATAAGTTAGGTCAGTACTTAGAATATACGATCCCAAATACTCTGCTACTAAATTGGAATTTTTTTCATTTTACCCGACTGCAAAAAGGGGGTGTCCATTTAAAATCTATATTTGCTTATTTACTTTAGTATTGTTAACTCATTTTATTCTCTCATAAATTTTAACAAAAGTGAGATATTTTGATATTATTTTCTGCATAATCTAGTCTCCAATCTATGGTCCGCGAACCAACACCGGACCGCGAGCTCTACCAATCCGGGCCGTCATAGTTTATTTTAATTACATTGTCAAATTTACAATGTAAATAAATCATAGAAAATTTGCTCGTAATTTAAAACCACAGTGTGGCCCTTAGCCTAAAAAGGATGGATACCTCTGATCTAAGAAATGCTTCGAGAAGGTCTATAGTTTCAGGATAAGTTCATGGAAAGGGAGTTAGAAACTGAAAAAATTGAAAAAACATGTTGGTTAGTGAACTTTTTAATCGATTTCCCTCTCATATAACTTTTAATGTTTTGTTTAAATTTTTAGGATAATCTTAGGTTTACTGCAAAAAATTTCAGGTTAGCCTATTTTCTATTTGGCATATAATTTTTAATAAGAGAAAGATATTTTGATGCCATTTTCAATGGTTTGTAGAAGGTTCTCCGAGGAAGATAAGATACATGACTTTATAATAGGTTTAGACTAGGACAGTATTGGATCATGGGCGAAATTTTTTGCTCAAAACTCTTGTTTCTGAGTGTTCTATGGAATACCAACATTCACGTTAAAAAATAAATTGGAAACTGTTGTGTATCGTAAATCTAATTACACAGTCGGGGTAAAATTTAAAACTTAAACAACTCATCTGCAAACTACACAAAGTCTCTCTTAATTAAAACAGAAACAAATGGAAAGTCAAACGCTATGTAAACAATAAAATAATTATATAGAAATGAGATTGATTAAGAATATCGACCCACCTAAAGAGAATTAAAAAAGAACTTTCCTTCAACTATTACTAAACCAACTTAACAAAGTACTCAGGAAGTAGATAAATTTACAACTAGTAATTTGATTACAATAAAAAGTTTCTAATTAATTTTTTATTTTTTAGAGTTTTTTTTTAAATATATTTTCTTTCTTTTTACCGCCAAGCTGGGATCGCGTGACATATGTCTCTTTCAATAACATTTATTTTCCAAATATGCCCGTGCATTTGCTAGTAATTTTTTAAACTTACATGCGCTTACTTTATTTCATGGAATTGTTTATGCAAATAATTCATTCTAGTTATAATTATTGTCAAATTCAGTTTTTTTTTTATCAGAACGAAAATATTTCCATTTCTAAGAAACATATCCGTAAACAAATTAACATATGTTAATACCATTTGTTCAGATTGTTAATCAACAAGTTTATGATACTGAATTTTTAATCTGAATATCAATTTTTTTAGGCTTCACCCGTTTTTTTTACACATTTTTATTAACTGATATTAATATTCACGATATTCGATTGGAATCTAAGTTTTAAAATTCAAGAACCTATGTTGAAACTGTTACAGCACATCGGCCCCATAATTATCAAACAATAATATGGAAAAAGTTAATGATCCGTTAACACTATCGATTGCATTGTAAGGTTATCTTCTTTGTTGACCATTATGCAGAAATACTAATAAAATAGACTTATTAGAATAAATAAACATTGAATAAAGTAAAAAGGTTACTTCCCTACCTTTAAATTGCCTTTAATGCGCGTTAACAGTGAGTGGGCAAAAGTATTTTGTTTATTAATTTAGTGCAATAAGTTTCGTCAGAGTGATGTCGGCAACAGCCGAAGCTTACATATTATTTTTGTTTTTTGTTATTGTCATGTTTTTACTGTATGGATTTTTCCAAAAGAGACTCAAAATTCAAGAAGATTTGTTTAGTAACCATCATTTAGGTGGTTTAAGTGTGTTAGTTCAGAATAGGTTGACTAGAAGATATAATAGTATGGATTTCGGTGAGTGAATAATGAAGTTGTTAAATTAATTTTAAAAAAAATTTATTGTCTCAAAAACAGTTCAAAATAATTAAATATGTGCAAACCATATGTTTAACCCACCAATGTTATGCTTAAATCTCAGTGGTCAAAAACAATAATAATCGAAAGTTATTTCCATTAAAGCCTAAAAAAGCTTTTTTTCTACCATAGCTCTGTCACATATATGGTATATGAAGTTAGCATTATATATGTAACAAGTATTAGTTGACTTTTTAATAGGATAATCTCTATTACAGGGGTGATATTTTTTGGTCAGTACGCCTCAAAAAATTGTGATACATTTTTTATTTTTTATATTTACGCAAATAGTTTGTAACCTAATGAAATAAATTTAAGTTATCAACTAATTTAAGACTTTGCTTTCATTTGGTTGTGTTTTTTTTTAAATAAATTAACCACAACAAAATTATAACATTGTAACTTTTCCACATTAACTGTTTAAGAGAAGGGATATACCACTATTTTCTTTATATGTGTACTCAATACTATCTTCTTATTAAATATCTCGACTGCTTGAAGTTTACTTATTTTGCCGGGAGTAGTTATCTCTTTTAATTGTGCTGGGCGCCAGATAAAACTGGAAATAGTTTACATCAAGTTGGACAAGCTGAGTACGAACCTGTATGGCTCTGTCGTACCTGCACCTCGTATTTATTCAGAGACTCACCATTATAAATCTTTTAAAGATAAAAGGATTAGGGGCTAAATAAAGATAATAATATGTTGCATAGTCACACTATTAACACGAGAATTTCATACGCAGTGAAAATATTTTATTAGAATTATTTTTTATGTTAGTTAGTATTTAACCTTTAATTTTTTTAAATTTGTAATCAATTATAAGTAAAATACAACATGATGGGATGATAAAGTGCTTAAATAGAGAATTGCAAAATTAAATCAATAAAGTTTAGAACGTTTAAGGATCTTTTAAACCATTCAATTTTAGGATGCTAAATAGAAAACCATTTAATATGGTCTAATAACATTTAAGATGCTTAGACGACGTGCAATATGCTCAGCGGGTTGATGTCGCGCAAAACTGACAGACACAGAAAAAAAAAGTTTATAAATATTCTCGATCTTTGTAAAGATATGCCATATTTATAGGATATTAGATAAGATGTTTAGGCGGTGGTATTCGTCCAACACTTCAATTTCTTTTTTTTTTTTAATTATTATCGAACTAGCCACTACGGCTAGGACTAGGCCTATTTTTCTGTGTGTAGAAAACGCGGTGCCATGGTAAAAATCGGAGTTCGAGTGTACTTGATAATCACTGTTCCTGTAACTTAGGATTCTGAATAAGGGCTATGTAATTGGCGCACTCTCAAAGCCTGAATTTCATATAGTCTAATAGCCACTTTAAAGGACAGGATAAAAGAAAATTATTACGAAGCTCATAAAAATGGAAATAATGTTTATTAACCGACTTCTAAAAAAAGGAGGTTATATATTCGGACCGCTATGTTTATTAGTTAATTAGTCAATTACTTCAAAACAGCGGCGCCGATTTCAATGAATTCAGTAAAATTCAAGATGGTGCTGATAATATAGCAGACAAAAAAAAATTATTTGTAATTTTCTCTACAATTGGTATGGAGTAGTTTTCGAGGTCGTACATAACGAATTTAAAATTATTAAAAAAAAATTCGAGATAGCAGATTAAAAATTTCACATCTCTCGATTTAGTCATAAATTGGTATAGGAAGGTTTTTAAAGGTGTAAATTACTAGAATTTCGGGATGCCTTAAAGAAATTGTGTGAAAGAACAAATACCTTATTACCTAAAGCAAAACTAAGATATATAAAACGGCTCTAAGACCCATCATAACGTACGTGGCAGAAACAAGACCTGATACAGGCAGAACTCTACAAATGATGAGAACAGTCGAAATGAAAACATTAAGAAGTATACGAGGCAAAACTCTACACGACATAATACGGAATGAAGATATCAGACAACAATGCGAGATACAGGATATAAAAATATGGTTTAGACAAAGGCGAAGATTCTGGAACAAACATATAGGGAGAATGGAGGACGGTAGACTCGTTAAAAGCACAAAAACGAATAACCCAGGAGGAAAAAGATCACGGGGAAGACCTCCAAAACGATGGCGTGAATGTTGGACCTCATCTTCCGGGGAAGACGTGATGGTAATGAACAGGCAATAGCCTACTAGCATGGTTAACTGTGTTAGAAAGAAGAAGAAATTGCGAATATAAAATTAATTTGTAAATATGGCGAATTAAATGTGGCAGAATAAAAATTTCACATCTTTCTATTTTGTCCAAAATTCATATAGGCGAGTTATTGAGGGCGTAAACTGCCAATTTAAAATTATTCTTGAACAATTTAATATGGCGAATTAGAAATTTAAGATATTTCGATTTTATTCAAAATTGGAACTAGGTGGGGGTTTCTGAGAGTATCAATAACGAATTTAAAACTGTTTGAACCAAATCAATGTCAATGTATCAGATGCATTACAATTTTATATTTTCGTATTATATCCAAAATTGGTACTGGGGATTCTCAGGAGTGTAGGTAAAGATAATATTAATAGTTTAAAATTATTTTTTTAGAATTTAATATGGCGGATTCAATATGGTGGGTTGGAAATTTTAAGCGATTTACATTTTTCCAAAATTTGTATTAGGGAGTACAATACAGGGGACTAAAAATTTTATATTTTTCATATTTGATATTGTGGGGTTCTTCGGGCTTCTTTAAACTCAATGAGTAGGATAAAATATGTTGAACTAAAAAATTTACATATCTCGATTTCTTTCAATATCGATATTGGAGGTTTTGAGATCCTAGGGTGCGAATCTAAAATTAATTTCTTCAAATTCAAAATAACAGATTTACTTGTAACAGATTAAATATTTGTTTGGTATAATTTCATTCAAAATTGGAATTTGGAAAATTCTCAGAATCAAAGAATTTTTCGTTATTTCGTTTAGTGTGGTCTACAACTTTGGATAAAATTGTACCAACTTTTCAAAAAGTGCTAAAAGCTGCTTCAAATTAATACTGAATGTAACAAATGGCTATTAACATGAGATACAAGCTATGGTAAGAAAGCAATTATAATTAAAGTATTTCTTCAATCACATTTTATCCAGTACTAGCGACCCGCCCCGGCTTCGCACGGGTGCAATGCTGATACTAAATACACTACAGAAAAACTGTGACTATTTATTTTATTTTTACAACAATTATTACATCGGCCTCCGACGCGCTATTTATAGGCACGCTGCCGCCGCCCCGGTCGGCCAGTACCGCCGCAAGCGCTACTTCCCGCAATTTTAAATCTGTAATATCTTCGAAAATATTCATTTAAATCTTGTGCTGTAAAGGACCATATAGATCTATATTAAATCAACAATGTATTTAAGCTATTTAATTGGATAAGGATTAATGCTGTATTGGTTAAAATCGCTTCAAAATTTGCCATTATTTGTCGTAAAAAGTAAATGACAAAAAAATGTTATTGTGGGATATCCATGAGAGATAGACATATACCATCGCGGAGTTTTCTGTAGACCTTTTCAATGTGTACAAATAATTAGTACATTATTTTGATAAATCTCGTAGGGTTCAGCCTACGTTTGCAATGTAAGCGGAAAAAAATATGATAATTAACGACATCACATTAGAAACCTCAAAAATAACAGTATTTCTCCACTATTTAATGGATGTTATTATACATATGAACCTTTCTCTTGAATCACTCTATCTATTGAAAAAAACCGCATCAAAATCCGGTGCGTAGTTTTAAAGATTTAAGCATACAAAGGGACATAGGGACAGAGAAAGCGACTTTGTTTTATACTATGTAGTGATTATTTGACGTCGACTTTAAAAATTTCAATTTTTCTATAAAAATTTATATTATTTTTGCCTTTTTAACACTTTTCTAGAAGTCGGTTCAATTTTTCTTTTGAGAGACAACTTTTACCGGTTTCAAAGCTTATTATCAATAATTTTTAACTCCAAAAAAACAAAGATTATCAATTTGGCGTGAAATATATTTAAATATTTACTTCGTTTATGTTTGTTCACATTTTTATGAAATTTTGTTTATGTTATAACAGGTTCTCCGAGATATTCTGTAATTTCTAAGATGGGTTTATTATATATAACTTTTGATAGGACTGCGATATTCTAATAAAATTTTCAGCATGCTCTCTGGGAAGTGGTCTTGTAAAAGTATTTTCAAGATAAGTTTATTGTAAAAGGGATAAAATCGGAAAAACTTAAAAATATTTATTGGTTAGAGGACTTTTTAATCGAGCCTATTCGCATATAACTTTTAATCGGGATGATGGATACAATTTTCAGTATATGGTGAAAATACCTATAGACAGGAATGAAATATTTGGGTCTCGTTAATATATTTCCACGGTGGATTTATTGCAAAGGGATTGGAAGCTTAAAAACGAGAATAAAAATTATTGTTTAGGGAACTTTATCAGTTCATTTGGAGCTGTGTCCTTTTTCATCTTGTCTCAATGATATTTCTTCTCATTCTCATTTTAAATGCACTTTCTGCAACATTATGATTAAGGATTATGTAAATTATTTTAAAAAACCCAAACCGACTTTCAAGAATTGCAGTAAAAAGAAAAATATAAAATTATAACTCCTATATTGCAGTTGATTTAATAATTACGGATTTAAGTATTTACAGAGCACTTTTTTGAGACCATTTGTGAAAAGTCCTTTACTCCATGCACATGATTTACGATCAAGCGGTGTGGTTGAGTGGCAATTCGAACAATACTAAGTTTGCGTAACGTGTGAAATTACTGACACATATTTGTTTCCAAAAACTTAAATATAGTCATATGATCGGGGTCTTATCAATTTAAGGGTTTCCTATTTTTAGCCTATTTCTGTTTATAACTATAATATTTATAAACACACAAATACCTTTTAAAATTACCAATTTGAACAAAATTGAATTTTAAAATGCACTCGTAATTCCAGTTATCTACGCTTTACAATGAGTGGAAAGATACAAGAAAAAGGACGAACAATATCTTAGAAAAACATAAGTTAATTACTACGTTTATATCGATGATTTTTAGCTGTCTTAAAATTAAGTGATTTTAACATAATGAAATTTATGGTGGAAACAGACTGAAAATTGTAAATAATTTGCAAAATTTATAAAAGATAAAACTAAAAATTACTCTACATAAAGATCAGGTACATTAGAATGGTCTTTGGGTGATCCTATTAAAACACGATATAGCCGATGTTTTGTGAATTTTGTTCTATAGAAGTGGCTATAATTCAATGTCTTTTGAAATCCAATAGAGTATATTAGTTCTTTTAGAAGATTCGAAACTAGCATTCGAATTACCTTCATAATTTTCCTAAATAATTTATTGTTATACAGTTCATCTTTAAACTTCACACGGATAAAAAGAGTTTTTTGTGTGAAAGGTATATATTTTATTTTTATATAAAAATAATTTTTTTACGTTAGAAACTACATTTAAAAAGAAAAAAAAATGTAGACTTACCTTCATATATACAAAAGAATTATATTGATGTGTTTTCTGTGTGACAAACATTATCAACTCGACTTAGCTAAGCGGTGTAAACGATTATTAAACTTAATTTGTAGGTTACCTAATAATAAATTCGAAATCCAGCATAAAACATTAACAAAATTCGTCATAACTCAAATTCCACTCAAATTTTTAAAAATTTAATAAATATATATATTTATAAGGTTTCGTATCGTGTATTGTTTCCACGATTTGGCTCAAGACTCGATAAGATAATAAGAGTATGAATGTACCTTTTAAAATAGGACATTTTCGAATAGTACCTTCAGAAAAGTGTGCAGTGATTTACTATTTCAAAATTTGATAACTAATTGTTAATATAAACATGACATCTGGAGAAACAGTGTGGGGTATTGGTAGTGTTATATTTTGTGCTCTTTTGACTATATTTTTAATATGTTGCATTCTTTTGAATGGTAAATGGCAAGTAAGTAGACGAAATACTAGACAACGACGACAAATGGCTAGGCATCGTCGCAGAACTACGCCAATGACTTTAGGTAAGCGAAATACTAAAAAAACATAGAAAATGTTAGCTGGTTAAGTAAAATTAAAAAAATTACGACATCATTTGAATATAAAGTCCCTAAATTATACAAATAAGATTTATTTCTTTGCCTCTAAAAATATTATATTTAACTAACTTCACACTGTTATGATTTTTTGGGTATGTAAGTCAGATTAAATTTGTTTAAAATCTAATATGAAGTGTTGATAACAATAATTAATAGTATAGGAAGATTCTTTATGCAAATTATTTTTTTCTATACGACCAAAATACAATGAAAAATACCCTGTTTGAAGTTTATATTGGCAAGATTATCAATTACCTCGAAATGGTAAAACATTTTATATTTTACCCCATCTTGAATGTATCATGTACTGATAATAAATAATAAAAATTAAAAATGTTAATATTTTTATTTATTTTCTGATTAAATGGTGCAGGTAGACATATTAAAGCGGAGTATTTTATAATAAATCATTTGTTGTTATCTTCGATCATATCAGTAGATTGAAGCGGCAATAAATTTGTTTGAATGTTGTTTATGGTCTGCTTTCAGTTTTTCTACTTACCGAGACTCTTTAGTATTTTTAAGGTTAAAAACGATCAAAAATGCGAAATTTACAATTAATATCAACAAAAAAGGGACTTAAAAATTTACTTTTATCGGTATATATTAAAAATAATAATAATAATATTAATTTAGACAACCCGAAATTCATATTTTTACTTTATTCTCGAATTGACATACTTATTAGCATATTATACTAGTTTAATTAACTCAATTAGAAAAGGATAGCATAGAATTGGTGTCTGTATCAGGAAATAGAAAACCTCGCAATATTTACTTTTCCAAATATAAATAAAAATATTGTCCATTTCTTCGGAATTCACAAACAACCAGGCTAATTTTATGGGCGAATTTATGTTTAATATTTTCTTTTTAATCTTTATAAAAGAGGAGGAGATTTAATCATAAATATTGACATCAATACATACTTACTAATTAGCATTGTGTAGAATTATTTCCGATTGTAAGAGAATAAATCTACGTACTACAAATCCTAACTTTATTCATTAATTTCTTCAACTTCTTAGTAATAAACATATCCCATCTACTAATTTTCAGCTCAACACATTTTACTCCCTAATTAAAAATAACTCCAAGATAAAAGTTTAGCCAACCGATAAATAAAATTAGTAATAATCGGAGGCAGCCCTAATCAAGAAATTGGTCTATGCCATTTATGCAACTACAAAATGATTAAGATATTTTCATTTTCCATGCCGTCAACTAAAAGAAATAAAATTTGAATTTTGCAGTTATTACCTCGTTTCAGAATTAAAGTGGACAAATTTGTCATTAACGTCAATACCCCTTAAATTTTATCGTTTTATCTATGGTAAGCCTCTGGATGTCCTTAAGAGCCATAAAGAAGATGTAATTCTCCATGATATCTTACGCCCATAGCCCTAATAAACTTGAATAGGTTTTTGTCTTTTCCAAATCAGATTAAAGGATAACATTTTTGAGTTGATATCTACGGCAGTCTTTAGAAAAATGTAAAATCAATGGCAATTCATAATTCGAAAATGTAGATTGGCTAGTTTAAGCTTAATTGTTTTTAGCATATAGTAATTTTTGACACTGTCTCAGTCACTTGCACGGTAATTCCTAAATTTAGTTCTTTGTCGGCAAAATCATTAGCTCTTATTTCTATAAGTGTGGAAAACAATAGATCGTTTATTTGCAGTTCTCAGAAACGAAAGAACCGTCAACATATTATCGTAAACGGTTGTAAAATACACGATTCCTTCACCATTTGGTCAGAAAACAAACAATATCAATAATAATATAATCTGTTAGACAGACAATTTTTTCTGGATTAATGAAACAATTTTAATAAGATTTAATTATAATAATAATTCACAAATTACAAAATTTTATATAATATCTACACAATAAACATACGCCTATTTTACACAAATTAAATTACCTTACAGTTACATGTATGTATCAAATAGCTCGTAATAAAATTACATTCCAATTAATAGGTCTAAAAATTAATTATCGAACACATTTTTTACAAAAAAATTGAACCGACTTCTGAAGCAGCACTGCGAAAAATAACCGTATAAATTATATCAAATTGAAGTCAGCGCCGAACTAATTGTTACGATTTTGTCTCTTTAAAATCATCCACTGGGTTCGCAGAATAAAACACAACACCTTTTACTAATACTTCCAATACTTATACCTTCTAACACAGCTAAAACACAATTATCTTATTACTACTTCGTAACATCTTCACTATTCAAATACAACTATACAACTAAATTAAAAATCATATCCTATCTCTATTTATATACCTATAGAATCTATTATACAAATCTAGAAGTTACTAGAATAAAAATTGAGAATTACCTAGAAATACTATGAGTCATCAATTTAATAGTTCTTTCAGCACATTATAATAAAGATAATTCATTGCATCGGAATACTTGTATACGAGGGCATATTAATAGGTTTATCCTAGTCCTTCATAACAACATAATTCACATGAAAAGATTTATTTGTAATTGCTTTCTTACCGTAGCTTGTATCTCATGTTAGTAGTAATTGGTTTCATTTAGTAATAATTTGGGGTCGACTTCAAAAATTTCAATTTCACATAAAAGTCTGTATTGTTATTTTTCGCTTTTTAATGCTGTTTTAGAAGTCGATTCAATTTTTTTATAAAAATATCATTTTTCGATTTTTAGCTTAGAATGGAGTTAAATTTTTATAGTCGCAAAAGCTACCTATTTAATCCAAAGTTATAGATACCAGTTCTGAATGAAATTGTACCAAACAAACATTTAGTTTGCTATAGTAATTCCGTTATCTTAAATTTAAGGAAATTAATCTTAGATTCGTAACCTAAATAATTTTAAATTATATCTTCAGAGACTCCCCATACCAATTTTGGAGAATGTCGGACAAAATTAATTTTTTTGTCCGCCATATTATCAGCACCATCTTGAATTTTACTGAACTAATTTGGACTAAAATAATATGGGAGCAACTATAAGAAAATAACGTAAAAAACTTCAATCAAAACGGTGCCGCGGTTCAGCAGTAATCGATGCACATATATAAAAAAAATGACGTTTAGAACCTCCTTCTTTTAGAAGTCATTTAAAAAATACGATGGTGATATTTCATTAACTTAAAGAAGAAAAATAAGTGCTCAATATCGTACACGCTACGTTTTATAAAATTATTATCAATTCGAACTATTATTTTACTGTAAGTACTTACTACTTAAAATCATCTCTTACATACATTAACAAAACTACTATACGTTTCAGTAAACTTCTATATTACAGGCACCGCAGTCAGGATCCACAGTATTGCATTCAGTACTTTTAAGATATCCAATGCGTTCCGACTACTTAGGATGCAATATAAATGTTTAACGGAAATAACAGAAGAACAATAAAATTTTTATAAAAAAAAATGAACCGACTTCTAAAAGTGTTCCAAAAAGTGAAAAAAACTATACATTTTTATATGAAATTGAAATTTTTGAAGTCGGCACCAAACTAATACCTGACAAGATGTAATTCGCATAAACAGATTAAAATACTTTATTTGTAATTGCTTTCTTACCATAATTTGTATATATTAGTAGTTATTTATTTCATTTACAAATAATTTGGCGCCGACTTCAAAAATTTCAATTTCATATAAAAATTTCTAGTTATTTTTCACTTTTTAGCGTACTTTAAAAATCGGTTCAATTTTTTTTATTAACATTTTATTTTCGGATTTTTAGTTTTAAATTTATTATGATATCCATAAATTATTTGAACCAAGTACCAATTGAAATTAGTGTACTCCGCAATGACTCCAAGGTGGCAAAAAAGTATCCATTTTATCCAGAATTGTAAATCACCCGAAAATGAAGCACTAAAAATTCTTTGATTCTTAGAGTTCTTCAAATACCAGTGAAATTGTATCAAACAAATATTAAATCTGTCATAGTAAATCCACTATCTTAAGTTTCAAATTAATTTTAGATTGGTAATATAGACCCCAAAACCTTCCAATATCGATATTTAAATAACTTGAGACGTAAATACACTAATACCAAATCTGAAAAAATGTGAATAAGGTAAAATTTTCAACCCACCATATGGGATCCGCCATATTGAATTTCAAAAAAATAATTATAATGTCTTAATCTAGTCTAAATCTAAACCCTTCAAAGCCCCCTAGTACCAATTTTGGATGAATTTACACTCTCAAGAACCCCTATATCAGTTTTGGAGAAAATCGAAAAATGTAAAATTTTTAGGGCGCATATTGAATCTGCCAGATAAAGTTTTTCAAAAAATATTTTGAGTTCGTAACTAACAGTAACAAAAATCCCCCAATACTGATTTTAGACAAAATCGAGAGATGTAGAATCTTTAATCCGCCGTCTTGAATCAGCCATATTTAATTTTTTTTTAAATAATTTCAGATTCGTATAATGCGATTTTAAAAATTCCTCCGTATCAATTTTGAAAAAAATCGGACAAATTTATTTTTTATCCGCCATATTGGATACGACATATTAAATTTTATAAAAATGATTTCAGATTCGTTATGTGCGACCCCAAAAAATACCCCATAACAATTTTGAAAAAAATCGGACAAAATTGATTTTTTGTCTGCTATATTGAATCTGCCATATTAAATTTTTTAAAAATAATTTTAGATTCGTTATGTGCGACCCCGAAAACTCCCTCGTACGAAAATTTCCCTATACCAATTTTGAAGAAAATCGGACAAAATTATTTTTTTTGTCCGCCATATTGGATCCGACATATTGATTTTTTTAAAAATAATTTCAGATTCGTAATGTGAGACCCCGAAAACTCCCCCATACGAATTTTGGAGAAAATCGGACAAAATTGATTTTTTCGTCCACCATATTGGATCCGCCATATTGAATTTTTTAAAAATAATTTTAGATTCGTTATGTGCGATCCTAAAAACTCCCCCGTACCAATTTTGGAGAAAATCGGACAAAATCGATTTTTTTGTCCGCCATATTGGATCCGTTATATTGAATATTTTAAAAATGTTTTGAATTCGTAATGTGCGACCTCGAAAACTCCCGCATACCAATTTTGAAGAAAATCAAACAAAATTGAATTTTTTGTCCGCCACATTGGATCCGCCATTTTGAATTTTTTTTAAATAATTTCAGATTCGTTGGGTACAACCTCGAAAATTCCTCCATACCAATTTTGGAGAAAATTGGACAAAATTTTTTTTTTGGCCGCCATATTGTAAGCGGCATCTTGAATATTACTGCATTAATTTCGTACCAAAAAAATATGGGACCACCGCAGCAACTTCCTGAACATAACATAAAAAATTTCATTCAAATCGGTGCAGCCGTTCCGGAGTAATCGGGGTACATACATAAAAAAAATACATACGCGACGAATTGAGAACCTCATTCTTTTAGAAGTCGGTTAAAAACCAGATAAAACATGAAAAATTTTATCTTTCAGATATCTACATCTTGGAAACAATATTGATGACATTATAGCTTAAACAAACGGGATGTGGTTTCGTGGGCAAGATTCACACCTAATACATTGCTTTCCAAAAAATTATAAATTTAGAATAATTATTTTTTTCAAGTTTTTAGGGTCAACATTTTCTGATTTCAACAATTATAATTCCATTCTTTTGATTATTTAATATTTCCTAAAAAATAAAAGTGAAAGTACTTGGCTTACAGCATCTCATCTGGTTCCATTGTCAAAAGACAATATCAAAAATAATTATTTCAAACCAAAAAATAAGTTAATTAATGAAATTACAAAAAATTCGAAATTGTATTTTGGAAAAATAACCTATTGAGGAGACTTGTTTTTTTCTAAAAAAAAACATCTTTTGTAGTTTTTTTAATAGAAAGTTTATTTGTGGGATTATGTATTTTTTCCAAGATTTGGTGGTTCACTTTAAAACAATAATATTGATAGGGTGTGACGTAATATATGTGATCGCAAAACAGACCTCTCAGTAGATAAGATAATTCTGAAATTATATCTATACTCTAAGAAAAGTCTGTCGTTTTTTGTGAAAAATATATTAGATGTTAAACATGGCGTTAGAGGCCAATTTCATATGGGGCCTTGCAAGTGTTCTTTTTTGTGTTATACTGACTTACATAATATATTATTCTCTTAGTCGGGGCAGTAGACGAAGACGTGCTAGTATTCGACAAAGACAAATTATTTATTGGTATCAACAAAGAATCAGACGAAGTCATCAGCAAAGAGGTAAAATTGGCCAGCAGATAAAATATTTATTAATAATAGCCTTTGAGAATGACTTTACCACGAAAATTCATGATAATATGACTACATTTTTAGGATCAGACGATGTTGTCAAATTTGACATTTTGTTAGAATGGTCTTAAACTGCATTTGGGACTATTTATTTGTATTGTATTTGAAAAATTTCATGATTTATTCCAGAAATTTCTGTTAATTGAATGCTAACTTATTAAATTTTCTATCGGATGCAAAAATTCAATTCGAGTCTACGACTTTTGTAATTCGAATTGAGCACGTCAGATGGAACTGTAATTTTTATGTCAAATACGGATTCAAAGTGATATTAGAAATGACAAGTGACAAATACACCAACAGCTGATTTCTAGTTTATTTGTTAATATTTAACTTAATTGGTAACTGTCGGAGTTTGCTAGGAGAAGTCAAACAAGATTAACTTGACCATTTTCGATTATATATCACTTGATAGAACATTCAGAGTTTCGTGCATATCACATGCAGGAAAGAGACAGAGCAAATATTACTACACGCCCTCTCTCTCTTTCTCTCTCGTTTTGAACGTTTTGTTCTCTTTTCCTTATAGATAACATTTAATAATATTCACCATGTTTCTCGTTTTGCTGTAGAATGCGCATGAAGAATTTGTTGTTGTCCCCAGTAGTATATGTTCGAAGTTTACCGTATTGTGTCACACATGCGTGTAAATTTAAGCAGTAATCAATTTTAACTCTTATCGCAACTGGTTTTCTTTACAAAAAGTGAGGTTATTTTCAGTCCTCCACCGTATTAATATCCTTTTTTTCCTAAACTATTTTAGAAGTCTAACTACGTGAAATTTTTTACAGCTTTATTTTTAAAGAAAGAAGTGCAGCCACCATCTTTTTCCCACTTTAATTTCTTTTTTTAGTGTAAGAAATTGAAATATAGTTTTGTGAATAGGATGCAACATTTTTCGATAAAAACGTATTTGATTATTAAAAAACCTCAACTCGATAATTTAAATTTGATCAGTATTTTTAGTTGGAAATAAGGCCGATGATTAGTGAAATAATTTGAACTTGGAATTTAAGTTTTTTGAATATTTATTGTTTGGTTAAAAAAACTACATTTTTTTCGCAAATTTGTTACCCTAATATCAATTTTCTTGCCGACCATGAATTAAGAGTTGTAAAGAAAATACATGAATTCTTATACTACATAAAAGATAACCATATAATTCAAGATTAAAGTTATATATGTTTTGAAGAGATAAACATTTTTTTAAATTAAATAAATTATAAAAGCCGTCAACCACTATCAAAATAATCTTTCATTTGTCTTCGAATTTAAATTTTATTAATCAGTCTTCAATAATGCAGCATATTTTATTTTATTTTATTTCTTATTATATATTCTTATTAATTTATTTATAATCATTCAAGGTTACTGGCAATTTGTCTTCCCTTCTATTTTTCAAAGATTAATTTCCAAAATTCAACGTAAAAGCACTTCATCAAAAATTATTGGGGATAAGTTATATAGGCTAGTTTATGATATATAAAAAAGAATGGTTTTGTCATGAAATGTTGCAGGAAATTGCAAAAAGACTATCAAACTTCTACGAAACCCTAAAATAATTAGTGACTTACATGCACTTTGCCGATTTTTTTACATCGTATGTTTGTTATAAAATTATATAAACATATTCTTAAACGTGTTTTATCTGAATAAAGATATCTCATAAGAACCCACTAAATAAATCACGCGAGTTGTGAGGTAACACTTTATTTAAACGTGATTAAGATACTTACAGTTATTACGATGTGACGTACAAAAAAAATTATTAATAAAAAGTTGAAACAGTTATATGTGGCTATCTATTATTGCAGTGTCGGCATATATATATATATATATATATATATATATATATATATATATATATATATACATAACATATAAAATAATAGGTGTTTCGACTTTTTCACAAAATTTGAGCATTTATCTCTAAAATAACATGAATTACCTCAATAATTAAAGTATTGGCCAACGTTAACGATGACTTTTTCCTATCTTTCTGTCAAAGAATAGCGCACGACGTCCGATTTAACGTTTTCGAAATAATTTTTAGATATTTTTGAAAAATGACCTCGTCGTGTCTTTCGGCGTGTATTGGTCGTTTTTTTTTCAATGTTCCATTTGATTTTATCAGTTGTTGTCGATATCGATCGCCAATAAATATTTCACCAAGTTTTACTAGTTTTTAATACACAGCTCTCTTATCATCCCACCAATACCCCGCAAAGCCTTCTTTCCATATATATTGCGCACTGAGTGTGATGTTGAAGGCTGACCTGGATCTACCCATGATTTTTTCACTTCGGGATGTCAAAACAGATCTATTTTCCATCATCTGTCACAACTCGATGAAAGAATCCTTTTCTTTTTTGTCTGGCAATCAAGTGACTTGTCGTCTTTCAATGTGTGTTTCCTTCAATTCATACGGAATCCAGTTTCTTTCCTTCTGGAGCTTGCCCAATGCATATAGACGTTGGGAAATAGTGGACTGGGAAACATTCAATGCTGTTGCCAAATATTTCAACATTTGAGTTCATCTAAATTCTTGCAAATCTGTATCTTCAAACTTTATCGGCTGACCTGAACGCTCCTTGTCGTTTACAGCAAAATCAACACTTTTGAAGCATTCAAATCATCCTTCACAAGTTTTTTGGGTTAAAACATTCTCACCATACGCTTCAACCACAAATCGATAACTTTCAGCAGCCATTTTTTTAAATAAAATGTTGTTAATAATCTTTCCCGCAAAACGTCTTATCCCGGTACAAAGTTCGACATTTTCGAACCTATAAATAACCATGTTTTTTTCACAATGACAATTGAAACCAAACTATTCCCATAAATGTCATTAGTATATATCAAAAAATATATTAGTGATGCCAACTTTTATTAAAATTGACATTATTGGCCGAAACACCTATTAATTTGAGATTTGATGCATTGCTTCAGAGAGTTACTATTTTCTTTCAGGATATTTCAGTTGTTCAAGATAAAATGTATTATTTTATGTAGCCTTAATTGTTTATTTTTGTCTTTTCTATCTCATTTACTTGCTCTTCTTTCTATTCGTCTTCCTTATATGTCTTTTCTTATTTTTTCTTGCCAAATCGGTAAATGGAAAGTGATCTCTAAGTTGCAGTTTTACTCATAAAAATTGTGGACTGGAATGAAATGAAGAGCTCTAAATGCGCTCAAATTATTTCAGTTAAACTTTCTTACTTTATGAGTAAACAATGAAGTTTATCGAAATTAATCTTTGCTGGCAAAGATATTGATACTAATATCGTGATTTTGAGAAATTAAAAAAATGTAACTAAAACGATCATAAGCGTTATTTTATCTGAGGAAACTAATAATCTAGCAAAAAGTTAAAAATATGGCTTAAGTCGAATACGAGCTCCAAACGTGATAAAAGAGAAGAGAAATAAGCAGATGTAAGAAAAATAAGTAAATGGCAACATGAAAACATACAGAGTAGAAGTAAATTAATAGTATGACTGAAAAAGTAACCTAGTTAAAACCAACCATCGATTGATTAATGACAGGGAGTCGGACGATCCGTTGTCAAGGAGACAAAAACTATATCTACTATATCTTTATGATATTGAGCCAATCGCTTGACCAGCAAACTATCGAGACTGGCAAGATTTTGTATTTATATTTGAAGAATTTGGATGATCGTTTAAATAAGTGTGGAAAAAATGCTATGTAGAAAATATAATATAAAATAATTTTTTTTATGACTTGTTTACTGTTACAATGGTGAATTCATGGTTTTAGAATGAGTGTGTTGGGTATTTCACTGCTTATAAATTATATAAAAAATGAAACATGCTTGTAAATATGCTATTGATTTAAAAAAATTTAAACCAAAAAACCACTTTATATAAAAAACAATTATCTAAATTAGTTAATTTGTAAGTTGTTAAAAAATCTATCACTAAAGGTGTTGTCATTGGTAAGAATTGTTTCATCATATGGACAGCTATCGAAAGGTACAGTTTCGATCAATCTCTATTAAAACAAGTGAGTTTTAAGGGTTCCGTAGTTAACTAGAAACCCTTACAGTTTCATTATGTCTATCCGTTTTTACATTCGTCTGTATGTTACACACGATCTAATAACTTTATCAGTTTCCCATTTTTGAAATGAAAATTTGCAGGTATATGTCGTCAAAAACAATAGCGAAGTTGTAAACAAAAATTAAGTACCTTTTCCTACGTGACAAGTAAGGGTGTGTACATTTTTTTTCTTTATCGAGTATATTTGAATAATATTTCAAAAATGCTATTAAATATTTGGTAAAATATTTTTTATTCAATAGCATCATTTCTCAAAGTCGCTTTTCAAATCCTCCCCTCTCTAGTTTTCCATGGGGAATTTTAAAAATCCGAAAACTTTAGATTCAGAGTACTTACTTTAATGTATTTTATATTCACCAAAAATTATTTCAGTTACGTCCACTTACTTATGAGATACGAAAACAATTGTTTAAAATTTAATCTCAAATATTTTAATATGCTTCCCAATAAAAATGTTATATTTTGTTTAAAATTTTTTAAAAAAGTGCTTTGAACTTAATCAAAAATATACGAAAAATACAATTACGAAAAAAACTTCTCAATCTTCCTTAATATTATCAAGTGGTATGTTGTTGAATAGATCCTTAAAATTCCAATTAAATATGTTTTTATAATCGCCCCATCCGAAATATAAACTACCACTTTTCCTTACATTATGTTTGCGACTAACGCAATATTTCATTTTGGTTTGTCAAGAAAAATAGGAACAAAAACGATACTATTATCTATACTTTGGACTATCTTGCACATACGTGATTGCTGTTATTGGTTTAATATAGTTCTACATGAATATAAATCGCAAATACACAAGTACCTAATTTGATACTATCATCACGTGAAAAAATATCACGCGAGTACCACGCTTACCATGTAAATAACGATTTAACTAAGTAAGTAGCTAACACCTCTTGTAATATTGAGATGATTATTATTTAACTTTTATCTTAACATAACTTTTTAAATTATTTGCGCGTTTACATTGTTTATATGCAAATTTATTATCTAAACTAGTTGCAGTTAATGTAATTATTCCTAAACTGTAATATTCGAACATCTATCTAGAATATCAGTTACTACTGCTACTAAGATAAAAGAATACGACAAGTTGAATTCTTCAATTTTTTCTAACGCTCTAGTAGTAAACAACTCAAATGTATCTAAATTTCCTTGAGTTCTGCATTATTAACATTTTACGAGTTCTATTAGTTCTCTATAACATGTGTAAAATTTTGTGTTTTCTATTTCATTTTCTACTTTTTTTCATATGAAATTTTAAACATTGTTATGGCATATCTCACTATCGATGGTCATCAAGTTCCAGAATAGTGGACTATGGTTAATGATTCTTAACAAAATTCACAAAGATTCATATTCTGAAATTGAACTATAAAGAAAGATACAGCCATTGTTTATTGAATTTAAGATATATTTTCACATTTTTAATGTACAAACATTAATATGAGGTCAAAAAATTCTGCTACCAGGAAAAGATGGAAATTTTTCTCATAGATAGTGTACCATGATCTGTACATCGGTTTCGAACTCATTGGCTTCCGTCACTACCGGCAAACATGTACACCTCATCATAAGAAAATTGAGTTCTTTAAGGAACTTATATCATACTAAATAAAAAGTTGAATACAAGTTGTGCCATCTCCCGGAATCTCATTCAATGTACCATGAATCTAAATATAAATTCCTTTAATGTGTACATGTGAATTAATTTTAATTTACAGAAATTTGAAAGATCTTTTCAGTTCCTTTATTGAAATTTAATATACCATTTAATCTAATTTAATGTACAACGAACTGATATTTGAATGAATTTGCTTTAAATTCAAAGTAAATGTAAATTAATCAAGTTTTAAAGTACAAAATCATAAAATTTAGTATAAAATGTATATTAAATTTGCATTAAATATACGGTTATTTTTAACAGTGTACTCTTGTTATGCACGCTTATGTATGTACGAGTATGTTGATATATTTTAGGCTTAGTAAGTAATAAGTAGTTTTTTTTTGATCATAGTTTTTGTTTATATATCATTGCATCGACTTCAAAAATTTCAAATACAGATAAAAATTTGTAATTTTTTTTTGCATTTGACACTATATTATACAAAAAATAGTAGAAATGAAAACATTTATCTTAGATTTTACTAGATTTCCCTATTTCGTCCGATTTAAAAATTAAATGGAAAAGTAAATTACGTTTGCATCATATACAAGTAGATCTTAATACTTTAAAAACATATCAATAGAAAATAAGAAAATATAAAAACTGATAATTATATTACTTAACACTACTAATTTTCTGCCCAAAAAACACACACAAGAAAGCAAAACAGGTTTTTAAATCTACATAAATAAAGATAAACGATTTTAGTGTAACTGAAAGAATACAGTATGCGAATACAGTGTTCCTGATAAGTAGCGGTTTATGTATTTCTCGTTTATGTCGAGATATACATATTATGGACAGTGTAGAGGTTACCTGATTTTATTTAAGCTAAACCTTATTCGGTAATATTGACATTATTTTTTCAAAAAAGTGCATTCTTTCTTCTTTCTAACAATTACAATAATTACGAATAAAAGCATGCTATTTGGAACTGGGTTATTATGTGGTATTGGAAGTGTGATATTTTGTGCTACAATTACTTGTTTCATATACTGTTCTTTTAGCCGTGCAAATAAACGGAGAAGTAAATTATTTAATGATAGACAAAGCAGTGAAGTAACTTGGTATAATAGAAGAAGTACGAGTAGGCCAGATTATATTGGTAAGATTGGGAGGAAGTTGAATACATTGATTTAGTGAACTTAAAAGCACGACTGTATATTTTTTATAATGTTTAAAGTATAAACTAGATTATGCCTTATTTGTCATGATTTTTTCTTTCAAACAGAATAGCATGGAAATGGTGTGTTATTTATTGAGAAGTGATTCCGCTCGATAAAATAAAAAAAAAAATCAATGTAATTATGTTATATTCATAATACATTTTCCAAACTTAGACAATTTAAATAATTTTCTTTAATTTTTTTTATGTATTTAATTAAAATTTAGAAAAATTAAACAAAAGCTCGTTAGTAAAAAAGATAATTTAAGTCTATGATAACTTGAACACTTACAGGATTATTTAACATTTATTAACTTGTTTAGGTCTTTTTTCAGTTTCATTCTACGCCTTTATTTGAGTGTTTTAAAAATAATGTCTGAAAAATTTCATTACAAAAACGAATGAAAACACCCGACATCAAATGAAAGTTTTTTTTGTTTCACAAATTAGTAACCTTACCAATTTTCTGTAAAAATAATTACTAAGTGCTGTTATCTCAAGTCTTTTCAGATTTCCAAAATCTACCGTCGGAACCCAGAGTGAATGATAAGCAAACTTAGAAGGTTATATTTCGTGAATTAGATGTCCAGAAAGAAAAAATCATATTTTATTACATTTTTAATGACGGTAAAAGGATAAGAGAAAAAAAGCTTTACTTGTGCTTGTCCAAATCTTGCAATTTTGTAACTAACTCGAAATGATGCCTCGAGAGACATTTTACTATATTTGTTTAAATCTGTTAGAAAAAAAAGAGACTAGAATTTTTAAAACCTGCTAATTTTCTTTTAAAATACTCAACAGGTTTATCCTTGTGATCCGGATGTTTTGCTTCAAGGTGTCTACGAAGAAGAGATAGTTTTAAACTGCTGTCGGCCATGGTTACATTACAGATTACTCAAAGCGGTCTAAATTCTGACTCCTCCCTGGTAAAATAAAAACCCATATGTAAATAGTCACTGTCATATTTTCATTTTTTTAAATCTTTTTGAAATCACTCGATGTTCTTGGGCTAATCGTACGATTCAGTTCGATTCTACTCTTCCTTATATGTGACTGCGGAGTTTTTATATCGGGAGACGTTACTCTCGTACTTTCGTGCGCATTCAAGAAAAGTATTGGTTCGGGAAGTAGAAGTTACCGCCAGCGGCGTAGGGACTCGTCGTGTTACAAATTGTTTCCTGTTGAGCTTAAAATTACAATATCATTAAAATATGTTTTTCGCGAACCCTCTTTATAAAGCTCGCGAACCCCTGGAAGTTCGAGAACCATCCCTTGAGAAACGCTGGTATAAATAACCAGAAAGCATGTGATAGGATTAAAAAAGTGAGTGAATGAGTGTTAAAATAAGTTATTTTTCTGAAACTGTTGCTCTTAAATTCGTAAAAATGAAATCATACGATTTTTACCAGGCTCTGTGTGCTTGCAAACATGCATCTTGGTAAGATGTATAAACTGAATGTCGTCTTCAATTTGTTTGGAGAAAGTTATGGGTATAGAAAAAAAGTTCTTAATATGGTTCCTGTGTATAAATTGTATATCTGTAGAAGTTAAAAATTATGAAGAATTCTGGCACCTTCGCAATTATGTTTCTTTTCAATAGGAATTATTCCCGCTAATAATCACAATCATAGATTAGATAGGAATAAGTGTTGCTTTTTAAACAAATGATTAAAATTATCCTTTTGGTAAGAGTGAGTTGTTGTTAATCAAGTACAGTAAATTTTTCCTATAGAATGAGCGATACTGTGATCGATGTTCCTACTCAGTCGAGTGAACTTGTAATTTTTACTGTAGGAATAGTAGCTTTCGCAGCTCTTGTGTCACTAGCTTGCATGTGTGGCAAACATAGAAGAAATGAAGTACCTGGAGTGAGAGGTAAGCACCATATTGTTTCGGAACGGACAAATCATATGCAACGGAATTATAAGATAAGAATATCATTGGCTTCCAATTTATTATTGATATTTTTAAGGTTAAAATTGTGAATTAACTATATATTTCATAACAATAAGATATCTAAAAAAAATCAATCCAATTTTAATTCTAGTGAACAAATTATATATATATATATATATATATATATATATATATATATATATATATATATATATATATATATAACAAGACTTTTTCATCATTTTAAATATCACGCTTATAATGCTACATATGTAGGAGCAAAGAAAAATATTATGTTTCTTGATAGCGCCGCCAGGGGAGAAATAGAATACTTATAGATAGAAGTTACGTGGTGATATCAATATTAATTATTACCTGTTAGTAACCTATAAAATAATAATTCTTTATATATATATATATATATATATATATATATATATATATATATATAATTAGGATGGTAAGACCGTTACAAATGGTTGTCAAAGTGTGTGGTTAATAAGCAATGGTTTTGTCATAAAATACTCATTTTGATGTGTGACTATATATAAGCCATAGTTTCTGCTTATTCCAATTTAGTTCTAAAAGTTAAAATTAAATTAAATGTTAAAGTAATACATAGCGATGTTATGTAGGCATTAGCCAGAATAGACACTGATTTTTCTACATGTACTATTTTATACATGCAACGATATCAATTTCTAAGATAATGTTGTTATCTTTTCAGAACGTACCATTACGAAAAGTCTATTTTTAGTTGACCTATCAATGAATAAAGATAAGTTTCAATTATTTTCATTTTTCGAATTCCCCTTTTTTGATTTTTATAATAAAATAAGAATAAACCATAAAAATGTTGAAAGTTAACGATGTATTTTATAATTTGTAGGCAAATATCACATTATGTTTCAATATATACATATTTTGTCGAACAGTTGCAGTGGGTGTCGCTTTAAGAATTCTGCTTTAATCCATTTATGCCACTTCAGAGGTATCTCACACATTGAAACATTTTAGTTTATGCAGATGATTTTGAAATTTTTAAAATGAACAGAACATCACCGAATATCAAAATATAAAAAACAGATAAGTTGGTAAAATTTGAGATCAAAATATTGTTTAACCGTCAGCTTTTCTTGTAATCAAGTACATCTACTTTTAAGAAATAGACGGGTTTTGTACTTCAGTGTATGTTTTTATTAATATCGGCCAAGCGCTTTCGGTCTAACAGACCATCTTCAGGGCTCAGACCCTAAAAATCTACTTTTAGACTTTAAATTTACCAGTGAATTATTCTGAGGTTATTTGTTTAATCAAAAAAAAAACATAACCTCGTTATCTTCTGTGCCCTTTTCTTTGTCTACGGTTAGAATAAAAAAAGAAAAATTATTAGTGTTTTTGTTTTAAAATAATACATAAATATCCTTGAAGAAGGAACAGGAAAAATTAGGAGGGGAATAATTATAGTAGTCATGAAAGACTAAGATTTTTTTTGTAGATTCAAAATAATTAATTTCATGGATATTCATATATTTGGGTATGCCAGACTTAAGAATCGTTTCTATTTCTTTAAAGAGTTCTTTCTTTTATTTTTCCATTATTATAAAATGAACACAAATATTAGTCAGCTTTATAAGAAAATGAATCCTGAGAAATTATTTTTTTAAATACCGTCGCAAAAAGAGAGTTTTTTTTTTATGAAAGGCAACATTTCTTCTTTATTATTATTTTTTTAATGACGGCATTGAATCTATTTCTATAAAATTCAAGTAGCAATATAGACAAATAAAATTAAATCAATGGTTTCATAATCAATCTACCAATTTTTATTTGTGGAACTTACCAGGCTTTGCAAAGTCACGACTAACTTCAAATCATTGATTTCTCAAGCATTTGATGTCACCGTTGATTGTGAAACTGGACTATAAGAATCCTAGCTGATTCTAAACTGATATTTGATTTGCTTATTGATATGATACACAAGCATCTTGAATGTTGGGAAATATACCACGAAAATGTACCATATTCTTTAATATTAGGTCTATTATATGTGTATGTAACTCCCATGTTTAAGTTTAACTATGTTGTCCCTTACGTCACGTAGAAACTTCATTACAGGAAGCTCATACCTCAGGACGTTAATCGGTGTAGACATTTATCACAGAAAGATGTTTGCATATTGGCCGCTGATAAACAGAAACCAAGTACCACTCAGGTTTAACATCAGTGACAATTAAATTCAAATCGCTCAAAACAATCAAAAATAAAATCAGTTCCTGTAGTTGATAAAGGTTTTCCTCTAACTTGTTCGGGCGCGGATAATCCCATGTTATTTCTAATAATCCTACACATAATAAGAAAAGCACGCATCACACACTCCAAAACTATAGAGCTCATCACAAACTAGATGCATTATTGGTTACCCTAGTATTGACTAATATTGTGTCAAAACTTTTATAGGAATTAATAAGATAGGTTAGCTCTGACAAAATGGTGGATTGTATTTTAAAATTAATGTAAAAATCGCCCATTATAACGATGTTATTACATAATTCTAACTCTGCCTCAAAAGTTTCTAAAAATAAATTATTGTCACCCAGACGTGATTTGTATAATGTATGTCATTGATATTACCAATTAATTAATTATAGGTTAGAGATCTTACAGCACATAATTCAGCTTTAATCTCATTACAAAACCTAGGCGCATTTACTATTTTACACTTTATGTATATATACAAAAAGCCAATTTAAGATTTTTGATATCTGACATATTATTTCCTTTCCATATTTTACTCTTATAATTACAAAGGGGGACTAGTTTATTGTGTTGTTTGCTTGTAGAGTTTTAAAATAGATCACTTTTTCCCACAGGTGAGGTAAACAGATATTTTCATTAAAAAACAAACAGAAGAAATATACTATATAAAAAACTAAGAATAATAATATATTTATTAACAGCGTATAAAGACGAGACATATCAAAATTACCATATATCAAAGTACTTTTTAAAACCTCTCTTTCGAGAAGATCGACGCATTTGTTTAAAGTCAGCGCAAGTTAATCTATCTTATCAGCATAAACATAATGAATAGGCCGATTCACACCTTTAGTTAGAGATGATAATATAACTGATATTAAACAAACTTACACCACCTTCAAAGAATTTTACTATAAAAATTAGTAACATAATTTCTTTTGCTATCTCTTGTTACATGATCATTTGTCATCGTTGGTCGGTGCTTCCTGGTTGAAAATTGAAGTGTGGTTAGTAAGAGATCTCCCTTGAGATTGTATGATACTTCGGTGCATTCAGCTGCCTTTATGGTCAGAAAATCTCATAACTTCAAGTCGTCCGTGAACAATAGACAGTGGGACTAATTGGGACATATAGAAATGTCATTTATAAATACATTAAAGAACAGGGTTTTCAAATGTGATCTTTGGAGTGCTCCAGAGGTCACTTTAATCCCATTGGAAATATAGTTACCGAGATGAGCAATACGGTTCGGTCCACAAACAGCTTTCAACTTAATCACACAAAACCCATCCCTCGCCCTCACTATTTTCATTTGGTACCATTTATCGTACTTGTAACATGATATTGCATAAGTAATTCTTGTTTTCTTTCTGTGCAATAAATAAGTCACATTATTCGCGTCTCTCAATATGGGTATTCAAGCTAGTGTTAGTTATGGTCAGAAAATAATAATGAAGAGTAAGGCACCTGGAATTAATTCTGTCAAATTGCTTTCGCTTGTCATGCTATACTGTCTTGTATACCGCTAGAGTGAGGGTAATTTCGATCTTTTCTTTGCTCCGCAACCCCCCTCCCTTCTCCCCAAAGAGAAAGGCTAGATTCGCCCCTACCATTAATTAAAGATTTTGAAGCTTCAGAAAGAAGCTGTATGCTTCCTTCATTTTAAATACTCATAAAAGTAGGAGTATTTTAGAGTGGAATCCTTAGCATCTTAATTTACTTGGGTTGACACGCCGCAAAAATTGAAAAGAATAATAGTATTTACGACGTTTTAACAATTCGAATATGAATATATGATTATCATACTAAAAATATAAACACAATATTGAAATTTACATTTTAAAAATAATTGTACAAATGAGCATAAAATTAATATTATTTTAAAAAATAAAAAATAATAATAAACCGACTTAAAAAAATTTCAGTAGTTTGGGGAAGATCAATAGCAAAGAATGGTTTTATTGAGAAAATTCGAGTATGTATGATGGCTGTAAAATATATTTATTTAAATTAAATGAGCTCCAAAATATTTTACTGAAAATTTAAAAATTAATTAACAGGTTAATTATATTGCAATTAATTTAGTAATAGTAAATTTTTTTATTAATTGTACTTTTGTGTGCTTCCTGTTGACGGTACACTGAGGAGGTAGCCGTTGGCTCCACTACCATGATTTAGGGTCATATCTGTATAGTAGCCAGGGTTCAGTAGTGTTTTCCAGGTAAAAGACAGGTTGACTGCATCATCGTCATCTTATTCAAAATACCGTTCTTTGTAATTTCAACAGATTCGATTAATCTTATCTTGTGATGTTTTATATTGACGATTTGCTGAGAAATTCAAATTATTTTCGTATCCTGTCTCAGACTATTGCAAGTGCCGCATGAAATCTTGAACACGCTTTGTTTTTCCAGGTCAAATTTGTCTTTCATGCACAGATACTCATATCCCTGCAGCCTTCATTGTCACAATGATCGTTCTGCATTTTAAATGCAGAAATTTCCTCCACTTATGCTTAGGATTCGACATTTGTCAAGTCAGAATTGCATTCCTGTCTAGATCCTTCTTAAACAGATTTCTGTTGGGCATTTTGGTAAGCAAATAGATAGACATCCTGATAATATCGATAAAATAAACATGTTTTAATCTAGTTATTTTTTGAAGTATTGATAAAAATTTGATAATTTAAAACAATAGGAAACTCACCGTCTAATTTTATTTCAAATTTTCTTCGATGTTGTAATTTGTTGGATTAATTAAAAATAATTTTTTTCTGTGAAATAACTTAGTGTACCTGGAAAGATGTTTTCTTATCTACACACGCACATAAAAAATGTAAGGTATTCATGGTGATTACTGATTCATCACTACATAGTATAAAACAAAGTCGCTTTCTCTGTCCCTATGTCCCTTTGTATGCTTAAATCTTTAAAACTACGCACCGGATTTTGATGCGGTTTTTTTCAATAGATAGAGTGATTCAAGAGGAAGGTTTATATGTATAATAACATCCATTAAATAGTGGAGAAATACTGTTATTTTTGAGGTTTCTAATGTGATGTCGTTAATTATCATATTTTTTTCCGCTTACATTGCAAACGCAGGCTGAACCCTACGAGATTTATCAAAATAATGTACTAATTATTTGTACACATTGAAAAGGTCTACAGAAAACTCCGCGATGGTATATGTCTATCTCTCATGGATATCCCACAATAACATTTTTTTGTCATTTACTTTTTACGACAAATAATGGCAAATTTTGAAGCGATTTTAACCAATACAGCATTAATCCTTATCCAATTAAATAGCTTAAATACATTGTTGATTTAATTTAGATCTATATGGTCCTTTACAGCACAAGATTTAAATGAATATTTTCGAAGATATTACAGATTTAAAATTGCGGGAAGTAGCGCTTGCGGCGGTACTGGCCGACCGGGGCGGCGGCAGCGTGCCTATAAATAGCGCGTCGGAGGCCGATGTAATAATTGTTGTAAAAATAAAATAAATAGTCACAGTTTTTCTGTAGTGTATTTAGTATCAGCATTGCACCCGTGCGAAGCCGAGGCGGGTCGCTAGTCAATGTTAAGTTATTAAAGGTACACACAGAAATTAAGAAAAAAAACGCGTTTGAATGAACCTCGCTGATATTTTTAAAAATACTGTCTTAATATTACATCTGTAACAAAACAGTCAACGTGAAATATCCTACCCTTAGCAGGATCGGTAGAACAATATATATTAATCTTACTGGATTGAACAAAATAATGTATATGGATTCAAAATAAGCATTACTCCTAGCAGAGAAAATACCAAGATAATAAAACAGTAATTATATAGGTTAATACTTTAGTTAACATGCATGTAATTCAACTTATACTTAATTATTTTAAGTTTATAAAAGTGCTCCTCAAAATTAGTGATAATTTAACTGAAAAATCGTATACATCAGAGACAGCAGGCATTCGAAACAACATTTCTAAATTGTTTGAAAAGGTTTCTGAATCATAACTAAATATTATTCACAACCTCTAGAATATATTTTTGGTATATCGCCACGACTAACATTTATTATATTTTCAATATTCTGCTAAAAAAACTATCCTAAAGATTCAGCATAAAACAGGCACTTCTTGAAATGACGATTAACGGCATCTTACAGAATACCATAATACAGTATAAAAGAAACTGTTAAATTAATTATTTAAAAGAATGGCATAATAAAAATAGTGGCTAATGGATGGAGCAGGATTCGCAATCAAAATATGTTAAGCCACAGGTTATTGGTAACTAACTATTGCGACCATGCGATCCAGAACTACTTAGTTTTCTCCAAATAAACACAACATCTATAAAATCATTAGAGTATTAAAATAGAGTTCTTTTACGTCTTTCATAAGTAAAATTATTTACTCAAGAGAAATAATTGAATTCAATTAAAATTTTATATGGAGTATAATATATGTTTCAGTTACTGAAATTATACAGAGTATGAATTGACAGCAAAAAAGTTTAATTTTTGTAGTTTTATCAAAAACGCTAAACCTAATAATTTTTATTATATATAATAAATATATAGAAATATCATCAATGATCGATTCTATTTAACAAAGAGGTAATGTTCTAAAAGTTGCTGAACTACTGTATATTTTATTTATGGTTAGAGATAACCTCTGAAAGGTCGTATTATATCGCATGCAAGATGTCGAAGAATTCAATCTCGAAATTACTTCAAATCTGATTATTCAAAAAAAAAATTCTAGACGAGAACTGTTGGATGTTGACCTGCTTAATTATATATTTTAGCAAACAGACTACTTCAGTCTAATCCTATCGAAATTTTAAAATAATAACTGATAATAAATTTATAGTTATTTTTCACTTTTTAGCGCACTGTTAGAAGTCGGTTCAATTTTTTTATAAAAATTTTATTTTTCTCTTTTTAGTTTTAGAATTCATTATGATATCCATAAATTATTTGAACTAAGTACTAATCGAGATTAGTGTTCCTCGCAATGACTCCAAGGTGGCAAAAAAGTACCCATTTTATCCAAAATTGTAAATCACCCTAAAATGAACAACTAAAATTCTTTGGTTCTTAGAGTTCTTCAAATACCAATAAAATTGTGTCAAACAAATATTTAGTCTGTCATAATAAATCCACTATCTTAAATTTTAAATTAGTTTTAGATTGATAACGTAGGCCCCAAAACCTTCCAATATCGATATTTAAAAAACCTGAGATTTAAATTTCTTAGATGAGATATTTTATACTGCATATTGAGTTTGTATACGCCTCAAGAACCCCACAATATCAATTTTAGACAAAATCAGAATATGTAGAATTTTTTGATCCTCATATTGTATCTTATCAACCTAATAGTTGTAATAAATTGACTTCATATTAGTAATACACGACCTCGAAAACCCCCTAATACCAAATCTGAAAAAATGCGAATAAGATAAAATTTTCAACCCACCATATTGTATCCGCTAAATTGAATTTCAAAAAAAATTATTTTATGTCTTTATCTAATCTAAATCTAAACCCTTCAAATTCCTCTAGTATCAATTTTGGATGAAATCCGGAAATTAAAAATTTTTAGACTAATATTCGCTATTTACGTCCTTAAAAACGATTCAGTCCCACCTTTGAACAAAATCGAAAAATATAAGATTTTTAGTCCGCTACGTTGGATTCGCCATATTGAATCCTGAAAAAATACTTTTAAATTCATAATTTACACCCTTAGGCGCCCCATATATCAGTTTGGGAGAAAATAGAAAAATGTAAAATTTTTAAGACACCATATTGAATCTGCAGATTGAGTTTTTCAAAAACTACTTTAAATTCATAATTAACACTAACAAAAATACCCCAATACTGATTTTAGACAAAATTGGGAGATGTAGAATCTTAAATTCGCCATCTTGAATCCGCCATATTTAATTTTTTTAAATAATTTCAGATTCGTAATGTGCGATCCCGTAAACTCCCCCATATCAATTTTGAAAAAAATCGGACAAAATTAATTTTTATCCGCCATATTGGATACACCATACTGAATTTTTAAAAATAATTTCAGATTCGTTATGTGCCATCCCAAAGACTCCCCCGTACCAATTTTGAAGAAAATCGGACAAAATAGATTTTTTTGTCCGCCTTATTGGATCGGCCATATTGAATTTTTTAAAAATATTTAGGATTCATTATGTGCGACCTCGAATATTCGCCCATACCAATTTTGGAGAAAATCGGACAAAATTAATTTTTATCCGCCATATTGTCAGCGCCATCTTTGATATGACTGCATCAATTTCGCCAAAAAAAAATATGGGACCACCCCAGCAACTTCTTGAACATAACGTAAAATTTCATTTAAATCGGTGCCGCCGTTCCGGAATAATTGATGTATATACATAAAAAAACATACATACTCGACGAATTGAGAACATCCTTTTTTTAGAAGTCGGTTAAAAATATTCGTATTTATAAATTGAAAAAATACCAAAAATTGACTCCTAAAATGTGTCAGAAATTTGAAAAAGTAACTTTTATCAATATTTGCATATACTTAAGCAAACTGTCATTTATTATTATATAAATCTTAAATTTTAAAATTATTTTTAATTACAAGACTTATTAACAAAATCAGAAAGCAGTGTGGAATATCTCCAACATTATATCATATTTGAAATTTACTACCAATTCTAGACAGTGTCCGAAGAATGACATTTTTGAAACTGGGTAATTTAATAGTACACCTTATAGGAACATTCCTACGTGATTCGCAAGGTCAAACCAAGGGTCATCATTAAACCCTCTTTTGATAAACGACAAACAAATAATTTAATTTTAAAATGCCCTTCAATATGACTCTCAATATCAAAACGAAAGCGCCCATTCAAATCGTTTCATATTTTCGACAAAAAATAGCTTGACTCTGCAATGATCTTTTCAGGTGACCTACAGGCTTGCTTTACGCTATTGCAATATTGTCAAAATATGAGTTTGATATATTCAACGACTACCAGAATATTAAGTTTCAAAGAATTTGACTGATAGTCCTTTTTCTTATAGGTCAATGAGAAGAGATTTTTTCGTGGCGAAGGGCCGGCGCTAAAACTTTAAAACGCTGAATTTTCCGGTTTTTCTCCGTTACTAATGATTTGATTTAGTCGTTCATTCAGAGCTCATTTTATTGATCCTTTTAGTTTCTACAATTCGTCTGTTTACACTATCCAGACTCTTTCATTAGTTTTGATTTTATAAATAAAATTTTTATAAAAAAAATTGAACCGACTTCTAAAAGTGTGCTAAAAAGTGAAAAATAACTATAGATTTTTATATGAAATTGAAATTTTTGAAGTCGGTGCTAGACTAATACCTGACAAAATGTTATTCTCATAAACAGATTAAAAATACTTTATTTGTAATTATTTCTTACCATAATTTGTATATATTAGTAGTTAAATAGTTTGGCGCCGACTTCAAAAATTTAAATGTCATATAAAAATTTATAGTTATTTTTCACTTTTTAGCACACTTTTAGAAGTCGGTTCAATTTTTTTTTATAAAAATTTTATTTTTCGATTTTTAGTTTTGAATTCATTATGATATCCATATATTACTGAAATTAAGTACTAACGAGATTAGTGTATCTCGCAATGACTCCAGGGTGACAAAAAGGTACCCATTTTATCCAGAGTTGCAAATCACCCTGAAATAAACCAGTAAAAATTCTATGATTCGTAGAATTCTCCAAATACCAGTGAAATTGTGTCAAACAAATATTTATATTGTTCTTTCAGAAGTCGATTAAAAAAAAGCAAATTTTTAGCTTTAATTGTTTATAACTAATTAATGAATCATAGTAGAGAGTGAAAAACATAAAACAATATTACTACGGATTGTTTTTAGTGTGATGGCACAGTCGGTATCCTGTATTTTTTATCAAAGAATCACTTATTTTTTTCTCTATTGACTGACCTAAAGGAAAGTACAGAATCCCCCAAATTCATATAATTTCTAAGCCAATAACTTAAGTCAAAGATGTAAATCGATGGCAAATGTTATCGTCTGATTTAAGTATGAAATTAACCTTATTCAAGAAGTCTGAGATCACATTTCGTTAAACCTTTTATATTATATTTGTTTTATTTTCCTGACGAAAATAACTTGTCTGTGGTTATCTTGTGGTATATTATGAACAGATAAAAAAGCATTTATTTCGAAAATGTATTCATGTATATGGACAATTAACGCAGTCAGTCATTGTTTCGCGTTTATAACTCTAACGGTTATTAACCATTTCACGTCATTGTGTTTAAAAGCTACTTGTACAACGTAAGTTTAAACTTTAAATTTACCATTAAAGTTAAACCTAGTTTTATATAATAGGGATAAGGCTAATGTAGGACTCGAAATGTATTACACGAAATCCTTGTGGGTTTTTAGGATTCCTCAAAGTAGACTTGACAAATATGTTTTCACTATATGTTGTTTAGAAGTAGTTTCGAGTATTTACAGGTTATCAGAAATTATATTCCTGATATGAGATAGCTGTGTGCAAACAAATTAGTAATGCGTGTTTTCTCTCACAGTTATGGAGTCTCTTATGGGACCTCTCTTAGCGGGTATCCTTGCGGGTATTCTTTACATATGTTATTTTATAGCATGTTTTTTGTTGGATCGGATTAGGTCGAAGATACTTCACAATCGAGGTATGTAGATATACATATATGTCGTACATATTAATGACTTTAAATTTATTCTTTCAAGAAATTTGCTAGCCTTAAACCTAACAACCTAAAGATTCACTTTCATTATTTTTTTAATTCTACAAATTTAAGTTTTAAATCGGTAATCAATTCTTTCGTCAAATATTTATTTAGTACAAAACCACTTTAAATCAAAACTATGTGGACACTTAAGCCAGATGAAATGGAGGGGAGAAGTATTTTTTACAAAACCTTATCATATCGCACTTAAATTCTATAATCATGTGATATAAGAAACAAATTATAAAATTTAAGAATTTATTTTATGATATTTTTATAGGATTATATTTTTATGTAAAGATTTTCTTTCTTTTGATTTAAGGCTTAATACTTTTACTTTTTAATTATATAACATCCTAGATTCATCACGGTATCTAAAAAAACGAAAAATAAACTATAAAATAAATTAACAGTGATATATGGTAAATAAAATTAAGGCGATAACATTAGCATAGCCTAATGAAAAAATATCATGTAAAAAGAAGAAAGTTAAAGTCATGGAGTGGCCACTATGGAACCCAGATTTAAACCCGATAGATTTATTATAGGATAAAAAAAACAGCTGTTCAAAAGCAACGTCCGACATTGGTTTCTTACTTATGGGAAATCTTACAAGACGAGTGGAACAAATACATAGTCGACGATTTGAGAACTTCCTTCTTTTAGAAGTCGGTTAAAAAATCAAGGCAGATATACTCAACAAATTAATCTTGCTAATGCCAAGAGACTGCCAGGCTGTAATTAAGACCAAAGAAAAATGTTGAGACATAACTATTATACTACCTAACAAATTGATATTTACTTTTTTCGTTATAATTGTTTGTTAAAATTTTTTGTTTGTATTATTTATTGGTTTAAATTTTGAATTCTATGCATATTGATATTTAAAAACTGACCGCTAATTAGTTAGTAATGACTGATATTTATTTTTGTTTCATTAAAAGGCTTAGTACCTATTAAATGTAAATATGAATTTAAATTCTCCCTGTTTTTCTTTAACTTCAACAAAATATCATGTAATTTTTTTCATAAATTTTAAAATTTTGAAATTTTTTATTCGATTTTTTTAGACTAGATATCTGTGTTCTTTGCACAAAAACAGGTCTTTTTTCTATTTATACTTTTTTTTTCTATTTTGTTTAGTTTTTTAAACATACGCGTTGCAAAAAAACATATTTTCTTACAAAAATGTGTCTAACTTTGGTCCAAATGGACCAAATTGGGCGATCTACAGCTCATTTTAAAGGTAAAGCAATACTCTTTCAAATTGTCTTGGTTTTTGTATTCGGCAATATTTGCACTTGAAATTATAACAGTACAAATATCATCAAAATTTTTTCAATTTTTTTTCTTTTTTATGATATTGTTTAACACCTATCTTTATGGGTTTTGGAGATAAATGTAACGGTTTTTTTGAAGATTTATACCTAAATTTTAAGTATGGCAAAAACATGTGCAAGGGAGTGTATGTCGCATACAAAAACTTTTAAGTATGATTAGAAGCGATTAGAATACAGTAGCGATCTGTTTTAACTACACAAGTTTCGTATTTTAAGACCTGTATTTTTATTTTTGACGTATCTGGCCAACCAATATACATATTGTTCTACTTGCTTGAATTATCTGTCTCAGAATATAATTATCTATCTATATTCAAATATTTTTCCTTAAAAGGCTGACAAAAATTTCGCAAACAAACTAAAGCTTTGTTTTAACAAGATCTTAGTGCCACGTTTTGATTATCATGAGCCAGTTTAAGTACCAATTCCTACCCCCATGCCTTTCCTCCTCATTAAGGTGAAGACATGAGATTATTGGCGTTTCTATCCATATAACTCGCTAAAATTAAATATTTTGACCTCACGCATTTAAGAGTTAAAAACCTTACAAATATAGCTTATTTTAATTCTCACACAGTCAATTATCAAATCTACAAGATCTTAACTTTAACTGATCAGTAAAAGATCTGAAAAATAGAAGATTATCACCATGTATGGAATTATTACCAGACGAACCTAATTTTGCCGTTGCCTTTATATTAAAGTCTTCAATATAATATAAATGAACTAAACTTTTTCACGAAAAATATTGATGTGTAAAATTGACCTCTGCCATTCTAGTTCGCTTCGGTGACGAAAAAATTGGGGGTCCATTGTTTATATAATTAACAAAGAAATGGCGTTAACAAATTATACAAAGATGCAAAGTGTATCAGTCTTAAAAATGCGAATAAAAAATTCAGCAAAACAAACTGATGCAATATTTTAACAAAATCTTGGAATATTACTCATACAAAAAAGTCATGAACGACCGCATTAACGATTTTTTATATTACAAGAGATATGATAATCTACATTTTGTCTGCTTAAATACAGAGACCACCAACAGGAAAACAAGCTGTTTTATCTACATTAATAATCTTTTGTTAGTAGACCCCTCAGACATGTTTTTCAAAACTATTTTTAGTCGATTAATTCTTATTTTTAAGCAATTTCAAGTAGTTACCGATAATCGAAACTAGAGAATAAATTTTGTTATAAGATAACACAAAATTAGAAAGGAATCAGTATGATGTGTGAGTCTTGTTCTATCAATAACATCTATGGCTGGAGCTGTGGGTCCCCTTCTAGCGGGAATCATTGCAGGTCTTCTTTATTGTGCTGCTTTATTATTTCTGCGATATAATCGGCGAAAAAGAATTCAGTTACAAGGTATATAGTGTTTTAATTTAACAAGTTAGTGAAACACATAAAGAGAAACTTTGATTTTTATTTAGGCTAACTTGAAATTTCACATTTTCCCACCCTCTGTTACTAGGATATTTATATAGATATTTAAGTTTAGTTTTGAAACAAAAGTATTAAGAAGCTACTTTTACTTTTAGAATAATTTTAGAAACTTTTAAATTACATTTTATTATTTTTCTTCATTCTTCCTAATACATATTTTTTGTAAATTATTTTTTAAATAATTTTAAAAGATACATTTTATTCTTTTGTCCTACGGCGATAACGCATATGTATCATGTATCTATGTGTAACTTTTAAATACCTATACCAAACTCGTTGTTGTTTTAATGTTTGGTAATGATAGTACAAAATCCCATGTAAAATTGTCTCGTAAGGTAATTTACCTATTCCGTCAACTAACAATTTAATTTATTATAGTACGTTTTATAAATACGTCAGCAATTTGTCAGTTCTCCTTCAGTTTAATTCTTACCTTTCACTTTATTAATTTCATCTGACGTACCAGCTATTATTATAATAATATTGGCTAATTTTTATTATGAGAATTCCCATTGATATCTTAACTTAAACTATTTTTATAGGATAAAATAGTTATTTTATGTTACATAAAGATCGTGCTTTCCAATATCAAGGTAGTTTTTAAACCGTAAAGACAAATTCAGAAGAATTTGTCAGGTAAATTCTTCTGGTAAATTTTGACCGAAACCTAGATTATTAAACACTATAACAAAAGCACTTGATTTAATCCCGCCTTGTGGGTTCCACAACCATGCCAACTACCTGTGCTAATTTTATTTTATTAGTAACTTTAATATAGAAGTGTTTGAGTAAACAAAATCACGCTGTTTTCTACATTCTACGCCGGTAAATTTAAAATAGTTGTTTATGATATTTTAAAATCTTTCTGGTATTTTTATACAGGATTTGGCTTATAAAATGGATATGATGTGGTTCGTTTTTTGTGTTTTTATGTTATTTCTATTATATATCTTTCTTCAGTGGAGAATAAAGTTTAGAGATCGTTTTGGTGATTATTATAGAATACCTGGGATATTTATAATTTGTGAGTACAGTGTAAAGAGTAAATAATAGTGATAATTGATATCTAAGCTAGCGGTTGTGACGGTAGCTCGGTGATAATATTGCATTTAGTTATAAAAAGCCTACTAAAATATAGATTCCTTATTATATAAATATTTAACGTAGAAAAAAACGATATTGGAAGAAGTTTTGACAGATTTTCTTTTTAAATCAACAAAAGAACCTTAAGCCTTTACATTTTTTCATTTTTAATCTTTGTCATCAATGAAATAGTGTTTTTTGTTTTCGTATGTTGCCCAATAACAGTGATAGATCTATAAATGAATTAAAATACGTCAAAATGTTAAACAGGAAAAAAATTAAAAATATTTAAACAATAACGATAGGTCCTTCATTTCTTATCATCTAACACCGAAAAATATAAACTTTGTATTGTAGTTTGATGTAACTTAGCAATTTCATCTATTAAGCAGAAAATATAAATTTTAAATGGTAAGGGAGGCGTAGTTAAATTTCTCTTAATTTTTTTAATAATTCTAAATATTAAAAATATATTCAACAAAAATCAAGATATACCTATGCTGACTGTTAATATATATTATGAAGGCGGCAAAATAAACTATAATCCATTTGCTGATAGTTCTAAAAACAAATATTGTTATATGTGGCATTTAAAAAAGTGGTTAAATAATTATATATATTTTAAATATGAAAAAAGTTACTAATATAAATAAAAGCCCAAATCTGTGGTCTCTTTTATAAATATCATGCTTTAAAACTATAGAAAATTCTAAATTAAACCGATAAAAATTAGCATGTTAGGGCAATGACCAAATAAAAATCATTATCTCCATCTAGTTCTAAAATTACCGTTTTAAAGATAAAATCATTCCAGTAAACATCACTATGTCGTGATGATTACGTCGAAAAATATTATGGATTTAATAGGTTTACTTTAATTATCTGAAGACTGAGATTTGTTTACTTTACGGTTTATTGATGCAAAATATTAAAATTAAATTAATATTTAGTCGTATTTTCGCAGAAAATGTACGTCTTTTGGTTCTTTTTTTGTTGTTCTTTGATGTTTTTGATTTACATGTATTTGCAATGGAAATTAAGGAATATTCGGAGATGTGTAGATTACGAACCCATAGCTGTACTTATTAGGGGTATGTATTGGCATTTCTACCTTGTTTGCCGCAAAGACATATGTAAGAGTAAATATTTATTCTAACAGTTGTCTTCTAATTATAACTGTTTACCTAATGTTCAAGTGTCTAATTATATTTTTTTGTCATGATAGTATCTAGCAAATTTAAATATTTTTAGGTTTATATTTTTATATAAATATACAGTGCCTTCTTCTTCGACATATGTTTATCCACTCCTGGACGTATATCTTTTTCAATTTTTTTCAACCATCTTTATCCTGCTTTACTGCGTTACTGTCTTTCTGCATCAACTCACCCTTTCCGCGGTCATCCTATGGTTCTGATCCCTTACCTTAGTCCATGTATCATTTCATCTATATCCTCAATACCTAATATAATTAGAAATATAGTGATTTATTTCATAAGCGAAACGTCATAAATTCTAGCATAATATATTGACAAATGCGTTATTTCTAACCGCGAAACAAAATAAATAGGTAAACATTTTGAAGAACACTTAACCAAATACCAACTAGAGCCAGTAAATCAAATTTAATATATTTTCTTTGATGTCGCTATGGTAATTAATTTACTCCTTAGGTTGATCGGGCATTAATTAACTGGTAGTGTATTAAGATACTAATTACCTTATTTTTATTTACATACACTTTCTAGACTAATTTATTTACATGGAAATGATGGTATATAACACTTCTTTAAAACAATGTATACCTTTTGTAGCCACTCTATGAATTGTTGCAATTTCCTCTGACGTTGTTCGAACACTTCCGTCAAATTTACTTGTTTTTCATTGGTTACTAATTCATTTTTCAATAAATAAGTTGATGCCCACAGTATATCATTAGATTTGAACATATTTAATCCTTTCTCTACGAAGATTCAATGCTTAATATTATAAGCATGGTTTAATGAATAACTAAGATATTGAAATTAACGTTCGGGTCTCGTCACCGTTCTTCTTAACTATAACATTTAAAAATTATAATCTGTGGCTCGTGGTCTTTCTCCATAACACATTTCATAGATAGATTAACGATAAATGCAACCGGATAGAGGAATATTACGTAATTAGAAATTATATCTGCCTCCATCTTCTCAACTTGCACAAAAAAGATTCTTTTTCTAGCTTATTCCCCACATATTATTGGACTGCCCCGATATTTATTTATGGTGATGATTGAAAGTTTTGTCCTTAATTTACTAACATAAACATTTAACTAGAAGACTTAACTTTATAATCTAAACCTTTTTAGTAAATATAGCTACAAGATTTTCTAATAAGTTTGATAATTGAGGAAAAAATATTAAAATTTTGTAGACCTATTGCTCTAATTTCAACATCTTTATATACTTTATCATTTTTAAGAATCCTCATACATAAACTCGAATTTTTAGCATACGATATATATAATTGGTATTTTATTGCACTAAATGGAATCAATAGACCAAAAAAAATGTATTTATTTATTTTTGTTTACAGCACAACAGGAACAAAGTATCTACAATATAAGCGGGAGAGTCGAAGGGTCAAACCCAACACAGTATCCTGATGCATACCTCTCGGTTGAACATATCTCGATAACGAATGAACTGAACAAACCTCCAAAGTATGATGATGGTACGTAATATTATAACCAAATTTATTTATTTTTTTTTTGTTTTTGAAAAACCTATAAACTATAACCAAAATTCAGAAAAGCATTTGGAATAAATAAGGGTGTGTATTTTAAATATAATTTTAATAGTTTTATAAAAAAAAACGAATTTTTTAGCTAATGTTTGTGTTTGTGCAGACACTGAATTCCATTAAGTGACCATTTTGATTCCTGTTTTTTCCCAATGCGTCTATGCTTTCGAACCTCTAACCGTTATTTCGTAAGATATAGAAATACAATATAAAAAATTCCACTCTCTTTTTACCCCTGTGCTTCCCTGAAAAAGCCATTTAATTTATTTGCAACTTAATAATCCTATTTAAAATAAGAAATTTAAAAAATGTAGGCAAATTTGTGCCAATCATTAGTATGAACAGACAACGGCTTCCTGTCTTTATTGCTTTCACTCATGGCATTGTCTCTCTGTCTGTCGCTTGATACGTACATCTTAATAATCACACCTAGCAAAAAACTCTGCTATTTTTAAGAATGTATTTAAATTAATCATTTATTTGACGCCTTATACGAACAAACTTAAAAGCAATAAGTTTCGGACAACTTTTGGTATAACCGGAAGTCGCACAAGATTGTTATTACGTCACCGAAAACTCCATTATACAAATTTACAGGATTCAAATAGCATTACTTCTTGAGACATTCTAATGGACAGTCATCGTGAAACATCCAGTATATGATATCTAAATTAATTTTTAAGCGTCTTACTACTCCGGTTTATGTATAGATGTCGTTTAATTCTTGATATTTTACAATTTAGCATCGAAAATATAGACAGTTGTTTTCTGTGAATTTAGCTCTTGGTTCGTTACAACTCACTGACGAGATCATTAGTAGTTAAAGTGCGTATGAAGAGAGACCAAAGTGAAATTTGCAGAAAATAAGCTCTCTCTATCTTTTCCTTTAATAATATGAAGGAGACAAACGGTAATTTATTGAACCATCTCCTTAATCGTTTTTGAATTAGCGAATAGTCGAAAAGTAATTTATACATTTATTTTTATTGTAGCTCCTCCATCATACGAAGAAGCCATCAAACTAGCCATTGCTCAAAGCAACTCAATGCAAACACTACAAGCAGAACAATCACAAACTGCTTCAAGTACCTCATCCTCGACTCCGGTGGTAGTCCCCGCAGTACCAAACCGAACGACTGAATAGAATAGTTTTTAGTATTAAATAATATTATTTAATTTAAATATTGCTTATGTCTATTCCTGAGATATTATTTAAAACTTTTTACAAAGATCTGAACAGTTAAATGCAATACTGTGCATGTATATAATTAATAGAAGGGAATCAAACAAGCATTTCTAAGAAAATACTAAGATGTAAGTTAATTCAAAACTTATAGATGTTTGTAGAAAGTTTTTAGAGATTAATAAGGTAGAGTTCGCAGAATATTTGTTAAATCAATTAAAATTGATGAAAATACCAGTAAGTACGAGTAATTAAAAAATTATATTGCCATTTGATTGAAATTTCAAGAAAAATAGCTTATTTTAGAAGAAAAATAACAGCAATTTTATATGCGTTTAATTTTTGGCTTTATTAAAAAATCCTATAACGTTGTATGATTGCATGAGAAACTTAAGGGAATTATTGCTAAAATTATAACGATTTGACAAGTATATCAACATATATATATATATATATATATATATATATATATATATATATATATATATATAATAATAATAATAATTAAAGTTATAATTTGCGTAGACTCAATTTGATTTTAAAGTTAAAATCTTATAATATTTTAATATTATTCCTCTCATTTCAAATATTCGTTTTGATGATTTGCGTTCTCTACCTTAATTACCTTACTCAAAAAGTATTATTTTTTATACTAGAAAGATAGCTACATAAAATTATTGTGATAGATTAAATAGATTATCTTGTGAATCTGTTGTGATTTATTAATGGTGTGTATATATTATTTTATTTCGTAAATATCTAAAAATTTTAGGATGATAACTTAAATTGTATGTTTATATAAGTTATAGTTGATATCTATGAAATTGAAGATTTCTTAGCTTTGGTCATTGACTATCTCATGATTTATAGGTTTGTCTTCATAAAATCAACACGTATGATCTGTCCTATTTAGACATTCATTTTAATTTATCCTTGAAAATTAAAGTTTCCTTCCTCAAATAAACGAAAATAAAACATCGAAAAATAATAATATTTATTGGTAACACAAACCTAAAAACCATGATTTCCGCAATATATTATATATTGTATAGAAACCAAAACAAAAATCTCAGCTAGGTATATTATTTGTTAATAAAATATAGTAAAAAAATATGTACTTTTTCTAAGGTAATCCTGAAAGAAGTAGTTTGTAACTGCATTTTTTATTGCTTCCTTGCAATAAAGAAAAAAGTTCACTCAACTGCAGATGCGGATGAACTTTAAAACCCAGTAACAATTTTGATGCCACAGGTGGAAATATCTTTACACAATTCAAATCATCTATTTAAATTTCATAAATTTGCATGCAATTTGATCGATTGAATATCTGAGGACGCGATAGCTGGCACTGGCGATGAGTAGAAGTTCAAACTATCGTTATTAAGGGAAACTCGCCTACTGAACTTAATCTATAAATTTCATAGGCTATCTTTTTCAGTCTATTGAATGTAAAGTTTTATTATTTTCACACACGTTTACTCACCGATAATCAAAAATCAACGGTACTTCGCGCTCCCCTAGAAATTTGAATTTTATATGAAGAGAGTGTTTAATGCATAAAGAAGTGAAAAATTGTAAAATGGGCGATGGAATAAGTGTCTAGATATGAGCGTATAGCAGAAACCGCTTACTTGGCCATTCTTCTACTGCTGAATTGCCGTCCCAACTTAAGATATGGAAACTTACAAAGATTTGTAAGTGAATGTATCAAACTTAATAATAAAACCGCTATAGGTACGTCGATTATCATAACATCTCACTAACTTTTTTGGCCCAGCAGTTATGAGAATGATGCGAATCCTGTTTGTGACATTCCGGTTAAATCGATTCGAAGGATAGAACGCATTAGAAACATCAATTTAATTCTGTTCAACTTAGGACGATATACGAAACTATTTTATTTGAAATTTGGGTGGCATCTGAGAATAAATTGTTAACGTAAATAACCGATTTTATTTGCGTCAACTTCAAAAATTTCAATCACATTTAAAATTTTATATCGTTATTTTTCGCTTGTAAGCATCTTTTTAAAAGGCGATTCAATAATTTAAATTTTACTTGTCGATTTTTAGTTTACAGCTCATCACGATATTTGTAATTTATTTCAATTCGCTATATTTCTATGGTCGTTTAAACTACCCATTTCAACCAAAATTACTTTAAACCAGTTTAACTTGAGCAATAAGAAATTTTGAAAATTCTTCCAATTGCAATTTTGGATAAAACTGGATGATTAAACAAAAATTTATTTTACTATTGTAAATCCACCATCTTGAATTTGAATAAATTCATTTTAAATTAGCAATTTACGTCTCCGAAAACCCTCCAATATCGTTTTTGAAAATTATACATTTTTTAGCCAACCAAATTTTATCTACCTAATTAAATTTAAAGAAATTAATTTTAGAACAGTAATATATTGCTCAAAAACCGTCTAATATTAATTTTTTCTCCGCCATAATATAAATGTCATTCTGAATTTTACTAGACAAATTTCAGGCAAAATTACATGAAATCGTCGCTGGTGTACCTCAAAAATATTTAAATTAAACCTCCTTATTATATTTGCCGCAATGATTTTTTAAATTAATTATAAATACATACTTAACATCCCAAAAGCCTTCCATTTCCATTTGGACAAAATCAGAAAATACAAAATATTTAGTCAACCAATGAAATTTTAAAAAATATTTTTAAATTTTTAATATACACTCTCAAAAATTAGAAAATGTAAAAATTTTAGTCCGCCACATTGAATTTTTTAAAATAATTTTAAATTCGTAACTGAGACTCTAAAAAACCGTCTATACCAATTTTGCATAAAATCAAGGAATGTAAAATTTTAAGTTCTCCTGATTAAATCTGCCTTATTTAATATTTTTTAATTATGTTAGATTAGTAATTTGCGATCCCGAAAACTCTCCCTTGCCAATACTAGAGGAAATGGGAAAATATTATTATTATCAGCGCTATCATGGATTTTACCGAGCCAATTTCGGCCATAATAATGTGAAATCATCACAGCAACTGAGCGCAAAAAATTTCATTAAAATCGATAGAGTGTATATATAAAAAAATATGTAGTTTTGAATTGAAAACTTCTTTTTATTATAAATCGGTTAAAATATGTGTATATTTATTTTAGATATTGTCGATTATGTACATAGTGCGATAGTTATCTAAAGGACCAGGTTTTTAACTTTTTCAGCTAGAAAATTCTTCTTTGATATGATCCTTTTTCTGAAAATATTTAGTCCATATCAAAGATGGTTGCTCGTTATTTCTTTAAGATAATATTATTTTCGTTGTTGTCTTTAACTTCACAGCTCTATAACTACAAAAAATTAATTAGAATGAATCAAATTTTTAAGCTGAAATTTGGACCCATGTGTAGGATGCTGATAATTTGATGAAGGCTAATGTGGTAATGGCTCTGTAACGACTACTTCTATGAGTCTCAAGTTTATATTTGAATGTTTATGTTTATAGTCGGGCCTACACCTCAAATCTTGAAACCCTAATAATGACTAGAAAGAGAGCAGCGGTTGTTTGAAACTGCTTGTTTAAAAACAATAGAGAAATATATTGCATTAACTTTATACTGCAACTAAAGGAGTCTCTTGTTGCATACAAAAAATGTGAAAAATTTCAAGTAAAAATATTTAATAGTTTTTTGCAGAGTGAATTTGTTTTATAACTTTTTATGTTTTTTTTATTGTTTATTCTCAGCGACCTAGAGTCTGCGGGTACGCACTTATACAACAATAAAAAAAAGAACGAAATGAATTATTGATCTTAAATTGTTGAAACAGATAAACAAAATTGGGGTTGATTTTTTGTTATAAACAAATAGAATAACTCGTCGACTATTATTGATATCGAAATGCCGATAAGTGGACGCAATAGATGAGATTTTGATGTACATTTAAAAAAAAAGAATTGTGTAGGACCACTAAAAGCTGAGACAGAGCTTTTTTTCAAAAAAAAAAAATGCGGAGTTGTCTATTAACATTAAGGGATTATTTAAGTAGGAACTCATAGGGAGATGGTTAAACTATTGTATGCAGCAGTTTTCGATTCAATTATTTCAAATTGTTGATGTAGCAATAGTTTAAAGTTGCACCTACTTCGAGAGTCAGAAAGTGAATAGTGGAAGGGGGTGTTCTTTCAGCCTACGGCGCGCGGAAAAAAACGTGATTCGGACGCTTCAAATTCAAACAATGGATGATATGTTTTTGTTAAACATAGCAATAAACCAATTGTTGCACTTTTATACATATTATGCATAATTATAATTTATCGTGGTCAACAGTATGCTATTAATTAGGACTATTAAAAATTAGATTGATTTTTAATGTACCATTAATATTTATCGAGATATAACATGAAACAAATAGCAACATTTGTTGATAGCATTATTATTTTTCGAGATTTGAGGATTATATTGTAAGCGATTATACAATCGAGAATTATTGTAATATCGCTTTAAAAGATGATGAAAATAATAGGGGAGAAAATAATTATGATTATCATTATAATGATGATGTTGATGATGATGATAATTATGTCAATGATGAGAGTGATGATGATGTTGAGAGTAATAATGATGATGATGATAATTGTAATGATAATAATGAAACCGATAAGGGTTTCGAAAATGAGTGTCCATCGATATTAATTTGATCCCCAATTACAGCGAAATTTGTGCGAGTTTACATAAGAAACCTAACCAACGAACGAATGTACTCCCTTCTTTCTAAGAACAATTTTTAAACAAATATTATTCATAATTGTGTTACAATAGGAACTTTTAGAGATCTCAAGATTTTAATAAATTAAAAAATATTTTACTTATTTACAAATATCATTTTTCCTTTATTCACACCTTAGCATAATATTTATCTCTATTAACGCCTTAGCTTAATTTGCCATACCGAAATATTACGATTGAATCATTTAGAAATATTTAAGTTTTCCTCTTTAGTGTTGTAAATTGAAATAGAAGTTTAAAATATTAGGTAAATTAAAGTGTATATAGTGACATTAAATCAAAGTAAATGACCTCTAAGTTTATTGCTGATATTTTCCACAGAGCTGATTCTTTTTTAAATATTTTTCAAACTTTAAGTATACCTTTTAATCGAAAAATAAATTTTATGTAAACTAAAGCTTAAGTAACAAACGTATCATTATTTAAATAAAAGTTTCATGTATAAACAGATCACAACGCAAAAGTTAAACTTATTGCACGATATTAAAGCGAGCAGTCGCCAGTGAAGTGTATTTTCTTAGTTTCTTTTCAGAGCATGGGTTAAATATTCGAAATAGCTAAAAAAGCTATTAAAACTTGGAAGATTTTATAACCAGGTGATACAAAATGTAAATAAATAAATGTAAGTATTAGGAAAATTTGAAAAATATTTTATCTTTATAACCACACATTTATTGAGAAATAAAAACCGACAACGTTATGTCAATATTAAATTCATTATCTCGTTGTCTTATTTCTATTAGAAACTGCAGTGTCGAAAAAAAATACCTGAAGATCGAAAATATTCTAACACGTTCATTTTCTATTTCTCTTTTGCACAATTGGGTTTGTATAATAGCCAGACATTACGAATTATACAAAATTATTAAAGCTAGTTTAAACTAGTTGAACAAATCCATTAGTTATTATACATAATGTCTATATGCAGTAATAGGCAAAACAGTTCATAAAAGATAGAAACTTTTTTTTCTATTTTATTTAAGAGAATCTTTTTATATGTGCTTTTAGGTAATCTGTGTTACTTTCAAGTCTTACTTTTGACTGATTTTTGTACAGCTAGAAATCTGTCATTTCGAATTAAGCGTTAAAAAATATACGTTTTAAATAAATATGTTATCAATACCCTTTCATTAGAAATTATCAAAGTTTTTCCAACAACTATTTTACACAAAGATGACTAGCATCAAGTAAATTTTACAACTGAAAAACTCTTAAATGGGTTTCTCTTCGGACCATGGGAAAGGGTTCAACCAAATAACAAACGCAATGGATATTAGTAGTCATGGTCTCATAATTACAGTTGAGTTATCTTTTGTTGACCTAAAGGAGAATACATAACTAGCTTCGAAGCTCTCAAAGACTTTACTAAAATTCTGCGTAGATCAATTTACCTCATTATCTTAAATTTCATAGTTTGCCCTACCATGCATCTATAGCATTTTCAGTTATCAACCTTCATAGCCGTTAAGCACCCTAAAGGTGCGTATAAATTAGATGAGTCGCATCCGTGAAAAGTCTCCTTTCAATTTTGTCGACTTCGACTGATGACTAGTTCACTACGCGAATTTTTTACGAAATCCTTGTGTCTTCGGCAGTCGGAGTCAAAGAATACAACAGGTCAATTTCATCATATTTCTCGTGTCATCGATCTGGCTAAAAAAATATTTTTTTTTCGATAAAGCGTGCCGACAGAAAATGCCTTAGTGCGAGCCTAGGTCGCGCTGCTCGCAAACAATAAAAATATAATGACGCTTTTATTATCTCCTTTGACACCGGCCATCGAAGTCGGCAAAATTTGAAGGGAGCTCATCACGGGTGCGACTCACCATATTTATACTGTTACAAGCGACTATTGATACACCCTCGTATACAAATATTTCGATGCAATGAGTCATTTTTATTATAATATATCGAATATAATATTATATCGATGAATCATATTTCTAAATAGTTTTCAGCTTTTATGCTAGTATATTTCTTGTTATTTCTAGTAAGTTCTATAGGTTTATTAAAAAGGTATGAGTTATGAGTTTTAAGTTAGTTTTATAGTTGTATTTAAATAATGGAAATATTAAAAACCAATAAGCAGAGTTTAGTTCTGATAAAGCTATTAAGTAGTTAATATAGTATTGAATTTTTGTTAGTAAAAAGTATTGCGTGATAAAATCGTAACAATACGCACTTGAATAATTGGGTCAATACCTCAGCCATATACTCTTGATTGACCCAAAGCTAGATATGAAGTGAATTTCAAAAACAAAATTTAGAGTATTTGGAAACGTAGAGTGAATTTTTTCCAGCTATTATGAGGTCGTGGTCAAAATGGAATTAAAATGGTTATATAACACTTTTTATATAGTTACTATATTTGCGTATCCTCACTATTTTAAATTTTTCAACGATTGATTTAAAAACATTCTTTTTAAGACCCTTACTAAATGCTTCTAACGAGGAAAGAAAATATTTCAATTTAATCCTCAATTTATCAATAAAAATTCCGTTTCGCGATATAATTTTGCCGGTATAACTTTTAATTAACCCAAAAGGGGACCTGAGGTAAAATTGAGAAAAAAATAAAATTTTTATAAAAAAAAAATTGAACCGACTTCTAAAAGTGCGCTAAAAAGTGAAAAATACCTATAGATTTTTATATGAAATTGAAATTTTTGAAGTCGGCGCAAAACTAATACCTGACAAAATGTGATTCGCATTAACAGATTAAAAATACTTTATTTGTAATTGCTTTTTTACCATAATTTGTATATATTAGTCGTTATTTATTTCATTTGGAAATAATTTATCGCCGACTTAAAAAAATTCAATTTCAGATAAAATTTATAGTTATTTTGCACTTTTTAACGCACTTTCAGAAGTAGGTTTTATTTTTAAATTTTTAGTTTTGAATTCATTATAATATCCATAAAATATTTGAACAAAATACTAATCGAGATTAGTGTACCTCGTAATGACTCCAAGGTGGCAAAAAAATACCCTTTTTATCGAAAGTCATCACCCTAAATCAACCACTAAAAATTCTTTGGTTCTTAGAATTCTCCAAATACCAATGAAATTGCGTCAAATATTTAGTCTGTCATAGTAAATCCACTATCTTAAATTTTAGTCCGCTATATTGGATTCGCCACATAGAATCCTGAAAAAATACTTATAAATTCATTACTTACACCCTCAAGAACCCCTATATTAGTTTTGGAGAAAATCGAAGAACGTAAAATTTTCAGGACGTCATATGGAATCGATCAGATTCAGTTTTTCAAAAAATATTTTAAATTCGTAATTAACTCTAACAAAAATCCCCCAATACTGATTTTAGACAAAATTGAGCTGTAGAATCTTTAATCCTTCATTTCAGATTTTTTATCCGCCATATTGGATACGCCATATTTAATTTTTTTTAAATAATTCCAGATTCGTAATGTGTGATTTCCAAAACTCCCCCATGTCAATTTTGAAAAACATCGGACAAAATAAATTTTTTATCGGCCATATTGGATACTCCTCCATATTGAATTTTTAAAAAATAAATTCAGATTCGTTATGCGGAATATCGAAACCATACCAATTTTCGACAAACTCGGACAAAATTGATTTTTTCCTTCCACCATATTGAATCCGCCATATTGATTTTTTTAAAAAATAATTTGAGAAGCGTTGTGTACAACCCCTAAAATTCTCACATACTAATTTTGGAGAAAATCAGATTAAATTAATTTTTTTGGCCGCCATGTTGTCAGCGCCATCTTGAATTTTACTGCACCACTCTCGTCAAAAAAATATGGCACCACCGCAGCAATTTCCTGAACATAATGTAAAATAATTCATTCAAATCGGTGCCGCCGTTCCGGAGTAATCGCTATACATACATAAAAAAAACCATACATAGTCGACGAATTGAGAACCTCCTTCTTTTAGAAGTCGGTTAAACACGAGTTTTTTCCCTGTCCTATAAATTAATAATTGGGAAAAAGCATTAAGATAATGTAGAAAAATAATAAAATACGAAAGGAAAAACTAACATAATAATCTGTTTGACACGTATATTTGTTCGTTTTTTTTGTGAACGAAACTTTATCTTATATCCCTCCAGTCTGTATAATTACATTATCACACAATTCTTTTCAATAAATCTTATATCTGACAAGCTGCAAAAATACTCGTATGTATTTCTATTGTCTTTTTTTCTTTTAGGTTTAGGTTTATGCATTGGAGTACTTAAAATAATATCAATAAACACTAATCCGTATAAAGTAATCATTTGCCAATATAATAATATTTTTTACGTCACTTATCGAACTTATTATCTTATCTAGGAGATTTTAGAAAAATCAATGTTCACCTCGAGGAATGAGCAAATTACAGGTACGATATTTTTTAGTGTTTAATGTTTATTATTGTTGTGTTATTCTGAGAAAAGTTTTAAGTTAGACTGTGGTGATATTACGACTCTTTGATTGTGATGACAATTTTTGAAGGTGACATTAAAATATTTACTTATCCATCTAAAACTATTGTTAGTACTTTTGTTTAATCTGGGTATTAGCAAATAATCACTCTACAACTCATTTTCTGGCATTAACATAACAATATATATTTCTGAATTACACAAAGGATTTAATAAATCTACTAGCTTTCGTCTAAATGACCGCGATAATTATATCTAATGATTATTATTTACTAACAATGTAAAATAATCCATGTACTGAGTGCAAAATATTTCTGCCATTATTATTGCTTCCAAATTTTATACCTCATTATCACTCACTTCATTAAACCTTTTAAGCATACAATAAATTTAGACAGAATAATTTTTGATAAGAAATTGGATAACTTCGCCAATTTTTCATCGTTGTGATGAATTGTTACAGGCACATATATCCAATTAATCAAAATAAAAACAATGGGACGAAATTGTTAAAAAAGATTTAGAATACATGTTCACACATAACATTTTGGAAGATTTTTATTAATAGGAAAAACCCATTATGAAAACGGAAAAATTTTTAAAGGGTCCAACCTTAAAGCCATTAAGGTGAAAGTGGATGTTGGTCAGAAAAATGATTTTAACTTGCAGTTGTTCCAAGATCCAGATGGTAAAAATTTCTACACTGTCTATGGCCAGTACGCTATAGTTTTTAAGTCAGCCGGGTCTTATAAACAAGAAGGTGCAATTCTTTGGAGAGTGCTTGCGAATTGTAACTGTAAAATTTTCAATATTTTTGTAATGGGTTTTTCACTACCAATAAACATTCATCTAACCCGTGACGCCCCTTTTCGTAAATATCTGTTTCAATTCAAAACTTCCAAATACGACTGACTGAAAAATGACAGACGAAAATGGTGCGCGATTCGAAATTTAAATGCTTGTTAAGAAACTTTTTGTATTTAAATTGTTATCTAGTTTCCTGTTCCACATATATATATATATATATATATATATATATATATCATCTGATTACTAGTTTTTATGTCTTTAAAAATAGCATCTTTATCTTCATACAGCTTTTATATATGTATCTGATTCACACATATATCCACCAGCTAAATTTAAAAACAGCGTGTTGCAAAAATTATATATCAGAAAATCCTCACATACCCATATACAAACATAGAATAAATATTTTTTATACAAGATAGCGATGAACTATTTTGACTTTTAAAGTGTTACTAAATTAATAGGTGCACAGCGATAATATTGAATTTAATTCGATAGAATTAATACTCCGAACATGTCATAATTTTATAAAATGTTCTAAAATTTTTCCTTTTCTGATTTCCTCCCTCAAACCTCTACAAATATGTTTAGACAAAAATTTATCGTAAACGTTGCACGAAAGTTTCAAGTTAACACGAAATGCTGACCGAAAGTTATAACAAAGATTATAATAGCTTTCTAAGCGTTACCTATAATAATCTTTGGTTATAAGGGAAGGAGCCACAGCAGGTCTACAATGCATCTGAATAAGTCTTTTATGCAATTTAATTATATTGGAATTTAGGTCTATCAAATGTTCAATATGTTTCAGTTATACTTTGTTTTAATGTTATGTTCGATATGAGAAAATCTATAGGAGAAACAACTAAATAAATATCAATGAAGATAAATAGCTTATATTGAAAAAAAAACAATTTGGGAATCAAAATGCCTGAATTCTTAGTAGAATTCAAAACTTCCGTACCATTCCATGAAGCACCGGTACTTACATCATTCTATTGAAGTCAATCTACTAGAATACATATACTGGATAAAAAATTAGTTACAGGGCTGTTGAAAATGCATATCTTTAGGGCGTTTCTAATATTAAAAAATCAAATTTACTTTTTTGCTTCGTAACGTTAAGAAAAATTTGCTATTAAGTTGTAAAATGACTCAGATGTAATAAAAAATGGGCAAAAATACGATAATGAGATTCAATGGGTATGTATCCAAAATTTATTAGTTTGCGCTCATGTTGTTAACTTCAGTTTTTAAGGCTAATGTTCCACCACTCAAAATTAACGGTGAATAAAAATAACGGGGTAACTTTTCGAAATTATAAAAATGATATATTTTGCTTAACAAAAATAAATAGAAATAAGAATATTACATTTGTTAAAAAAAATCGAATCGAATTAATATTATACTGCTTTAGGAGTATTTTATCACAATACATGTGATCGTTTTGTTGTCTTAGATGATGATAACGTGGTGATGACTTTATAAAAATTTACTTTTCATTAATGCTTAGAACAATAACAGAAATATTACAATTACTTCTATGATTTTTATATTCTAGTGTTATAGCTCACTTCTACGATATGATTTTTAAATAATAGTGTATGAAAAGAGTCGTTTTAGTTTTTAATATATTTCATTTTTTAATTAATTATAATTATTTTTAAATATATTTATTTATTTATATTTATATATATATATATATATATATATATATATATATATATATATATATATATAAAGGGTGTTTTTTATAGAGGTATAAAACTTTAAGTTGGCAACACTTTTTTAACTGGCGGCCATTTTGTCAGCTGTCAAGTGATTTATGTTGAGTTTGGTTTGGCATTTCAACATGAATAGACTGACGCCTGAACAACGCTTCCAAATTGTGCAAATTTATTTTGAAAATCATGGTTCTGTTCGAAATACGTATCGCGCACTACGTCCATTTTACGGTCAACATAATCGTCCATCAGAGCAATTAATTCGATTAACTATGGAACGTTTTCGCACCACGTTTACTCTAAATGATAATACGCATCCACAGAGACGTCGTACAGTGCGTACAGAAGAAGTCATTGCTGCTGTAGAGCGTAGCGTAGAGGAAGACCCGAATCAGTCTATCCGTCATCGTGCACAGGAATTGGATATGTGTTCATTCACTTTATGGAAGATTTTGCGGAAAGATCTTGGTTTGCAAGAATTGAAGCCACACGATCACCTAGCAAGGCGTAGATTCGATGAATGGGCCCAAAACAAGATTGCCGTTGATCCCGATATTTATAAGCGAATTTTGTTTAGCGATGAAGCTCACTTTTGTTTGAATGGATACGTCAATAAACAAAACTGCCTTATTTGGAGTGATGATAATTCTCAAGTGTATGTTGAGACACCGTTACATCCAGAAAAACTGACTGTTAGGTGTGCTTTATGGGCTGGTGGAATCATTGGTCCGTACTTCTTTACAAACGATGCTGGTCAGAAGGTTACAGTCAATGGTGACCGCTATAGAGCCATGATTACTGACTTTTTCGTTCATCAATTGAACAACCATGATGTGCAGAAGCTGTGGTTTCAACAAGACGGCGCAACATGTTACACAGCTCGTGCCACAATTGATTTATTGAAGGAAACGTTTGGTAACCGCATAGTTTCACGTTTCGGACCCGTGAATTGGCCTCCAAGATCGTGCGACTTAACGCCGCTAGACTATTTTTTGTGGGGATATGGGAAGTCGGTAGTCTACGCCGATAAGCCCGAAACGATTGATCAACTGGAGGACAACATTTGCCGCGTTATTGCCGATATATGGCCACAAATGTTGGAAAAAGTCATCGAAAATTGGACCTCCAGATTAGACTACGTCCGAGCTAGCCGTGGCGGTCATATGCCAGAAGTCATATTTAAATTATAATGCCAGAAAGTTATCTTTCGAATAAAGTAAATTTCATGTCAATTTAAAAAATTTATCTTTGTTTTATTCCATTTAAAAGTTCTATACCTCTATAAAAAACACCCTTTATATATATTGATAATTTATTTTCAAGAATATTAAAAACCCTGTGTAAAAATATGCTTATTCTAAAACAAACAACTTACCGAAAGACTTCGATATTCGTTGGTATAACTTTCTTTAATGCTGCCAGGTATTTTAAGGGTACTTAAATAGATAAATTAAGGAAACAGGATTAATGGAGTCTAGGGAAATACTTCTCTACTTGACCCACCGTATGCATTCTTGCCTCGAATTTTGCACAAGAATCACAGTCTATCCGTATTCAAATAGTCCAGGCGCTAAAACCAACAGAGATCCCAAATTGTCTGCATTTTGCTGAAACCTTGGTTCAGAATGAGATTAACATACACAATTTGTGGATATCCGACGAGGCGTACTTACATTTATCAGGCTATACCAATAAACGAAATTGCCATTTTTGGAGTTCATGAAATCTACAGGAGCTTCATGAAAAACTATTAGTCCGACATGACAGTACCCTATGTAATGTTTTCAATGAAAATTTTCGAAATTATTTTCGATGAGACTGCGCTATTATATATAATATGGTTAACCAATTAAATATGATTACAACAAGACGATGCTACTTCACATACTACGAAAATGTCATCAAACTCCCTCCAAAGGTTATTTTCAGAGCACAATATTTTCAGATGAGAAAACATCGTCTGGCCGCTAAAATCGTTAGACGTAACAACTTCCAATTATTTTTCGTGGGGCTACCTAAAACGACACATTTTCGTGGAAAAACCAAGAAATGTTCAAAAACTGAAAAGAAAAATTATTGAAAAAATTGCCAATATTTCTTTTAATATGTTTTATCATTTTATAGAGATTTTTTACGACATGAGTAGATACATGGAAAGAGATATCATTTGTCCTACATAAAAAAAGCCTATTACTACCCTACCGATGTTGCCTTTATTTTATGTAAATAAATTTACTTTTTAGAATTACAAAGTATTCAATAGTTCTCATTTCCGAAACCACTTTGTGAATTTCTAGAAAATAATTATTAATCTAATCCCACGTTTTAGTTATCGGTACCAGTTTCATCAAAACTTTGAATCTGACAGATATTTTAATTACATTTGTAGCTTAAAAAATTGACATTATATGTGAGAGAGAGGGAGAAAAGGAAGCATTTTAAATTCATACAAATGCAGCCCTTCACAGCCTCATTCGTATGTTTTGCGCAGCCTAAAGATCATTTACGTATTCCCTTCATATATCTGTAGAAAAGACGAGCAAATGAGGAATTTTTTCTTAATCTAATAATAAATCTTCTTAAAAAGTTTTAGTTTTTTCTGTGTTCGATCTGAATAAAGTAGAGTATCTTGCAGTTACGATCGAGATTGCTTCCGTTTAAAATACATACATAGATGATATATTGGCTCTAAGACGTATTCAATTTAAAAGTCGATCTTTGGAGTAGTTTTTTAACGAAGTGGATAATTCTTTATATATTAATGTTGATTTTCAGACGAAAAGATACATAAAACAGCCATAAATGTAAGCTAATAATAACATTTCACTCTATATCATGGTTCTAATAGATGCAGTATTGTTCATTCAGGTTATTTTTCGTAGATTTTGTTCGGCACACTCCTTAATACGCTCCAATAAGCCATAATGGGAAATATATTTTTTTTTTCTTTTTGCAACCAGACAAATACTAATTAATTATTTTCTAAAACCCCATTTTTAGAGTTATATTACTATGAGTGTTTGTTGACTTAGAATTTGTGTATAGTCATTTATTGTTAAGATAAAGAACACGCACTGTTTTAAGTATTTTTATTCTCTTCTTATTTGACGTAAACACCACATTCTAACTTTTATACTTTCCTTAGAATTATGAACAAATATAAAAGAACTATTTTTGTAACAAAATGTAAATTACTACTATGAATTTTAGAATGGCTTTTGAATTAATACTATTGGGAGCACTTATATTTATATTCATCGTTTCGTTCTGTGGACTACTGCAGAAAATTAAACAAACCTATGATAGAGAACGAATTTTGGCAGGTAAGTTAACTTAGCAAGTACGGCATCGTTATTTTTTCTATTATAAAATTGCTGGTAATAAAAATCTTAACTTACATTGTTGAAGTGGAAATTACCTTTTTAACCGACTTCTATAAAAAGGAGGTTCTAAATTCGACGGCTGTATTATTTTTATGTATGTTCATCAATTACTCAGAAAAGGTTGCACGAATTCGAATGAAATTTTTACGTTATGTTTACGAAGTTGCTGCAATAGTTCTGTATCATTTTAGATGAAATGGGTTAAGTAAAATCTAGGATTATCAGCGCGATAACGAAAAAAAAAATTTTGTTCGATTTTCTCCAAAATTGGTACAGGGGAGTTTTCTGGGTAGCACATAACGAATCTAAGATTATTTTTTTAAAAATCAATATGGCGAATCCAATATGATGGATTAAAATTTTACCTTTCTAAAATTAGGCCAAAATAAGTAGAGGGGGAATTTTGAGGGTGTAAATTACAAATTTAAAATTATTTTTAAAATATTCGATACAGCAGATACAATACAGCGGACTAAAACTTTACCATCTCTTGATTTTGGTGAAAATTGATATAGGGGGATTTACGAATTAAAAATTATTTTAAAAAATTAATATGGCGGATCCAATATGCGGGACTAAAAATTTAACAAATCTCAGTTTGGTTCAAAATTGGTTCTGAGAGATTTCTGAAAATGTAAATAACGAATTTAAAATTGTTTTTTACAAAAATTTAATAGTGTAGATGCAATATGGCGGTCTAAAAATTTTATATTTCCGTAAAATTGGTATTGGGTGTTTTTGAGGTTAGATTAGAGCTTTAAATTTTTTTTTTTTTTGAAATTCAGAATGGTGGATCCAATATGGTGGTTTGAAGGTTTTATGTTACTTACATTGTTTCAAAATTGGTATCAGGGGATTTTCGGAATCGTAGGTTACGAATCAAAGTTAATTTTTTTTACAATACAATACGGAGACTAAAAATATTACATTTTTCCGATTTTATCCCTATTAATATTGGGAAAGTCTTAGGGCGTGTATTATGGATCTTAAATAAACTTCTTCGACTTCAATATGCAAGATAAAATATGTCAGGCTTAAAAATTTATATGTCTCAAGTTCCTTAAATATGGATATTGCAAATTGTGAATTTATTATAGCAGACTAGATATTTGTTTGGTACAATTTCATTGGAAATTGGTATTTGGAGAATTTTCAGAATAAAAGAATTTGTTTTTGGGTAGTTTAGTACGGTCTACAATTTTAGGTAAACTGGGTTCTATATTGCTACCTTAGAAACTCAATTTAATTCAAAACTAAAAATTTAAATAATTGAACCGACGTCTAATAGTGCGTAAAATCGAAAAATAACTTTTTATATGAATTTAAAATTTGTTAAGAGTTTTAAATTTCCTTTGTCTTTATAAAAAGTTACGTTCAGAATTTAAAACAATAATTGTTGATTTAGTAAATTTAGGTACCAATGCGAGCTTATTAGCAAAAAATGTTAAAAATATGAAATACAAATATTAGCGAGATATTATTAACTTCAATTTTATGTAATATTTCGATTTTAGAACATTTGTGAATTAAGCAAGTGCGTAAGCGGTTATTTGACTTTTGACATAGTTACTTATAATAAGTTTGTTAAAAATTAAAAAAAAGATCTTTAGAAGTTATAATTACCTACGTTATGTATTTTTGCTTTTCTATTGCCCAGTGAAGGGGACACATTCATAGCAATTATTTGCACATATGGTCTGTTCAATTAGCTTAGCAGTAGAGTAATCAATTTAGCAATAATTAGCTAATGATTTATTTTAAAAAAAAATTATATTAAAACCCTTTGTTCAATTTTATTTTCCTATCAACTAAAATCATATAACCAACAGTGTACTGTATGAAAAAATACATTGTTTTCAATCAACAGTATTTCTTATCAACTAGGGTAAGATAATTTCAATATGAATAATGTCCTGGATAGTGATGTTGCGAGACGATATGAAATGCGACAAGAAGCAGTTCAATTCTTATTTTAGCCACCTAATTCTCGCCTCCTCCCATTTGCTGGGGAGAAAAATCGATTTATTCGATAATATAATATAATATTTAGCCTTTTTTTCTAATTGAAGTTAAGTTTTCAATGGCCCCATTTTATTCCTACAACTTTTTTCCAAAACAGCCACCTTCTACATGACCCTTGTGTAAACGAAGCATTTCACCTTCAAATCACTCCTAACATGACCGCATATCTTAACATAAAGAGGTTCTTAAAGGTAAGCAAGTTTTTCGAATTTAAATTGAAATGACCCCCAAATCTGACCCTTTGGTCAAAGTCAAAATCACCACTAGACACCCTGTTATAAACTTTAAAACATATTTACTATTCCAGTCACTGGATGTCAATTGTCTATACGAATCCAAGTAGAGTAGTTACCTGAACTTGTCTCGCTGCTTCAGTTGACTAAGGATACTCGTATAGTCAACATTTTCAACCTCCCCTATTACTATTGGCAAACAGGTTCATTCATGATTCTAGTCCTATGAAGATGGCCCCGCAAGAGACAATGTCCTGTCAGTAATTTTATTACAATGTGCAGTTCTTTCCTCTTCAGAGGAAGAAGGTCCCTGATAAAGTAAATATTAAGTCCGATTATATATTCCTTTGCACACATTATTTTAAGGGATTCCCTCAAGCATTCTATAGTTGCTTTCAAGCAATAGTCTTAGATTCCTCTAACTAACAATAGTTGTAACACATTAATTGGCTTGCTTCGACTGCGGCCCAGTCTTTGCTAAATGATGCCCGTCTTCATTTCTATGCATTCTCTAGTGACTCGGAATTCCCACAAATCTGATTGGGCACCCATTATCTATAAGCTAATCAAAACAATTCCTGCACTCAGACAACAACCGTGAAGATACGACACTAGACCTCATTGCCAATATTACATCTCTGCTGTCTCGCATATATTTGCATTATTATTCCTATATACAGAATGGCATAAATTTATGCTTTACAAACCGTTACGTGTTGTCCGAGAAAGTAATGTTCTGTAACCCTGATCCTCTTACCAAACGTTCCACCGCCTACTCTTTTATCCTATCAAGATCCTTCGTATGCCACTAGGACCCTTTCGTAGAAGAGTGTTGTTTAAGAACCATGTTAAGGGCTATGTTGTTTGATTACATGAGAAGTGATGGGCATCTCTTTACCACTCTCCTCGCCTCACGGGTAACGGTCAATTCCAGCTCTAAAATACGCTAGGTAACTAAGGCACCAAACAGCCTTCAATGTCGCTTTTTCTATGAATAAGTGTACAGGAGCGAAGTTCATTAATACTAATAAAATATATACTGAGCTACATTAATATATGTTATATAACTTGTTTCGGATTATGGTCAGACTCAAAATCACATTTTCTCGGAATAAAGGAAGCAAATAAGCTGTGCCATACTGCTTGCTCTACAGTTTTTTTTCTTTTTTATACAGAATAAATAGATTTTCATTTATAATTAATTTTGCATTTCAGCAAGATTAGCTCGGAGAAGAGAACAACAGCGTACGCAGCGTAGATCTGATTCTTTTTCTGAAGTATATGTTAACCCAAGTTTTATCTCGGATTCAAATGGAGGAGTATTTCCTGCTGCCGCACCCCCACCTTATTCACGTAAGTAGGCTCCTTGATATATTAATATTAAAATAAATTTCTAAAAACTAAACACATCAAAATGAAAAAAACATTTCTTAAAAAAGTTAACGACACTCTCTAACGTTTAGTCGTTGAAGTGGTTGAAATACTAAAAAAAGTTTATATACGTACCTCCAATCAATTCTAGGCATAAAGTCTCAACTTATTCATCTATTTTACTTCCTTAACAAAGTTCTGTAGGACCTTAACCTCTTTTGGCCTCATCACTTTTCAACATTTTAAGTAAAAGCTTGCTTTTCCTCACAAAAGTTTTATTGATGGAGTATTATATATATATATATATATATATATATATATATATATATAAATATATATATATATATATATATATATATATATATATATATATATATATATATAAATATATATATATATATATATATATATATATATATATATATATATATATATATATATATATATATATATTATTTTTCTGTTTTTATTGGTGTATTTAATATTCATAATATTAGTTCTTTTTCGTATTCAAAACAGCCAAAATGTTTTTTTTTTATTTTTTAGAATATTACTCCGAACCTCCACCGAAATACGATGATGTAATAAAAGTTCATCAGCCATATTTAACAACATCAGACGAAAATGAAACGTCGACTGAAAGTACGCCTGCAGTTATTCCAACTAGTCCTCCACCTTATAGTATTAGTGTAAACGTAGTAAACTGAACATCAAAACCATATTCAAGTTTTTAGTCAACAAATTTGTATTGAATTACGCTCAGCGGTAAACTTTAAAAGAGAGTGTACTACAAATCACATAATATTAATTTCTATTGACATAAAATCATGTAAAACCCTAACCAAGTTCTTTTAACCGATTTTTACTAATGTAGCACAGATAGATATGACCTTTCTCAGTCTTTTCGTCAGGTCTGACGGGTCGAACAAAAAATTGGGGAGTCGGCCTATTCTAGTGACTTAATATTAATTTTTAGTCATTCACTGTTTATGTACTAAGATGTCTTTTGCCATGTGACAGTTAAGTTTAAAGTGAAGTTTATGCACATGCTTATCAATTTATAAACAGCTAGTTCCTCAAAATAACCATACAAAGATAACTCGTCAAAAAAGATTTCTGTAGAATTCCTTTCAGAAACTAAGACGTTTAAAAAATAAGAAAACTTCTAGCTTTGGAAAGGAATTCAATTAGTAGAGTATTTTAATTGAATGATGTTTGATTCTATGCCTGAATTTTCAATTTTTGACAGTTTATGTAATTGTTTTTTCAATTTTTTAATTAAAAAATTTAAAAACCAAAAAGTTACAAAAATTGCTTAGAAACTCCAACTATTAAGTCATGGAAAACTAACTAATCATATTAATTTTTATCAAGCCACAACGTAAAGTTTTGTAAATTAAGATTTCAGTAAGAAATAAATAAATCTATTTGCTGCTATGTTTAAATAGTTGCATACATTTAGTCTCCTATCAGACAGTTAAAAGGAAGAATATATAGAAACATTTTATTTGTTGCAAATACAACTCTGGTCCTCTCTCTATATACATTTCGACCATCTAATGATATATAGACGGTTGTTTCTTGCGAATGTTATTCTTCATTCGATACTACTCCACTGACGGGACCAATGGTTGGTCGAAACGTGTATAAAGAAAAAACCAGAGTTGTATTCGGAAATAAACTGTATTTATATACTCTTTTCTTTAACTGCCTGATCGGAAAATAAACACAGGCAGCTGTGGAGTTTTGTATTCGTGAAAAGTTGACTTTTCTATGTATCATTAATCTCAGTAAGATGTATACCGTGTATAAGGGTACTAACTTTGCCCATTTGTTACCAACTGATTTCATTTAAATTTAATATTTAAACTTTTCTTGATCAATTATATAATGAAATACACTATTTTATTGAATATCATTTGTTATATCAAATAAAGAAATTGCGTTATAGAACATACTTGGTAAAAATGTCATTATTATCATAATTTTAAGAAACTTTCCATGTAAAAATCCTTCGATATAACTGATATATCAAATTTTATGCTTTGGTAGTATTCTATCCGCGAATTTGTGATATAATCTTGGAATTTACATGAATTTTTAATGTGAGGGTGCTAAATACCAAGAGTGATGGTGACTGAGAATTAGAGTATAGAGAGAAAGATTATTAGGATAATTATCAGGTACAGCACCAAACAAAAGGCTAAAATGTAAGAGCTATTTTGCTATAACCTGTATTGATTATATTTCTTCTAAAAAAAACAAGAAGCTAAAATACATTTGTTAAGGTAATGCATGTTTCAAAGTTTTTTAGATACAAATTTGTTTTAAACTATTTATTTTAGATATCATCATCATCATCATCATGATATTGAGATATTAATTCATAATTTGATTTAGTCTCCTCTAATTTTATGTACACTTTTTTATATATACCTGTTCGTATCTTTTCCTTCTTTCTCGATTTCAGGCTTGTTGTCTCCAGTTGGTATCGACTGTTCTTTTTGCGGAGTGGCCGCCAGTATATGAATCGGCGAGACCAGCGATTGTGCAACATCCTGGCAAGGTGACCAGCCCAACTCTACGTCAATTTACAAATTCTTATTACCACGGTTACCTCAGATCTTTTACATATATTTTCATTGCATTTATGATTACTTACACCTAATGTTGGATTGTCTATAATCCTCTGAGTGATTCATATTTTGTGAATAATTTCGTCGTTTATTGTCCAAGCTTCTGATCAGTATGGGGTAAAGGAAATATGCATTTGTCAAATGTACATGATTTCAAGATATTTTATGATATAATATCTATGAGTCGCGCCTTGTGTTGATGTCACCGTCTATGTCAAAAATATTGTTATCATTTTTGACTTCGTTGGTTATATATTCTTTATTGTAATGCTCATCTTGAAAATCATAGTTCTTGGGTTTAGACCAAGTCAAATTGGAATTATTATTCGACGTTTCGTCTACGATTGCATGAAGCATCTTCAGGGATCTTTACTCCACGAACATGATCTAAATCCAAGAACTATAACTTTCAACTTGACCAAAGCCGTTAAAGCCTTCGTTCTGTAATATTCATCTTTAATTCATTCTTTCCCTATTTGCTTTTTAATGCTGTTAGCATTTTAGACATGGTTGTGTATTATGTCAATTCTATACTCCCATCTCTCTTTCAATGGTAGTTCGGTCCCCAAATGCTCACATTTACTTTTCATATTATACAGTGCTTGCAGAAAAGTCTGTACCATATGATTTTTTTTATATTTGTTTAGTATTCAAAAAAATAATTTCGTAATTTGTTTTTGCATAATTAGAAACTAAAGAAATAAGCTAAAATATTTGACATTTGTTTCAATCAGCAAATTTCATTTGGTGTGCTCCCAAGAACCGCATCCTAGGGTTTTCTAGAGCGGTGCACTCTGCAAGGATATGAATAGAGGTTTCGTCCTTCACCTCACAGAATCTGTACTCAAAAAAAACTCAATGTTATATCACAAAGTTGTATTAGAAGTAAAAAACAATAATAAAAGAGCTTGTTCAACGAATCAAGCATTCGGTTAAAATGACACGTGGAAGTTTCATCAATTAGAGTTTAGTGTCAACTATGATACTGTATAAATTATTTTAAAGAATAACAAGATTATTAGACTCTTAAGTCTCTATGTATAAGAAAATGTTTCATACTTATCAATTTTGTCAAGTTTTCTTTATTTATACTATTATGAACTTGTAAGTATTTTTTTATAAAGAAATCATTCGATTTTTTTGTATAGCTACACCTGTATAAAGTCATTCTAAATAATTAGTTGAAAATAAATGTATTTACCTAATTTAAAGCTTTTGATATCAATATCAATAAACTATCCATAGGTTAAATTTCTCAATCCAATCAGTTATCATTTAACTCGAATAACGGAATACACCTGAATAAATCTTGAAGCAGGTTTAAAGGGGTGCTCACGCTATGTTTGTTACGGGAATATTAAAAACTGAATATAAAAAAATAGGAAATGGGTTATAACGCAATTAATTAAATAGTTGAAGATAACATAATTTGCGCGACCATCTACTTTGACATTGTAATTTCAAAAATTAAAATGACGGTTCTAAGATGGAGGGCAAATTTTGTCATTTACGGCTCGATTCCACTTCAAATTGACATTTGTATTTTCCAGTATTTCTGAGTACCAATATTTGATTTAAACTTAGAGATTTAAAATAGCGGACAAGTTGAAGCATTTTTAGTACAACTTGAATTAAAATCGATATTTGTTTATTTTTTAGGCCGGCGGGAAAGATTTTTTTCCTGAATTTAAAGTTTCAATAAGGGCGATGAGCTTTTTAATTTGTCTAAAGTTGAATCTAACTAATAATTAAATTTAACAGAATTGGACCGAAGATAAGCTGCCACTGTTTAAATTTAAATTAACACCTCAACCTAAATTTATAATAAAATAAATTAATCCCCCATAACCGATATTAGACAAAATCGAAAGATATAAAATATTTAATCTGCCATGTTTAATTTAAAAAAAATAATTTTAAGTTCGTTATGTGCGTCTCCCAGGCCAATTTTGGGGAAAATCGGAAAAAAATTAATATTTTTATTGGCTATATTGGATCTGCCGTTATATATTTTTAAAAAATAATTTCCAATCAGTTATGTGCGACCCCGAAAACTCCCCCATACCAATTTTTGGAGAAAATCGAACACAATTATATTTTTTTGTCCGCCATATTGGATCCGCTTATTGAATTTTTTAAAAATAATTTCAGATTCATAATGTACGACCACCAATTTCATTCAAAATAATATGGAATAACCGCAGCAACTTTCTGAACAAAAGTTAAAAAATTTCATTCAAATCGGTGCCGCCGTTCCAAAGTAATCGATGTACATATATAGAAAAATAGATAGCGGTCGAATTGAGAACCTCCTTCTTTTAGAAGTCGGTTAAAAATGGTTCTAAGCTGCGATTGCAGCGCCCAAAGCATCTTTGTACAAAAAAATAGAATTTAAATTAAAACCCTATTTTAGAACGTTTAGACGTAATAATTTAAGCGTATTGTAGTCGTAGACCAATACTAGATTAAATGAGATGTAGATAAAATCTAGTAAATAATAATTAACAATTTTAAATGTATAATAGTACAAGTTTTAAATGTTAAAAATCCTACGCCACTGAATAATTTTAAGCTGGCATTTAACCCGTCACACGATGGGCGATGGTTAGATGAGAATGAAGAGGGCATTAAAAAAGCCCTTTTTACAGACTAACAAGTCTGTTAAAAGCCAGACAAGGTGAAAGGAACTCATCGAACATTTTCAATGTCAAAAAGTTTTACTACAACAAATCATTCATAATCCGATCAGTTTAAAGCGTCAGATTCACGTGTTACCTTGTTGTAGATATTAATTTCTGCCTTCAAAATTATTCAAACAATTCGTTGTATTTTGGTGTTATCAGAGTATATTTTTAAAATGTTTCGTTAAATATGGTGCGAATTAAGTGAGTACAAATTAAAGTTTTTAAAACAATTAGTGATTTTAGTGTCGTTTACTTTGTGGATTTCTTTAAATATTGACGGGTATTTGTTAGATTTTAATTATCACCATTGCATTTGTCTCCCTAATTTGCGATTAAGATATTTCAATTTATAACTTAAAATTATAATATTTTATTTAAGGCAGATTATTTTGAAGGACGCATATTATGTTGGAAGTCACGCGCGTATTCCTCGAAATTAATATTCATTTATAAATATCCTAATTATTTACGCTACTTATTTGTTTATAAAGCATGTGTTTCTTTATTATTTTAGTTTGAAAAAAAAAATAATTTTTCTAAAATAGTACCCAATACTTGACATTTCTAGAAAAAGTCGTTACATAGATTTAGCTAACATTCACTCATTTCAGATATACTTAGATAAGAAAAAAGCTGCCGGGCCTAGATGGCGTTATGGTTTGCAACATTTGGTATAAACTTCCGGACAGTTCAAGTGATCGCAAGCAGCACTGACTTTGCGTATTCTTATACAGCTGTTTACTAAGACCGAACGAAGGCTCTTTGCTGTTACGTCAGTTGTTGATAGAATATTGGGGATCTCATTCCCTGCGGTCCCTATTTTTACTTCAGGTCTCACTATTTGGCAACGGCCTTCTCATTATGTTTGTCTTTTATATTGTTGTTGTTAGTAGTGACAACTCTATTGGATCACTTAGATATTTTATCAACTAAAATGAGGTCTATTGTATTCTGAGAAACTGTAGAATCCTTAAGAATAGTTCAATCCTAGTATAGCTTGAATTCGTTATTTCCAAGAGAGGTTTCAGATAATATGGCACTTTGTCCATTGATCTTCTTTGGATCTGTTTCATGCCAAAGTACTAATATGCATCTTTGCCTCCTTTACCTTGATAGTTTCACCGTTCGGAATCTCCCGATTGTATCTTTCCACTTGTGTTAAAATAATACAAGTTGTCGACGGGGGGGGGGGGGGATGCCAGCAGTATACATATTTCTAGAATAAGAGGCAGAATCGGGTCTATATTTTTAAATTCGAAACTCTTGGGGGGGGGGCGATCGCAAGAAAACACAAGTTGTCGAAGGGGGAGATGCCAGCAGAATACATATTTCTAGTATAACAGGCAGAATCGGATCTATTTTTCTAAACTCAAAGCTCTTGGAGGGGGGTCGGCCCCACCGGCCCGCCTTGAATCCGCGCCTGTAACAGACTCTATCTGGACGTTGTTGCTGAAAAGTACTTGCACTTGAATTTTAGGACTTCAGGTTGACAAAAGATATCCTATAAAGGACACAAATATGTTTACCGATTTCGATATTCTTAGTATGACTGCTAACCAGTCATGTGGCCTTAAGTTGAATATTTTTTGATAGTCGACATGGGCAGCGAAAAGTTTCTTTTGGTTGCTTTAGACCTGATTGTACATTACAAAATTGACAGATTCGCCTTTAGCACATATTTTTTATCGAATTATACGAAAAATGTTCTTTAGCTTACAATGTGCCTGGATACGTTGTATTAGGCAGGATGTGATCACAGCGTGAGAGTGAATATAACTCGCCACTAAAACATTAGAAATTATAATTATTATTACGATTGACCTTCATATTTTTTGGATAAAAATCATTAAGTCTCTAATTATAAAATTTCATGGCAGATGTGTATTTATATCTAAAATTTCTATACATCTCATTTTAAAATTTTTCAAACATAAATGAAGAAAAAAAACATTATTTTCCAATTTAAAGTTTCTAACGAATAAAAAACAAAAGATATTTTACCAGTTTTGACTTTTATTTTTATTACTTTTAACTACTTTGCTTATGTGGCATTGTTGTAATTTATGCCAGTACTCAATATTTGTTAGACATTTTACTTTTAAATTATGCGCTAAATTCTGAATTATTTGTAGGGGAATCATATACCTCTTCTACATAACTGCGTATTATTTAGTAACGTTTACTAATTAACAGAATACAAAAAATTACTGGACTGAAGCAAATTTTCACGGACACAGGTCATGTATAAGCTCGTAACCTTAAAACGAAACCTTCAATTTATACTTGACGACGATTAGAAATACAACCTAATCGAAACGTTGTAAAACCACATTTGAGTAGAGGTATATTTTTTAATTTAATCTCCAATATTAAAATATGGTTCTTGCAAAAAGCTCATTTATCATAAAATTTTGTATAAAGAGTTTCCAATTAACTCAAAGACAAAACTAACAATTCCAATAAGTGTTAAGGAACCCTTATATAATGCGTGTCCCACACGTACTTGATCTGTTTTAAATTTTACTTCATCATATTATTCTAAATCCTTCAAGCTACTTGATCTCTTTTTAATGGAAAAGTTTATACTGCGTATTTCTGAGAACAAATTTCAAATAATAGTTTTGAGTTGAAGCATCAACTCTCATTAAAGTTTAAATAATTTCAGCAGGTTAACGCAACGCCGATTGAGGGTTGAATCTTAGCTTTTAAACGAAAATGACTAGGCTCAATTTTATTTTGGAGTAGTGAATATAAACAACATAAATATAATAAATAATTGAATGATTTAGGATGTAATGTGCTTTTTCATTTAAGATTTTAGAGTTTTAAGATAGTGTGCTACTACTACCTATTAAAATAACCTCCCTTTTTCATTATTTAATTCAAATGTAAAAAATTTATAGATATTCATTTTAAAGTTTATGCAAAATAAAATTCTAGTAATTGTGCTTTTCAAATTAGATCCATAGACCTGTTATCCTGTTATTTCAATTACTATTATTTATCATTCTGCTAATTATACATTTCATTTTTGTTTACATAATATTTTAGATAATAATTTACTGATTAATGAGCTTTTCTTATACATTATCGAGAGTTTTGGAAAGCGCATATTTTCATATTGCCCAACAAAAAGTCCAGTAAAAATAATCTTGTAAATAGTAGTCAACCTTGATTAATTCTTTAATTATTCAATGGAGTTTTTGAGGATTTATAATGAAATTATCCCACTACACCGTAAGATCTTTTGCTGGGAAAAGGCAAACGAGATATATCATTTACAAAGATAAACATATTATTGATCTACTTTATGTACCCAGGACAATTTTATAAATATTTTTAGTTGTATAATTATATTACTATATTTGACCTTTTTTTTTCTCAGTTCATTAAATAATCTATGGACGGTTTGGTTACTTAAAAAAGATTAACTTTCAAAACGATTCTCCTAAAAATTATTGCATCTCGAAATAATGAAATGCAGAAGCAAAATTGCAAAATACTAAGATTCTATATTTTTCAACCAAATCGTCTTTTAGTTCAATTATTATATTTTTCGAATATTATTGTGACTTAAGTGTTATTAACTTAATTACCATCTTTCCCTATAAACTTTTAAGTTTGCCTATCAACTCAACCTTCCCCTAGAAGCACACATTTTTAAAACAATAAAACAATTCTATGTTCAGTTATCTCCGCCTTTGTCTTCCATCCTTGGCCGGTATAAAAAATTTAAAAGCTTTTTTATTATTTCAAGAGGTTTTTCTAATTTTATAATGTTTTTTTTTTATCTTTTTTTTTTTGGAAAGTCATTTAATACTATTTTCCTTCGACATCGATTGTTAAAAAAATATTTTGAGTTTACAATTTGCATTCGTAGAGGTTCTATTTAGTTGAAGGTTTCATAAAAGACAGAATTTCGATATTAAACCGAGAATGTAAAGAAAACATACAAAATCGATTAAAGTTACATATTAATAATTAAGAAGAGTTTTCTGCTTAAATATATCGCGCCTTTCTCCTATTATATAAAATAATTCAAAATAAAAGCTGCTCTAAATAAATTTGATAATTAAAAAAAAATATATTAAAATTAAATATAGTTGAAATCAAAGTATGGTTTATTATTTTTCATTCACATTCCGAACATTGTCATATTTTTTGTGTATTAACTAATGGTTTTCAAAACAAAACACAACAGTATCGGAACCTTTTCCCTGACAAAAAATTATCTACATTGGTTTTTTCGTGTTAACTTGCAAAAATAACATAATTCCAGCAATTGCTAAACACTCAAAACCCCAAAATGACAGTTACTCCATATCTTATATTGGACTCTATCACAGATAACTATCAGTACAAATCTAACAGTATGACATGCAGAAGCTAGTTTTATATTAACGGTTAAAATATGATTCTCATCCCAGCCTTATTCTTCAATATACTATTTTCCAATACTAAATCACCTATATACCTATTAAAGTTAAAAATCAATATATTCATTTTCTAATATTGAAAGTTAAGCAATTTGCATCATACCATTCTCATATTACATACAAAAACATTTTACTTTAACCGAGTCTATTATTAAAAAAAAATTCAGCTTGGTTACTGTAAAGTAAGCATATTAATTTTTTACGTTTATTATTTTCAAGCAATATTAGTCATAATTATGGTTTACAATTAAACAATGTATCCAACCACAATCGCTTAACAAGTGACGCTTGGAACATTAGGAATATTATTTAAATAAAATCCTCACCTTTCTAATGACGACTTAAGATTCATAAAATGTTTGGTGCTTCCAGGCTTATAAAATTTTTTCCTCAATTTTATTGCCATTATACTAGCTGAAGGCTGAGAACACCTGTTTAGTGATATCCTTGTTTACAAATAGCCCAAAATAAAATATACATTTAGATAATTTTGAGTGTTAGATTTCTCTTCTTATATTTTACAATGCATAAAAGCTCTTACCAACCAAATAGAGGACTGTTAGAAGATAAAATAAAATACTTTTTTCTCGTCTCGTCTTGATCTCGAAATTATAGTTGAAACCAGTCTCATTTCTACATAAGAACAATAAGATGTTTTATTAAAGGTGGTGGAGAATTTCCAAGTAATTGAAACTTCATGCTCTAGTATTGTGTGAAACAAATTCATATTGCGTTGTATGTTATATATTTTTTATATTCCTTTCTTCCGATAACTTTTTCTCAAAGTTTTTTTACCCTACTCTTGCCGTTTTTGAGGAAAAAAGTATTTTTTCTAAGTTTCGGACAAGATGTCGTCCAAAATTGAATATCGTTTCAAAAATAAAATAGTGACACTCGGAATTCTGGTTGTGGCTTTAGATATTATTGAGCTTGCTAATAAATTATTTGAAAATGATATTTTGGATACAGGGAAGTAGAAAAGTAACAAATTTTAAGATTTATCCAAAAATTTTAATAATCTTAATGTTTCCAAATACGATGCTATGTTGTTGATTTATTTAATACATAGGCAAGAACATTCCCTCTCTGTTCCTATAATGTGTCTCTAGATCTAGCTAGAATAGTTTGTTTATTCATGGCGAGTGGAACAGAATTATAAGTCGAGCATGTAGAGTTTCCATCAATAGATATCCTAACTTAACACCAATAAACAGAAGAAAATTTAGAAACATTGGTGTTAAGTTAGAATATCTTTCGTTGAAAACTCTACATGTTCAACTTTTATTCTGTTGCCTGAATAAAAAATAAATTTAATATGTCAGTGTCTGTATACGCATTAGTTTTTGAAGAAAATCGGACAAGATTAATTTTTTTGTCAGTCATATTATCAGTGCCATCTTGAATTCTACTGAACCAATTTTAGACAAAATAATATGGGATCATCATCATAACTTCCTGAACATAATGTCAAATATTTCTTCAAATCGATGCCACCATTCCGGAGTAATCGTGCACATACAAAGAAAAAATACATAGCATGCGAATTTACATTTTAAAAATAATAACTTGTTTTTATTAACGAGTTAACCACTTTGGCGACTTGTATTAAAACAAGGTAAACACCATTTGAGAGTTCAAGAAGTTCCATATCAAATCTTTAATTTTAAAATCTAACAAGTGCAATCAAGTAATCAGTCAGATTCATGTACTAGATAAGTGCTTACAATTATTTTTGTTTCACTTTTCTCATTTCAATAACAGTTTAAACACAGCGATTAAGTTTAGTTAACTACCTGGTTTTCCCGGTAATTTTCGAAGAACTAATTAAGAAGTTTAAACGTTTATTTAAGGTATACAGTGCAGTGTCGTTTAATATTTCATTGTTTTTTTAATTGGTGATATAGTTAGATTGATCGGATATTTTTATCATCATTTCTGCTACTATTTAATTATGCGATTTAGGTAAGTTACCTTTAAATACTATTATACAAAAATAATAACTATTACAGACGTAAAGCTAAGTAAAAATATTTATTTCTGGCGGGAAAGGCCTAGATTCCTTAATAGTCGCCTTTCGTCGTAGGATTTATTTATACTGGCCATTCGTATTAGACTTGGACTCAGCTATCACATTCATTGTTAAATCGGTGATTGACGTATTTGTGCAAAGCACAAAAAATTTAAGAGTTTTGGGCTAAAAGGCCATTTGGTGCTATGGTCTATCGAAATGCCAAAAATTGCATTTTGAATATGCCAGTATCAGAATCAAGATTTCAATTAAAATAGTTATAGAAAGCATTACAAAGATGTTTAAAATTATATTAGCAACAAAATATAACAATATTCAAGAGATCCTATTAAGAAAGTATGAATACCTTGTAGATATATTTTGAAATTACCTGCATATGTAAAAATAATTCTAAATTATAGCCAAATTTGTCTACCCTCTTTACAGATTTATTACAAATCCATTTTATAGCTTACATATCAATCTATATCGTGTCTTTCAGAGATTTTCTGAGAATTTTACTTAAATATATTATTTAAATTTGAAAGAAACATATCCCGTGGAAATTTGATAATACCTAGAAATGCAAAGAAATATAACATTCCAAAACCAGCATTACAAGTAATCTAGAATCAGCTATTTAAGTGAGAGATGAAAAATGTGTATACTCAAATATCTAATATAAAGTCGGAAAAGTTTTCAATACCAGTTTTCCAACTAACCTTAATCGATCTTTCATATTTTTGTAAAGCAGTTAATTTTTAATTCATAATTAATTAATTCGGAATTTTCTCATAGTTCTTGTTAACTGATAATTTATCATTGTTTGATAGTTAGATAATTAAAAATGTCATTATATTAATTTTAGATTCGTTATCTAGGCTCAAAAAACCTTCCAATACAAATATTTAAAGAACTTGAAACATGTAAATTTTTCAATCCGACGTATTTTATCCTGCATATTGAGTCTGAAGAAATTAATTTAAGATCCGTAGTATATGTCCCAATATCAATTTTGGGTAAAATCCGAAAAACGTAAGATTTTTAGTTCCCCATTGTATTCGTCATATTATGAAGTTAATTTCAACTTCAGATTCGTAACGTACGACTTTAAAAACCCTCGAATACCAATTTTGGTAAAATGTGAATGACGTAAACTTTTCAATTGTCCATACTGGATTAGTCTACCTGAAGACCAAAAAAATTATTTGAAACTCTTAATCTAATCTAAATATGCATTCCGAAACGCTCTAATATTAATTTTAAATATAATCCGGAAACGATAAATTATAAAATAATACTGAATGTTTTAAAATAACTTTAAATTCGTTATTTATACCGTCAGAAACTCCCCACTATCAGTTTCTAACAAAATTTAGATATGTAAAATTTCAAGTTCGCCATTTTAGATCCGCCATGTTTATTTATTCGTTTATTTATTTATTCAATACAAACTCTACAGATACATTAAATAGGTTGTTATAGAGTTACACGTTCTCACAAACACACACACACACATGCTCAAAAGATAGTGTAAAAAAGAAAAAAGAATTACATTATTTCCATTAACTTACGTTTTAGTTGTTTATAACTTATTCTAAAAATATCTACTTCAGTTTGAACATCATTAGCTAATTTACAAATCATATTGACTGGAGCGTTAGTACAATAATTGGTACGATAATTTTTTTAAATAAAAAGTCAATGTACTGCTGAGAGAGAAGATTCATATCGTCAATCCTATTATGAATTATTTTATACACAAAAACTACAAAGACTATATTCCTACGCTTTTCCCAACTTAACAAATTATATTCACATTTAAGCTCATCTTTGCTTACACTTAAGTCATATGCACCTGTTCACCTGTAATAAAGATACCTTAAACATTTATTTTGGACTCTTTCAATAGCATATTTATGAGTATATTTATAGAAGGGACTCCATATTAAATTAGAATACTCTAAAATGCTCCTAACACAAGATATATACAGTAATCTTATACAGTCCACATCAATGAAATCTCTACAGTTTCTGACTATAAATCCATACATACTAGGTTCTGTTTTTGTTATATTAAAAAAAGGTGATTTAAAAGAAAATTGAGAATCAAATATGAATCCAAGATCCCGCATTTCTCCTACCCGTTCTAAAATTGAATTCTCCATTACATAATTAAAGTGTAATATGTTCTTTTTTCTACTAAAGCTAAGTACTAAACATTTAGAGACATTAAATCTGAGTTTATATACATAAGACCATTCAAAAATTCTTTTTAAATTTTCCTGAAGTTGTATACAATCATTTACGTTCCTTACCATGGAATATAGTTTTAGATCATCAGCAAACAGAAGAACATTATTGTTAATTATTTTTGGCAAACTATCAATAAAGATAATAAATAGGAGCGGGCCAAGGTTGGAGCCCTGCGGTATCCTAGAGGTAGCTATAAAGGATTCTGAAGTATCCCCTCTTATTACTACTGTTTGCTTTCTACGATAGAAGTATGATTGAAAGAATTTAATTAATTGAAGGTGAAGACCAAATTCGTTATATAATTTTTCCAACAATAATGCGTGCGAGACCTTATCAAAAGCTTTTGCACAATCTGTATATATTACATCGACTTATGCTTTACTTTCCAAATGTTCTGCTATATATTGAGTTATGTTACATAAATTACTGACAGTTGACCTGTTTTTCATAAATCCATGCTTAAATATTTAAATCTTTTATAAAACAGAATTATAAAGGTATTTATAAATGATTGATTCGAAAATTTTTGCAAAAGTCGACAATATAGTTACAGGTATGTACTTTTGTACGTCTCTTTTGTCACCTTTTTGTAAAATGGGACATATTTTAACTTCTGTCCATATTCGTGGAAATGAACTTGTACGTAATGAAAGATTATATAACAATGTGAGGGGATATACTAAAAAATCAATCATACCTTTTACAATGTATGAAGGAATATTATCTGGCCCTACAGACCTAATGTTGATTTTTTTTTAATAATTACAAATTTATAGTTTACGTCCCCAAGGATCCTCTTAAACCAGTATTGAACAAAATCCAAAGATGTAAACTTTTTAGACCGGCATATTGAATTTTTCAAAATTAATTTTAAATTCATAATTTAAACCCCAAAAAATCTATAAAATCGATAGATGCCATATATTTGAATTTTTTTTGAATATTTAAAATTCCTAATTCATAACCTTAAAAATCACTCAGTATCAGTTTTGGGCAAAATCGATGGAGAAGTTTTACCTCCTAAAAATGCAAGCAAAAAAAAATTCTTTCATTACTGAATCGGCATATATTGACAATTTTATTTATTTTCGGCATACAACTATTTCTCTTATAAATTTCCAGACTTCATTGCAATATTCTTATTTTTAATATCTTCATATAGGCGTTATTTGTTGACATATGTAATATAAATTATGACAATACAAGCAGAACAGAGCTGGTCAACTGGAAGATTTATTTTTCATCGCAACTGGATCGGGTTTAAGTCTAAAACCTTCTAAGAGAATCTAGCTGTAAAAATCTAACATAATAAAATTAATAAATAAATATAATAAAATTTTTACATAATAATATTTGAAAATACTTTTAACGAAAACTTACACATTCACTAATTTTGAAACACCAAAAAAAGTGCTTAAAATTTAATTTCCTATGTTTCAATATACTCAAGAAATCTATCTCTTAAATAACAACTATTTTCCTAATAAGCAACATAATCGACTATTATTTCCAAATTAGAGAAACAATCCAATTATCTCAAATAGCTCTTACCTACCATATCTTAACCTTTATTTTTTTTTTTAAATTACTACTTTTTATTAGTTCAGTATATTGTATTATTGCTATTGTTTTACTTCCGCCAAAACATTTTGACCTTATACCGACCAACCAGCCAAGCCCAGTAAACCTTCAATATACTGCGCATTGTAAATATTGAGTATTTTTAAGATTCCAAGATCACGGTTTTTCTTTATACTTTGGTACGGTCAAAGATTATCATAGCTAACGCTCTAGCTATAATAATCTTTGGTACGGTCTAAAGTATTAAAGTGGAGTGACACGATAAAATTATATAGCCAAAACAGCTGAAGACCGCCTTAAAAAAAATAAAATTATTAATTTGACGTGTATATAATATTTTTATTTCTAGCATAACTGTTGATTGAAATAGAATATGTTGATGAAACTTTGAGAATGTTCTAAGGGATTCTTTGTGGTGGCCCCATAAAAATATATCCAAGGTAGAATTATGGCAAGACGCCTTTCCTAGTACATTTTAGAATCGTAGTTTAATAACATGTTTTGTGTTGCGAGATCTTCATTTTATACTAAAATAATATTGCTAAAAATTTAAAATAATTAAAATATTTTTTGTCCACCGAATAGTTATGGTAACCTATTTTGCTATGTATACGTGTCTATTTTTTTACCAGATTTAACAAATGATGTTATCATCAATTTGATGTGTATGATGGAAGAGAGATATTTTGATGCAATTTTCTCCGTGTTCTAATGAGTTTTCCAGGATAGTCTCATAAAAATATTTTTTTGGTCGATTTTAGTCGCATATAACTTTTGAATGAGATATTTTCAGCATGACTAACAACTAAAAAACCTTGAAAATATTGGTTGATAAGAAAAATTTTTCCCTCATAATTTTTTATTGCTATTTTAATTAGGATTCAGTATGTGGTAAGTGAAGCCCTATAAAAATGTCACGGTAGCAAAGAGATTGGAGGCTGAAGAAAAAGAAAATGCCGGTTAGAGGATTTTATAGTGTTTCTGTGTTTCTTTTTTAGCCGTCTCCTTTTTCTCTTTATTTCAATGAAATTTCTTTTCATTTTTACTGTTTTAAACGTTATCATGTATTCGTGTAACAATCTCATCTTTTTAAGGTCTAATTTAAACTAAAAAGATGTAAGTAAATTATTTTCCCAAAAAAATAAAACCGACTTTAAATTTCACTAAAAATTTAAAAAGAAGATTTTACAATTGCTTTTTCATACAATTAATTAATAATTGTAGATATACTTAACACTTTTATGAAGTTACTTTAAATAGCCTTTAATCTTGAAAATTTTAAATAATAATAATCATTATTACAAACTGGACTCATCGACCTTATTCGAAATAAAAAAATAGATCTGAATGTAGAATTAAAATAAAAAATATGCAACACTTGACCCACTTATTACGAGTATAATATATTTTATACCAACCAGTCACTCTGGGATTTTATTATACGGTGTAATAAAGTTCCTTCGGTAAAGATTATTTTTAGAATGGAAATTAACAAAACATTTCCAGGAGGCTGACAATTAAAATTTAACTATGACAACTAAATTAAAACTTAAACGTGCTGAGAATTCGCTTAAGAAGAGAAGAATCCCTTTTCAGTGAAAGTTTGTTTTATAGAAAACAATAATACCATGGTTCCTAAGTAGCATTACCTTGTTATTTTTGATTTAATTTATTGCCATAACATTCAGAGAATAACTCATACATATCATTTTTCCTACATCTTTAGTTTATTACTTTAGTCTTTGTGAGGTGACTTTTTAATGAGTTATTAGGAATAATCACATCATTTTTTTTGTTGTAGTATTAAATGTTGCGTCATTTATACAATTTCTCATAATTCCATGCTAATGTAATCCTAATGGTTTTATGAATAATTAGAATATTGTCCTGTGAATTTCTTTACAGTGAGGTTCAAATCACACCAATAATGTTTATTATTTCTCTGATCGAAACATAAGTGTAGATACTCTCATATATACATATATATATATATATATATATATATATATATATATATATATACATATATATATATATATATATATATATATATATATATATATATATATATATATATATATATAGCAATAAACCAACTATCGCGAAGTTTAAACTCCGCTAGATACGGCTTTGGTATTAGAAATGACAAGGAAGAGGTAGCAAGACAATATCATCTTCTATATATGGATGATATTAAACTCGTGGCTGCTACCAGAAACCAGCTGTAGCAAATGTTTAATATTATGAAACAGTTCTCCGGGGATATCGGAATTCAGTTTGGACTTGACAAGTGCCGTATTTTGAACATCGTTAAAGGAAAGATTCAACCAGGAGCATTTCAGATGCAGACCGGTTAAACTATAGCTGCAATCGAAGCAGAACAAACATACAAATACCTAGGTCTGAAACAGGCTAAAAGAATTGACCATCGCACTGTTAATTCCGAATTGACAACCGAATTTGTTAGAATTGTAAGTCGAATATTACGAACTAACTTAAATAGTAAAAAATTGTTTAAGGCGCATAATACGTACGCATGCTCTGCACTTAGCTACTCTTTTGGAATTGTGAAATCGAGCAAGATGGACATTGAAAACCTGCAGGGGAAAATAAGAACACTCTGAACAAAAGTACATCAACACCATCCTCGGAATGCTACTGAACGTACAATGCTTCCAAGATGCCAAGGAGAGAGATATTGAATTGCGTTCTTATTTCCACACTACATCAAGCAATATGCGAGGCAGACAATTCAATGCCGTTACAACTAAGAGAACAGGATATTGTCTCTCACCACCAAATAGACCAAGAGAAGTTACAAGCCTGACTATGGAAATCATTTCCTGGACGGCATCTAAATGAGGTCAATCAGGACAATGTCGACAACTCAATGTCGAACTACTGGTTGATTTCAGGACAGATGTTTCCGGAAACGTAAGGCTTTTTGTTAGCTATCCAAGACCAGGTTATTTCATCGAGAAACTATCGGAAGTTCGTCATCAGAGATCCCTCAATAGAAAACGACCAATGTAGATATGGATGTCCAACATCAGAGACAGTCCAGCACATAACTGGAGGATGCCAAGCGTTTGCCGCAATCGAGTATAAGGAAAGACATGACTCAGCCGCTAAGATAATACTCCACCAAGCAGATAAGTTAAATCTAGTACAGATACGAAAAGTGCCTTATTACAGATACATTCCAGTGCCTATTCTTAAGAACAACGAGTTCAAGCTATATTGGAACCGAACGGTTCTGAAGGATCAGACAGTTGCTCAGAATAGACCCGGAATTAGACTAACAGATAAAACTAGTAGGCGAACTATACTAATTGACATTGCTATACTTAACAACAATAACCTAAGGCCAAAATACAAAGAGAAGATCGCTAAATACTGAGATCTGGTGTGTAAATTCACAGACAATGGGCAATGAACAGTGTCCATACAGAACATCAAGGGACTGGGTCTTAATGAGCATCTGTTTAAACCCATTCAGAAAGCAGTTCTCCTTGCAACCGCGTGGACCGTCAGAAAGTTTGTAGGAAATACAGCAGACCACGTCACCTATGACCCGATAACATGGAAAGAGTTCCCACGGAGCTTCATATTTTTGGTATCTTTGTATACCTGGTATGATTCAATATTCCTTGGAGGGAGCGCGGAGCCGTTTGGCCTAAAATCATAATAATATAAATCACATTAATTATTCAGAATTGCAATAATACTAATATTTTAACACAAAATTTAACTGATATAATAGACGAGAGGTTCATTCTTGAAAGTTGTTGAATTTTGATGTAGAACGAAAAAAGCTCTGGTAAATAGAAATTTGACGCTACATGCCTTTTCTACCTTTCAAAATCATTAATATTACAGTAATTAAATATTTAAATATAAAAATAAACGATATTTTTAAAAAATATATAAGTTTTCAGGGGCATAAGGTTAAAGATTAGTATTAAATAACATCTCCAGGTTATCATTATTATAAGACATTATCACGTCAACCTTGCGTTTTTTTCTCGTAATGAACCTTTCTTTTTTTTTGAGAGATAAAAACCTTTCTTTAATTCTGAATGTAGCAACCTGAGTCTCTTTCATTTGAATTAACCTATTAACGTAATAACAATAGAAGTATACCTTTTTTTTTGTTAAAAAATTATCTTCGAGTTTCCATCGGTTTTCACCGTCTCTCATTACATAGACCAGGCTTTCGATTACTCCCTGCATGCTCGCGACATGTTCATACGATATCGGCTCACATGTCATTAGTTGAGAAAGGCGACGGAAGGAAAGTCTTTGACCGTGTTGAGTTGAAAAAGCAACGTTACAGAGTACTATGGTTAAAGCTGGACATCTCGATACCTAACAAAACTTCCACGCGTAACATCGCCTAGGCAACAACATCGTCAAAGGTGATTACTGCCGGCAACTGCCTTGCAGCGTTACGCAACTTTTGCTTCGCGTTAATTTTCGCACGGAGAAGTTTTGTGTTACGAGTTAGGACATAGTGGCAATGTCGTTTCGTCATTCCTGGATCTTCAAACGAGTAATGTCAACTCTTGACGACGTGTGATTTTATTGTCATATTCAACGATACTTCAATATTAAATGTAAGTACAATTATTGACGAAGTATACTTCTTCTATGGTACAAGTAACGAAAAATCAGAGTTTTGTATACATATTTTAAAAAATTAACATTCATTAAAAAACTTAATAAACACATAATAAATTTTGTTTCTACCTCTCAAGAAAGATCAGGTATTAAAGAATGTTGATCAATTTTTAAATAAACGTCATTGAAAGATGAAGGAATATTACTAGAAGTGGAAACCAATTAAAATTGAACTTTTTCTCGCCATAATGTCAAGAATTGCTTAACAAAATGATGATTGACTATGAATCATTCCAATGCGAAAAAGAAGAAAAGGGAAACATTTAAGCAATGCTTGAAAATTTGTTCTAAATTTTGAACCTTATTTATAGTTCTAATTCTTAGCAAGAATATTCACCTATTGACTATATTATTGTTTCTTCTCCTTACTATTTTTTATAAATTTTACATTAAAAAGCGTGCAACAAAATAAACTTTTTTGTTAAATTTAAATCTTTTTGTAAAATAAAGAATAAACACCTAAATTTTATCTGTGAAACAGCAAATTAAAAGAATATTACTCCTTATGGGAAATTCTTTTTTAAATTTTTTGATTTTTTGTTTATAATGTCCCATTTCAAAATTGGCAAAAGTATTTCTTTGCGTATATGCACATAATGCACAATTACCATTTGTTAATATAAAAATTTGCGTGATCAAAAATCAATTTTCTTAACAGGAAATAATCTTAGTAAAATAAATTACGTTGAACTGCAATTTTCCATCAAAAATATAGTTTGAAGTGATCTAAAAAAGTTTTCATATAAATATTTTTTGTTTATGAGATACTTTTTAACTGGTATTTTAATTTTAGCTCTAAGCAGTACTAATTCTTAATTACGGAAACTACTACACTAACTATTAATAGTGAGAAGTTGAAAATGAGTAATGAGTTTTAGAATTAGGTTTTGTGCAGTAATTTTTAATTATCAATGGTTAAACGTTTGTCATACTTTAGTATTGGGTTAGACTCGAAATAACTAGGTCGCTAGGCTAAATCTATACTTAATATTAAGCGGCGTATTGCAGAGGATTCACACCTTCGATTAGTTTTCCGATATAGTTGAATCTAGCCACATAATAGAACGCCAACCAAGTTCGGGAAGAAAGGAAAAGGCGATGTACACAGAGCATTTTAAGTACTATTTTCTACCCCAATTACTGGTTACCCTTTAATACTGAAGACATAAATTAAAACTTAGCATCCCAAAAATGCCTTATTTTAACATTCTCACTCATAAACACGTATTGACTTCATCCAGATGATTTTGAATAATGAAATTTAACACAAAAGCCTTAAATTTCAAGTAAAGAAAATAAAAACCGGTCAAGTGCATGTCGGACAGACATTATGTAAGGGTTCCCTAGTAAAGTTAATTTTCTTTGGGTTAATTGACACCATGTACCTGTAATGAACTAAACTATTTTATGCTGATATATTATCACCCAAGAAAATATAAAGGAAAAATAAATCGTACTTAAGCCTCAGTTTTATTTATTTTGAGTCGTTTAAATGTTTTCTAAAAAATATATAAACCCAGACAATTTATGGGGATATAGACTAAAAAGATCGTATCCTCTTTTAATATTTATAACTAAATCTGTCGAAGAAATTATACCCTGATTATGTAATTAAAACCGAGGGAATAAGTACTGAAAGTTGCCTTAACATACTGTATTTGCAAATACCAAAAAAATGTATCAAAACATTGAACATTATTAGGAAACATAGAATAATCAAACTCATGTAATGTAATATATTGTTTGATTACATGTACAAAGAATTCGAATAATGACTATTTTTAATATTTACTTCCAAAATAGCTAAGAAGAGTGAATAGTTTTTTTCTACATAAATTATTGTTTTCTATTAGTTATATAAAGACGTAGAATAGTTACAGTTAACTTTCTGTATAAAAAAAAGATTAAGATGCTCAGAGGCCAATTCGGGAATAAAGATCTGCCCATTTAAATAGCAGCATTATCTGAGTCCTAATATCCTGAATTTTGGGAGTAGTTCTTTAGTAATAAAACTGCAAGAGGCAAGAAGAACAACCAGTCTTCCAGAGTGCCTCTGTCACTATGATATTTATTGATAGGTTTTTTAGAATAGCCCCTCATATGGGTAAGCAGTATATCGTAGACGAAACGCAGGAGTCCGTGATCAAACGCTATCACATATCTGTAATATTTCATCGAAAAAAATGTATATAATTTTAATCAGAAAGCATATTTAAACAATAGATTTGAACCTTATTTGTATTTCATAAATTAGTAAACGTAGGTTAACGGTACCAATTTCGTTGAAAGTATTTACCATTGACATGGAAAAATTATATAGGAGAGACTCATTGTAATCAATTTTGGGGGGTTAATATTAAGCAATCGATGCTACTAAAAATGTTATATGCTATAATTAATTTTGTTTTGAAAGGCCATTTTAACGATATCCCACTTGATGGGATAAGCGTAAAAGAAAAAAATCACTCCAATTTCCACATTCAAAAATGAATCGTTAATTTTCTCTGCCATTTCGCCTCCAGTTTGTTTTTTGAATTTACTAAAAACATGTAACAGTAAAATTTCATGGCTGTAACATACAGACGAACGAATGGACTAACTAACGGACGTGACAAAACTAGCCAGTTAAAAATCTAAAAATTACTATTTTTTCAATATGCATGAAATTATTATCAGACAAGCCTAATCATGCGAATAATATTGAGTTTTTGCCTGAAAGGTGGGTAATATAAATTAAATATTTAAACAAATTTTATAAAATTTGGAAACAGAAAGATTTTGAAATCTTTCAAGAAAACTAATTAACAAGAAAAAAATAAATTATATCTCACCAAACATGACAAAAAATTCACTGCCCTATATTAAGAATTTTCCTGATTTGAACTCGGCAGTAGTTATTGTGATTTTTATTCACGAACTTATAAACTCCGTTTCAATCCTGACGCATAAAAAAAAATTGTCTATTTGTTATTAAGACTTTCACTTGGCGAATTTCTGTATGTAGCACTGAAAAATTTCAAAACTGAAAATTGATGATCTCTTAGGGAATTTTACTATAATATATTTATTGAAGATACAAAGAGACTCATTATGAATTCCTAATTTTAAATGAGATCTTCAAAACACACGGCAAATAGACGGTTCAAAATTACTTGTTATTTTAACCCCACTATTTATTCTAACAGGGTATCGAAGATTGTTGCATTAAAAATACATTTAAACTCAGGCAATCATAGTTTAATATTAACTATAATTGTCTTTGATAGGTGTAAACAAAATTTTTCAAGGTTAATTTTGATAAGGTATAAGGCCAGCAAAATGCTGTTTTCAGACAACTCGTGTAAATTTAAAAGCCTTGGCAAAACAAGAATGGTCCAATGAAAATAATTTTTAATATATTTGACGGGATGTGCAGTGAGTTATTTTTGAAACATTTTGAAAATAATAATTAAAAACATTTTTTTTGTTTTTTTTAATGTTCCAAGTTTTGATTGGATTATTACTCTACAGATGTTTCGCCTTGTTAGCGATTTCTCAAGAGTAAAAAAAGTGAGAATTTTATTAATCATTAATTTTTATACTGAGTAGTCTTTTGGAGATCTTATAATTTTAATTCTTCCAGTTTAATTTTATACTTTTTGTTGCGAAATGAAGGAGTTGGGTATTAGTTAAATCGATAAAGTGATACCTGTGGATTTTTCACTATTTAATATGGATTTTTTTAGTTCTTTGAATCTCGTCTTTGTTACAGAATAAGTACTGTTGAATATTTTTTTATATTAGATATTTTGAATTATTCCTTTATAATAGGATTTACTTTGAGGAATTTCAGAAGATGACAATAACTGAAGTGCATAGAATCAATGATGGTTTGTGACGCAACAGTGTACAGATCGCCACATATATTACAGAAACTATATATTTTTAAATTTTTTTAATAGAAACAATTATTAAAATGTCAAAAGGAGTAATCCAATCCTGGCGTGTCTTAAATAGGCGTAAAAATTGCTTCCTTTTTTTGTGATAGGAAAGGTAAAAATATCGAACTAGAAAATGAAATATGTAAATGACTATATTAATAATATTTTATAGTAAATATTTTTTCTATTATTATATTCTGCAATTCAGCAGATTATTCAAATTTCAATTAAATAAATACAATAAATAAAATCTAGTATTTCTTTGTATTCGGATGTTGGTTTTAAAATTGAAATAAAATTTATAAGTATATCATTTGTTATCACCAATTACAGTTCATTTTAATAAATTTATCGACGCGTTCTAAATTTAACAAATTTTTTCACCACATTTTGCCGGTAAATCGGCCAGTTACATTGATAATATTTAGACAGATTTATGAACATAAACCAATCATATGCGTCTGGACTAAAATAAACTGCAAAAAGACAATAAATGTTGTCTTAAAATACCCTTTGTAGAACTACATACTGACGCAATGGTGATATTTTTAAATCAGCCTAATCCCCGTCAAATACCTCCAAGTATAGTTTTTAGTGGCTTATCGAAAAGACAATAAATCAACGATACTGTGCTGTGATCCAGTGGACTTTTCTGTGACATACCGCGAATAAACACATTAATATATTTTAACATTAAATTATAAAAAAATTATATGTTGTGTCAATTAAATATATCTTATCTAAGATAATCGTGCAAATGTACGGGAAAAATAGTTTGTATTGTTTATGGTAATGGATAACAATTAAATTCATCAGTCTGTGACAAAATGTGCAAATGTTGTCAACAGTGAGTATCTAGGGTGTTTTTATTCTTAAAATGTAGTTTTAGACTTTGAAAATGTACCCTTGATTTCGGTTCTTATGTGAAGAATAGCAAATATTTAATTATTATTTAATCTTGTCCTAAAAAATTTATCACATTATTAAATTTAAATTTTATGTAGTACTTATTGCTTGTTTTCATCAAAGCGAACAATAAAAAATGAAAGAAAGTTGTATTATTTGTTACGAAAACTGAGTTTAAATTAAAACATAATTTTATCACGTGACAATAATTATCTAAATAACGTAAAAACGCTGGCTCTTTACATCTTCAACCGAATCAGTTGGCAAAAACGATTTTTCAATTGTGTTATAAACTGAATTAAATTAATTTTAATTGTACTAGTTCAAAACTTTTTGTAATCCCAAATTTTTAATAATGTAACTTGAACTAGGAAAGAATTACAATTCGCATGTGATATGTTATATTATTTATATTAATAAGGTTAGGGGAACTGATAGTATCGTTATATTCCCATCAAAGAAATACTGTCATTCATATTTTTAGAAGAACAGATCATAATTTATACCTTTAAAACTAAATGAACTATATTACAGCAATATATTAAATTATAAAATGGAACCTTAACTTTATAAATTGACAAGCAATAAATAATATTTCATCTTATACAAAGTTTAATCGAAATCATTTACCACACCTACATTTTTGCCATCCCTACAAAACCCAATGTTAAGGTGATATTTCTAAAATAATTAATACGCATTAAAAAATTTTAATGTGATCTTTTTAGTTTGTAACAATGGTAGACCATAAAAATAAAAATTTTATTTTCCATTCAAAAGAAAAATAATACATTCATGACGTAATTGTATCCTCCTGTCGAAGATTTGTTTTATTTACAATAAAAGAAGTTTGAACTGATTGCCTTTTTAGGTGATCACTTTCGATAGGGTGGTTCGATCCCAAGCTAGGCCACATCTTTACGTAATATGCAGTTGATTCAATATCGAGGACCGTGGTGCAGAACCTTCCCTAAACTACAAGTTACCGAGGATAATAACGAAAACAAACTTTTACCTGCAAATTCCCGTTGTGGGACAATAGACAAAAACCAGTCGATTAGGTCTACTTAGAGCGCCAACGAAATGATTATTATTTAAACGGGGTAGTCTAAACTAATAATAATACGTGTAATTAAATGGTAAAATTTGTTTGTTGTTTGTTGGCTAAAAGCAATTCGGATTCAGAACCATCAAGTCTATTTGAAAAAAGCTTTTACTATTTTTCCTTTTTATTTTATCCGGTTCGGTAAAAAGGAACGAAAATAAAGAAAGGCAGGAGAAAGTATTTTTAGGTTTTTATCGATGTTGTCTACATATGCCAGCAAAAAGTTGTAATTAAAAGCAGAGGTAAAATTTTAAACTTTTAATTTATAATTTTTGGGATTTTACATAAAATATTACAAAATGCGCAATGCGCAAAAAGACCTGGATATTTGAACTTTAAATTCGCCTGTATCATAAAAATTACGGATTTAAATTCCATCCATGTGGTTTTGTTTGTGAAAGATGTGATGTTACTACCTCATATTCGGTGCTCAAAACATCTAATAATTACTTTAAAATAAGATAAAAAGTTGCCAAAATGAACAATGTTATTTCCTTAAATAAGTATATTAAAAAGAATATGAAGCAGTGGGCAGTAGGTGCAAATTTGATCATTTTACATTTAGTCTGATGAGCTAATGATTAATGTTTGTTACTTCATCACAGGACTTAATTTATGTACTGAAAGTTCATTCTCTACTGTTGGTATTGTGGGAAATAATGAGTTTAAGCGTCTCTCAATCTTTTATTATTTGCGATCGGAGTTTCCATATTTTATTAATCTCTTCTTTGGTTTCGATACACCATCACAAATTTAATATCTCCCTACAAGTAGTAGTAAAATTACTCTCCTCCTTAGGAGCAGGGTATCTTATTTACCCATAAAAAATTTAAAACCTTATTAAATTGGAGTTTTCCAGCAAATCTAAATTTTAAAAATTTCAAGTTAATACTTTTACTCCTTTTTAGTTCCGGTTATTTTTAATTTTTTTATCTAAGGTTTTTACGTCTATATCTATGGCATAAATCCTTGGGATCTACAAAATGTCACCTGGTTAATATTTAATGACGGATAAACAATATGGTTTATTTATATTTTATTTTGTATCATTTTTATCGTATTCATAGTAAAAATCATGTCGTAAGGTACGGTTTCGAAATAAATAATATCATATTTCAGTCAGTTGGATGCTTGCAGTGTTAATAAGTAATAAAATTTTTTAAAAATTTAAAGCTCTTCTAAAAATGCGCTAAAAAGCGAAAAATTACGAATATCTCACAAAATTTGATTCACAAAAATATTGAGAAATACTTTATTTGTTATGGTTTTCTTACCATAACTTATATGTATTTCATGTTAGTAATTATTTGCTTTATTTAGTAATAATTTAGCGCCAACTTTTCAATTTCAATTTCACATAAAAATTTATATTGTTATTTTTCGCTTTTTAGCGCATTTTTAGAAGTCAGTCAAATTTTTTTATTAAAAGTTTATTTTTCCATGTTTAATTATGGATTCGATAAGATATCCCTAAATTGTTGAACTAAATACTAAGCGAGATGTGTTGAGGGCTTAGCAATATTTTGTTGGAAATATGCAATGTTACGACATACGCACAAGTTAATTTTCGACCACTAAAAAATTTTTAAAGCGTATTTCGTCTTGACACCTATGGCGGACTCGTCAATGGGTTGAACCGATGCCTTTACCAGACATCCTTTATATATATATATATATATATATATATATATATATATATATATATATATATATATATATATATATATATATTTGATGGTGTGTGTACTTAATTATTTTTGGATCTTATATTTGAAGTCATTCCTTGACTGGATCTATAGGTAAGATGTTTTATAGGCGGTCGTTTATATGGCGGCACCACTCCGCCAAGGCAATGCTTCATTCAATGCAAAGTGCCTGAGGAATCTGTGTGAACTAACTGCCTTTTAGTGGTCTTTTCTGTAGGGTCCGGGATTAATGAAAGCCCACGACTATGATGGCCTTCCATTGTCGTCGTCCCCGCTCGGGCGCCATGTTGCAAATATGCCGGCGATGTTACGACACAAGTACACTAAAAATGTTTAAGGCGTGTTTCGTCCTGTCACAGTAGCCAAGATTTAAACGAAACCGCCCCGTGTTATAGCAATCGGTCCATCACACACTAATTTAGACCACTAAAAGAAGATGTTTGGTCCTAGCTACCGGCGGTGGATTCACCAATAGGTCCACCGGGGCTTTTTCCAGACACCTTTTAAATAAAATTTCTATATCTACACACTCGTATATGCGGATATCACTCCCCAAGGCAAATAATTTATATGTAGACGAGATCTTAAGATCCTGTATATATAGAAAGTATCTCCTGATGAACTGTAGAATCGGACGCTTCAAGGGTCTTTTGACAGGACCCAAGGCCGCAAAAAATGTCTGGAATGCTGGTTTAATACCAATCTTAACAAAAATCACTCAGTACCAGTTTTAGATATTATCTAGACAAGTAAGATGTTCCCTCCACCATATTGACTTTTTTTAAATAATTGCAAATTTATAATTTACACCCTGAAGAATCCCCCCTTACCAATTTTGGACAAAACCGAGAGATATTAAATTGTTAGTCTGTCATAATAAATTCTTTTGTCCGCATATTATAAGAATTATCTTTGATTTTACTGAACGAATTTCGGCCACCGCAGCAACTTCCTGAACATGAAGTAAATAATATCATGCAAATCGGTGCTGACGTTCCGGAGTAATCGACTTACATACATAAAAAATATATAGCGATCGAATCTAGCATTCTCTCCTTTTAGAAGTCGGTTAAAAATTTTGAAATACTCGAATTAATTTTACGAAGTTACGAAATTTAGTAAAGTACAATATATAGGTTTAAGAGTTTATGGCTTCTTCTGTTATTTTTGATTATATTGACTTCAATATATATATATATATATATATATATATATATATATATATATATATATATATATATATACTGTCTAATAAAAAAATAAAAATTTAAATCTAATGTTTAAATTTTAAAAAAAATCCTCTCTGACAACAAATCAAATGGGATTTTGCAAAAGCATTATAAAACGGTATCTCAACAGGAATTCGAATCTTAAGTCAATTTTTATTAAAGCATCCAAAATAATTATCTACATTAAACATTAAACAAGATGTTAGTTAAATAAGTGACCATCGCAGCTCCTTTAACAGAATAGGTATGTATTCCCTCGAATTTTAGAATACGCTTTGAATGAAGGGTCGTTGGGTTTCTTGAATGCTCAAGATGATTTGTATATACCTTACCTTTAAAAAAACTAAGAGAAAAATCCAAATAAGCTAAATCACAACTACATAGCGGCTAGTTTTGGATTCTAAAACTAGATACCCCCTATTGCCTACATGGCACACCAAACTGTCACTTTTTGAGGATATTTCAGAAGTTGTTACAAAGCATAAAGATATGATCCTTCTGAAATCTACTTGTTGACGAAGCCGTTGACGTGAATGTCAATCCCATCACTAAAAATGATTTTTTGTGGAACACATCGCCAACTTGCAGTTATTTCAAAAACCACTTGGTAAAGTTTGTGGGCAGACAGTAGACTGAATTTCTTGAGTAAGTTAGATCTTGTAAGCGTGAATGCGGAAATATTTTTCCAAAATTTGTTAGAGAATGCTGTGCTGGACATTTAATTCCATGATGTTTTTCATAAGACCTTCAGGTAATCTTTCAGTGAAAATATCTGCACAAATTTCTTAATTAAATTTCCAATTACTGACCGTCATTGTAAGATTTTGTTAATTTTTTTCATTTTTATCATTTATCATGTCACTACTAATCAACATACTTCCAAACTTTAACGTATTATTTTCATTAATGTTAATTAACAAGCTACCAAATGTGTCGGACTCAACGATTGGCAAACGAAAATAACCTAGATTCAAAATTCGAGTTTTTATTGAGACCGCTTAAAAATATTAGATGAATACTTTTGCAATGTTTTGACGGTTTTTTTGCAGCTTTGTACAACTTTTTTTCACGCACTCAACAGCCAAAAGAGAATTTTGATATTTCACAGTCTGGCATCACAGAACTGAAATTTTCATAATCCAATTTTCTAGACTGCGTAAACTTATTTTTAAATTTGTATCAAACATTTTTATGAAGTTTTCTCTGGATGGGAATTCAATAAAATTAAAATATATTCTGAAATATGTGAATTATTCTTAAAACACTAAGATAATAACTAATTTTTTGTGAAAGCATCATAAAAATTAGCTTAATTTCTATTAGAACTGGTATAGACTAACACACAAAAAGACAGGGACAGATGTCGGTTCAGCTATTTTGAAAATTATCCCGTACAGATAGACAGACATAAACTTCAATTTTATTTATATGTATAGATTTATAGATTGCGACTATACCTACCTTCCAACAAACCAATGTTTATTCTTTTCTCGAATAGATTTATAAGATTTATAGGATAGCCTTTTAATTTCTGATGTGCGATAAACCTGACTTTTAGGACTCCGCAGATAGATAAGAACCTTACAATCTCATCTTATCTGTCTATCTGTCTATATGTTACAGCGAATAGTTCGCTCGTAGACGCCATACAGTGAGCTTTGAAAATGGCGAATGAGATTTCACAGAAACGTCAGCTGCCTTACAGTCCTGTGAGTGACTCAGCACACACGCGGGATATATAATCCGATGCTTCAATCTGCATTAATTATACATTACTGAGTTTGAGAACCAGCTACCGAAAAGTTAGTACTTTAAAATACTGAACTGAAATAGGAATTGTTGCCTTCATAAATTTGATACACATAATTTCATATATTATCGAACGTCATGTCCTGTTTAGATTCTCATTACTAGTATAGTTTTAGTAATTGATAAACAGTTTTATTAACGAATGTAAAAATAAATGTGTTATTATACCAATAAATTTACACTTCTTTGACTATAATAATTAAATTAACATCTGTGCCCATCCATCCATATCGCCTCGTAAAAGACCGTTTAATGGTTTTGCGACTCTCATAAAGACCGCATTATAAGATGGTTTATTTTTAAAATAAGTAAATAAATTCAAGTGTTTTAAGATTTATGTGCTTGGTGATGCTATGATTACAAATAATGCATCTGTGTACTTGGCGTTGGTAAGTTCCTAAAACAAATGTTACAACTTGAAGATGAATAAATACTAAAAATTTGAAATTATTTTTTCTAATTCATCTTTGCTCTGAAGCTCAATATGTGAACATACGTTAAAAACCAAGGAAACATTTTTTATTTATTTGTAATTTTACATCTAAATATAAATTCTCAGCCTTATACAGTAACTTTATTTCTTTTCCATTTTTCTTCAAAATGTACCATTGGAATTCTGATCAAACTAGCTCAAAAAAAATTGCAATTTTTTATTAAACTGTTATTTGCATATAGTTTCTATAGCTTTTCTGAATGTGAATTGTAAGATTTTTGAACTGAAAATTATTTAATTGAAAATCTTACGTTTCATGCTTTTTCAAAAAGTTTTGAGAGTTGTTTCAAAATTAAACCTTACCATTTGCAACCGATTTTAGAAAAAGGAGCTAATCGATTTGATATATATTAAAATTTTTTTTTTTAATGTTCTCACATAAGTTTCGATAGCAGTGAAATATTTTGATGAAATTTTCTACATGATATAAAAGGTTTTTCGAGGTTGTCTCAAGAAAGTTGTGATCCCATAATATATACAAAATATACTTATTGCAGGGGGGTAAAAAAAACTGAACAAATTTGTTGCTGCGAAATTTTTAACATAATTCATTCATATATAACTTTTAATATGAGTTTCAATACTATGAATAAATGGATATGATGGCATTTTTAGAAATTTTCTGAGGTAGTACCTCTAAAATATTTCTGAAATAGGTTTATTGCAAAGAGGATTAAAAAGTGAAAATATTTTAATCGACCTACAACTTACTACAATATTCGAACCTTTATATATAACCTTGTGAAACGACTTTATAACTAACTTTATTTGTGACTGCTTTCTTACTATAGCTGGTATGCATTTAGTATTAGTAGTTTTGAGATAAAAATTTATGAAGTTTTTTTTTTTGGTTTTTAACACTCTTTTTAGAAGGTTAGAAATTTTTTGAAAAATTTTATATTTCATCTTTTAGTTACTTAAAGTAAATGCTAATCGCGATATATAGCGTACCTACCTTACAATATTTTTCTGTCTCAAGAAAGTTACCCTGTAAGACAAACTCATTTTAAATAACAATAAATTGAGCAAATAAATTTGTTAATTTCGAAATTTCTCCTAATACTAACGTTGAATAATACTGAACAAAACAAAAATTTAGCCAGCTATAGCAAATACGTTCCTTTAAATATCAAGAAATTAATTTTAGATTCATAATTCAAACCTTTGAAAACCCTCCAATGACAATTTTGGAAGAATTTGAACAATATAAATATTTTAACATGCTATATTTTATCTACCATATGAATTTGGTTGGATCCGCCATATTTATTTATTTTTTAACATTTTAGATTCGCTATCTGCGAAAACTCCCCCATCCCAATAATTACCGCAGCAACTTCTTGAACATAACACAAAAAATTTCATTCAAATCGGTGGTTCCGTTCCGAAGTAATCCGGGTAAATACTTAAAATATATATACAGGGTGGAAACTTTATCTGAAATAAATTCATTAAACACAAAGCGCATGATTTTTCTGAAAAAATCTCAATATACGTATACCTTTGTTTACGATATGCCACATTTACAGAGTACTTTTATGAATTTTACCCTGCTGTACGGTTTAAAACTAATCTGACAAAAACTTCCAATTTTTTTAAACGAAAAGATATGTCTCGTGGTATATCGTTAAAAAGATAGTAAAAATGAAGTCTAACGCCTTATTTAGTTTTATGGTTTTGACCTGTTGGTAAGCCAAAATAAATAAAAAAAAAATTTCGAAGACAAATTATAAAAAATGCTGAACTCTAATCTAAAGTAAAATTATTCTTTAGCCTTCTGTAATCTTTCTATAATTTGCCACATCTCATGTATTGTTTAGCCTTAGATCCTCGATATTTTCCCGTTCCTTTATAAACTGTTTTAAGGTCAATAAAAAAATCTAAGCTATTCAAATCTGCGTATTTTATTGACCATTCAATAATATTTCTTCCATCGATCCAACGATTAGTAAAAACCACTTCCAGATATTGCCGCATATTTTGAATATAATGAACTTGTGCACCATCTTGTTCAAACTGTATCCTATTGTCATGCAAATCTTCTTCTTTGGGAATAAAGTAGTTAAAGTAGGGATAAGATCTTCCTGTAAGAAATTTATATATAAATTCCCAATGAGATATTCCTTAAAAATTATTGGTTCTTATGATGCGATCATCGATTATTCCTGCCCAAATATTAACGGTTTGGGTCTTGAGGTATGAGTTCCCCGGATTCAACGCGGATTTTCTTTGGAACAGTATCGACAGTTTTGATGATTAACGTGACCATAAAAGTAAAAGGATCTAAAAGTATTCTAAAGAAATTCGATTTAGATCAAACGAATTCATTCACCTACACACAAAATTTAAGACGAAGGACTGGATCATCCTCCATAAGCTCTTAAAGACGGTGTATTTTATGCGCATTCGTTATGACACAATTTATCACGACAAAATAGAACAAATTGCGTTCAGTAAAAATCGTCTTTTTTTTGTTCCTTTTTTTAAATCAACTTTCAACTCTATTTACATTGAGGGAAAAAAATCGAAATCGAAAAGGTAAGATAGTGAGTTAAATGTCTCTCTTTACGACCATTTTAATGAGATACTATTATATAAAATTTATAAAAATACTCTGATGGCTGAAGTGTTTTTGTGTTTTTTTTCAGAGACATAATGGGCTTCACTTTACGGAATTTATTCCAGTTAAAGTTTCCCCCTGTATATAGCGATTGAATAGAGAACCTCCTTCTTTTTAGAAGTCGATTAAAAAATAAACTCCAGATTTTAACCTTAACCTAATAAATTTATTTTCCTTTATTAAATGTGTATGTTTGTTTTAGCTGCTTGGAAACATGCTACTGGAACCTAATAGAAGAGAAATTTTGTTTCGACAAAAACATAGCGTTGTACGAGGAACCCGTAAAAAATTCAAATGAAAAAAATAATAATATGTTTGATAACATGGCATTTTACGATAGTGTAGCTGTGATAGGTAAGAGTATAAAAAAAATATATTTTTTAATTAATAATGCATTAAATAAATTTCACTATATCACTTTTATTTTTTAAATATTAGAAAGGTATGAAAAAATTACGTAAAACTGGTTAATTAAATATAATTTAAAGAAGATCTTTTGACGAGCGCTTGAATTTTTACCAGTTTATACAACAATTATTTTTCATTACATCTTGAGCTTATAAAACCACATCTCATCGAATTAACCAATGTTCAACAGTACTATAAAATCAATAAACCTTTATCTAGGCATAGAATCATAAAAGTGAAACACACCATCTATAAAATAAAGCCACGCGGTTGGAAATATTTGTAATTTTTTTTCTAAAATAAACTTAAAAGCTCATCTATGAAGTTAATAGGGTAAAATTAATGTTTCCAAATCCCTCAGCTATTCCTCAATAGAGCATGTTCCAGTGAGGGCATAAGAATGAAGTCAAATTACTTCCAAATCAGCGAAACTATCCACTCTCTCCAGCACCTTGGAATTCAAACAGTTTCAGATTTTTTCACGGAGAAAGTAATAACCCATAGAGTATATAGCCATATTAGGTTGTATTTTGTTATTAAAGCACCACTCATATGGCCAAGTCCCTGAGATATGGAAACTGCTTTTCTTTACAACTCAGCTTTCAGGATCTTGGATTCCTGGATTTAAGCGGACGTTATATCGTAATTAAAGGAAATGTATTTAAATTTCGCATTTTGGATTGGCGAATGAATTTCCCAACTTCCAGCGAGGAGATCATTATGGCTTACGTTTTCTCACTATGTTAATTTTTAAGTTACGAGCATTCTCTGACACAATCAATACTTGCAATACAAATATTTTATTATAGTAACAAGACTATGTACCCATGTTATGCATTTGCTGTTATGCTATATTTTAGCCTTAATTGACACAAAGTATGTTATTTTACTGTCAATAACAATAGTTTACAGTACATACAAACTTGGGACTAATTGTAAGACTAAAACAAGCTAACCAACTTGTAAAATAATTTTAGCTGGACGTGCGATCGTTACCATCGATCCCCTTCCAGAAAAAAAGAATGAGCCACAACCTGTATTGGATCAACCAAGAAAAAGACTGAAATGGCCGGAAAATAACTCCAGAGGCCTTCAAGTGGACTATCTAAAGCAAGTACCATTTATATATGAAGAAAAATTACCTGAAAAGGAAAGCACTGACACTGATGGCACAGAGAGTGAAACTCAAACTAAACTTATTCAAAAGAAAGTAAGTTTTTCTGAATGAAACATTTGTAAATATTACTGCTTCAATTATTGCATATATATATATATATATATATATATATATATATATATATATATATATATATATATATATATATATATATATATATATATATATATATTAAATTTCTAGTCATGCAATATCCATGTTTTAATAGCAATGCTTAACATTAAAAAAAAATAGAATTATACATTATGTAACTGCAAAGAAAGGGTTATAAAGTGATATAAAGTATAAGATTTAAGTAACTTTTTCTACAATATCTGTCTTTCAAATAATTGAAAACATGTGCCTGTAAAATTGTATCTCCAGAGAAAGATTTTTGTTAGTTCATAACTTACGTGAATTAAAACGTGATCAATGAAGTGAGAGATACAATTCATTATATGTCTGTGAAAGAAAAGGAAAAGTTTCGAAGTTAGAAGGCTGTGACATACAGACGGACGGGCATGACAAAATTATAAAGGTTTCTAGTGGCTACCGAACCCTAAAAAATCAATTAAATATTTCGGACTAATTGATTGATGATGAAACGTCCAAATATTCAAAAATTACTGATTGTTTTCACTATGAAATCCTTCAGTTATCTCGCCTGTGAGGAGGCTAGACAGAGATAAAATTTGCCCCTTATCGGGACTTAGCGGTAGATTATTATTAGAAATAGACAAGAATATGGTAACAGTTTAAAAATAATGCAAATCTCTATGGATTACAAAGGCTACTAAAGGATATTTTTTTTAAACGAGAGGTATGTTTATGGGATATACCCCGATAATCATTTATAACTTAACCTTATACTTAATCTACATTTTTTTTTACTAAACTGTATTAAATATCCTCATGTGTAAACAATAATTTATTTTACTACTGTTTATTGATGTTTTTTACATTCTTTCCAACTATGTAATACCAAATAAACATGTATTTACATTATATTTGTTTTTTTACTAATTTTTCAAAGATAAATTTATGAATTAGATTAAAAGAACATTAAATAGTGGTCAACAAGGTAAAAATCGCTGTAGCAGAAGAAACTGATTAAAAAAAACGAAGACAAAAAGTAACAGAAGAGGAAAATTCACAGAATGGGATAACAATATAATATTCTGATGATCAATTGATTTTAATTTACTAACAAATGATGATCTTGACACATGCTTTAAAAACAAATATTTTAAATAACTAGAATAAAAACAAGAAAAGAACTGGTGTGTGAGTGTTTAAGATGCAAGTTATAGAATGCAGAATGATCTTGCTAAGTAAATCTTATTATCCTAGTATCGACCATCAGTATGAAACAAACTTGTGTATAAAACAAGCTAACATAGTTTCTATTTGAGCTTATGGATTGTATGCAACTCACCTTATTGTTAAAACTTTACAAAACAGCATATGCCGCCATTTCACTTCAAGCTTTACTTTCAAGGTGCTGTCAAAATGAGTAATTATTAGTTTAAGATGTAAATATGTTAAAGGTGGATGAATCAAAACAATGGGTCCATTACAAAAAAATTATATAGAACCAGTTCAGTGAATCTAAATTTTGTGAAAGATAAAGGATGTCCTATTCAAAAAAATTCACTGGGTATTAACTCTTCGTTCCTGTCAAACTTGTTGTAATAAATAGCATATTGAAATTTACCACTTACTAATAAAAAATAACCAAAAGTTGAATTGAATTCATTTGAAAACGGATGCCGTATAACTACTAGCCGAAACGTCGTGATATTCAACAACAAAATTAAGACAATAGAAGTCCAACAGATATCTACTACTTCGCTTTTAATTTTGCTTAGATCAAATTTTAATCATAAGTAATTAACCTAACATTACCTATTTAAAAAAAACAACAACATTGAAGGTGATTGTTATCTAACGCAGTAGCGACTTAGGAAGGGGCAAAAAAAGAAATGCAAATTAATAAAAAGCTCGCACATATTAATGAAAGCGATTAAAAAAGTACTCCTGACATTATTTTTTATGAAGTGAAAGTTCATTCTTCATATTTTTGTCGACAATGACCTTTCCAGTTTTTTTTTTACTAAAGTTTGATAATTAAGCACCATTAGCTTTTCAGTTGGAAGAAGTGCAAGTGCTGTTAGTCTGTCTTAAACACGTTTTAATTAATTTTAATGTCGCAAAACATATTTTCGACACCGTCATCGAAACAGTAACCTGAACCCTTTAAACTTTAATAATTGCCCTGAAAGGTGTATCCAAAACAAAAGATGTGTGAATGTTTACGAACATTCAGAAAAATTTTGATTTTCACTGAAATATTCGAAACGGTGTATTTGTTCTGTTATTTCCTTCCTGGAGCATAAAAACACTAAGTTTCGTTTTTAGAATTACTTTATCTATGAGGTTCAACCCTGTCTAGTGAGTAAGAAAAAAAGTTAAAATACTTATTAAATTTTTTTTTAAATTCACCCACTACTGATACTTGGAACTACTTGTTCTAATATTTTAGTAAACTGATGGGCATAGCAGTATATAAAATGTGCATTACACGTTAACAGGAGCTTCATTATATATCTTTAACAAGTCAATTTTTCTCACAATCTGTTAGAAAAGGTGAAATCTGTTCTAAAATATACTTACACAGTCCATCTGTACCTTGAATTTTCGGATTTGCAAACCTGCAAGACCGCTCCAATATTTTTCATTTCATTTCATACTGTAATACAATTACAGTTCGAATTTGGTTTTTGACATCAAATATTATAGAAATGTTGATAATACAGTTTGTGAATATGTTAGATTATATCCGGAAAGAAATGCGCAATCAAGGACTTTAACCCAATTCCAAAAATTTAACGGAAGTTGGATATGTTTCGAAAACGCAACTTTTTCTAATTCAGTCAGGTTTCTATATCTTACCATTTAAAAAAAACAATACGACAAATATGATATAGTATACAGTCATTATACATTCTGATTTTTTGATCTGTTTTTATAAATCTTTGTCATGTTTTTAAAATTGGTGGTATTTTCCTTCCTCTTCTTAAGCACATTTATAATAAGATACTCAAAAGTAAAATTTGAGGTTAAAATGAACTTTGAAAGCGTTTGTAATTATCAAAATATTTTCTATTCTTTCTAGTATATAATAAGCTTTACAATTATTACTGAGAATTGATGAATATTAACACAGTAATTCTTCTTCGTAAAAATATGAAAAGTACATTTTTTCAATATCTTATGTATGTGTGTGTGATCGTCAAGGCACTTAAAGAATATCTACCTTTATAACTTTAACCTTATAGTCCTATAGTTTTTAGTACACTTGCTGCAAGCTAAGAATAAGTTGGAAGGAAGCTCAACATTTAAACAAACAGTAATACGTCCATGATACTCAACTTTTACCTTCTAATTCACTAACATGGTCTAACTTTAAAATCGGTCTAAGTTGACAGTGGTGGGTTTAAATTAACAAGTGCAACAATAAGTTAAGCAAGTTTTGATCCTTTAAAATATAAAGATAAAAAAAAATTATTTCCTTTTATTTTCGGATGACAACTAATTTTATTACTGATTTCAAGAATTTATCTCTGAGTTTTTATCCTTCATATTCCAATATAAGCATTTATTTGTTGACAGGCAATATAAATTAGACCAATATCATAGGCAAAACAAACTGACCATCTAGAGAATTTAAATTCAATGGCAACTAGATCTGATCTAAGTCTTAAACCTTCTTAGTGAATCTGCCTATTAAAGTCTTGTAATTTTCAAGGTATTTTTAACAGATAAAGGACATTGTACATAATTTTCTAACTAGTAATTATGAGACGGGATGTTGAAATAGCCTATCACTAGAAAAGAAAACGCCTAAAATATTTGAATTTTCTTTTTTACTTGACTTTCCTCTACATGTGCTTCAACATTTTTCTAGATGCATAGTCAAACTTTTTAGTTCACTATCTAGAAAAAAACTATTATCTCCAAGAGTCTAGTTTAGTACTCCGAACTGAAAGCAATTAAAAATTTCAAAGGCTAAACTTGGGTAGTTGTTCAGTAAATCCCCATTTTTGGATAATGTTACCATTGATTTAAGAAACAAATTAAGGTTTGGCCTTTTCTGATAGCGGGAAACTCTTGTAGGACCCGTTGCATCGCCATCAGTGTTGCATTACAAATAACAATTTATGAAAGGAAAAGGAGATTTTTTTAGAAACAGTATTTTCAACAATGTTGGACCGCGCATCCTGTCCAATTATCCTGCAATATTTTAAAAACAACTCTTTTAAATATATTACCTACATTTATATTGATAATAGCCAATTCTCACTTGTCGATTTAAATTCCTTGTTTTTTTCCTGTATCTCTAAGTAAGATTCAAATTTTTTATTGGTTCTAATCGTATCTAAGGATACTATTTCCAATTTAATCGGTAGAAAGAGTTTTTCATTGCTTATAAAAAACTGAATTGTTATAAACAATATTTAATTGTCAAAACTTATAAAATAATATTCTACGATCATTTCTCATTATTGTTCAAATCATATCCAGTGATGATGTGTTTCATCTTATCGGTAGAAATTATTTTTAATTGTTTATAATGAATACTGTTGTTATAAACAATAAAAAAAGCAACAATCACTCCAGACAATCTGATCTTCATGTTTGCAAAGTTTGATCGAAATCGGTTCATTTGTTTCGAAGATTAGCCCTTACAGACAGGCAGACAGACACTTCAATTTTATTTATACGTTATTACTAAACTGCCGCGTAATATTATAGTATAAATTATGAGGAATACAAAACTTAAATTATTTCGGTACTAAATTCTGTTTAAAATAGGTGATACCAAAGAAAATAGTATATTTCGTCAATGGTGATACGTATGGTCTAGCTTCCTATACGGAAAACGGAATTTTCTACAAATAATTTGCATCTGAAAACCTATTACCTCCTTGATATCTACTGTCCTCTGTCATAACCCAAAGGAGAAATAAGGTTCCGAAAGGAGAAAAAACTTAAAAAAAGGAAAACGTTACATCACGAGTCACCTTCCAAGAGGAATAGTTAATATCCTGCGGCACTTAATACACCAAATTGTTGATAAATGAAAAAAAATCCCATGGTACAATAACAAAATAAAAGGTAAGTAATTAATTCTTATTAAAGTACAATTTAATATATTTTAAAAATTATACTTGTAATGTGTATTATAACATAACTTAAAAATAGACTTATAAATAGATCTCTATAAAGATATATTTAACACAATTGTATTACAAATTCTTATTGAAGTATTATATGTGATTATGTCAATAAAATATTTAAAACCAAGGTAATAATATCCATAAAGATGTTACAAAAGCATTAGTAATAGTTATTCTGACAGGTGATGTTCACATCACAATTTTTATTATCTCGACATAAGATAGAAATAAATACATTTTAATTAAAAGATGCGTCCCTAACATAATTTTTCACAAGATCGTCTACAGGAAAAAAAATATTTGCAATCTATATTCGATTTTACATGATATGAAGAAAAAGTTATGTATTTACGGAACAGTCCCAATCAATATTACATTTAGTTGCTGAGCCTAAGTTATACTTCATACTAAATCATAATTTAAAAAAATTCAAATGGAGTAAGATCGCTAAACAGATTAAGACTGCTGGACATGAAACTATAAAATGAAAATATACAGGTGGCCTACTGGAAACAGACCACACCGGTTGACGCCTATTTAAGTAAAAGCTTCAAAGAATGCTCGAACATGTTTGTTGTTATTTCCAACGGAAATATTCTTTTATTACTCTCATCGGTACAACTTCAATTCGAAGCCGCTACTCCAAAATTTATAATGGTAAAAGGTAACTTAAATTTCCTTCAAAATGATCCCTTACTTTTTATATTTGACCTGCTGGTTGCTAAATAAATCCATAAAATTTTATCATGTAACTGATAAACGTGCTAACAAAAGAGATTGATTAACCAAAAAACATTTTCCTATCGAGAAGTAGCATAGGAGGAAATTAATATTGATATTTAGATTATTGATGAAAGAACTGGAAATATTTCGCTTATTTTAAATAGAGTGAATACATTAAAGCAGATTTATTGAATGAGAGACATGCCGATAAGTGAGTGAATCTTAGTACATTATGTTTTTAGTAGCCAAATATCAAGAGATGGGTTTGGTGGCAAAAAAAAAAGAAATATAGGAAATGGAGAGGTAAATATTGCAGCTCTAGGTTACGTAGCCCCCTACGTTGAGTTTTAAAATATTGTCTAATATGACACGTAAGTGTCACATAAGATTTTGAAACACTGTCGATATAAAATTCACTTATTTCAAACGTTAAACAAAAATTACAATAGCAAATGTTTAGAATTCTGCGACATCTTGAAGAAGTATTGTATTATTGTAAGGAAGTGAATGGTGTACATCTCCAATAGTTAATAATTTAGAACGTAAGTACTAACCATTTTCTGAGCTTGATTTTAAAATGTGTTTACTCAACAACCCGTGCTTTCAATTCAAAATGAGACAACCTTTTAAAGGATTGTTGTCAGAGTACTTTTTAAAAATTAAAAAGAAGTATCTAAATTAAAAAATGTTTGAAAGTATTATGAGCCTAAAAAGGAATTTAAGGAGTTTATTTTATTATTGAACTAAACTGAAAAACAAATTAATATTATTTTGAGAAAAATTTGGGAAATTGTTTACTTAATAAACTTGCGGGGCCTAAATTGTCATTAGTCAAACAAGAAATAACAAATGTTTACAAGAGTTATCAAATATTATGTAAGAAGTCAAAAAAACTGACGAAAATTGTGGTGGTAACTAAATTTGTTTTAAATGACTGGTCTCCGATCGATTTTCTGAGGAAAAGTAACTACTTCAAGCAGCTTTTTTCTATATCAAATGAATAAATTGAAAATAGATGACGTTTTGGCGTCAGTTCTGATAGCACTGTTAACTGAAAATTTAAGTAATTTTACTAACTACAAACTATGATCATTTTTTAATTTAAAAACTTTGATGTAGTTGTCCTAAAATATAAACAGATTGCCTTATGCGAACTTTTAATGATTGTACTTTAGATATTGTAAAGAGCTATACCTCTCTGAAATGAAAAATTTAGACCAAAAGTGATGAGGATATTATAAATGCTACAATTTGGAAATATGAATGTATAAAATGTAATGTTTGGTAAAATATATGAATTTTGAGTAAAATTTAAATCATTATTTAGATAAAATTCTAGATACCATTTCGGCCGCATTTATACTTCATACTCAGACTATGTCTTTTGAAGTTTGATTAGTGTTAAATTTATTATCATTTTTATTTATTGTTTTAAGATTTGATATTATTTTTTCCTTTATGTACGATATGGGTTGTTTCTAGGGTTTTCAAGGTATATAAAAATATTTTCTTCAGTAGATGTGAATTTAGACACAGCAATTTTAAAGAATTATATCTAGAATAAAAACGGAATATTTGGGTTGGATTCATGCAAATACAGAAAAAAATATATATTAACAAAATAGAAATTAGACAAAATACTTTTTTTTAAGCATCAATCATTTTGATAAGTTTTAAAATCAAAAACAATGGCAGAACAGCTCACCTGTAGAAAATACAATTCTTCACAAAGCACTATTACTGTAAATCACATGGTATTAAATTATATAAATATTTTTTCAAATACTCTCTCTAGAGAAAGATAATTTAAAGTATTTAAACATATTGGCAAAATATGATTTGACGCAATAAGTCACAAAAGTTTTGAATTTAAAATACTGTGTATAATTATAAAAAATAGTTTAATATACCATACCTCCCTAAAACTTACGATTTAGGAAACAATACATTTTTATTGACGGCAAAGCCCATCCAATAAACGAATTAATTTATCTACGTTAATGCTATAACACTTTGTAATTTGCTTGTTTTATTTGTAAAAAGAATCACACACAATTGCTACACGAGTAACAAATTGATAAGATAAAGCGATGCTTGGTTTGAATTATTCTTGTTTATTTTTAGATATTGTAATATTATTTCGTTCCCATATATCCTGCATTCAAACATAAAACATGTCTATTGAATTTATCATTTAATCTATACATATAAACAAAATTGGAGTGTCTGTCTGTACGGGTTCAACTTCGAAACGGCTGAACCAATTTTGATAAAACTTTGCAGACAGGAAATGGAGATTGGCAGGAGTAATATGATGGACTGCCATTTTTAATTGTTTATTGTTTATAATAATTAATTTATTCATTATAAAACATGAAAAGTCGTTTTTATAGATAAGATGAAAGAAATAATCACTTGATAATATTAACTTGTCCAGAAAATTATTGTAAATGGTTTATCACTAGTTTCGGTAATTAAATAATGTTTATAACAATTGTATTTATTATAAACAATTAAAAATGGGTTCTCCCGATTAGATGGAAAATCTTATTAATAGGTATTAATTAGTAATATTGCCGGAATATGATTATAAATTATTGTGCATTAGTTTTAACAACTAAGTATTGTTTAAAAAGATCATCACTGTATATGAGTAACATTGCAAAAAATCATCATATTATTTATAACAAATGGGAAACTGTTTCTACCGATTACATTGAAAGGATTTTTACTAAATACGATCAATATGCCGGAAAATAATTGTGAAAGAATTGTGCATTGGTTTCAACAATTAACTATTGTTTATAACAACTTAATCTGTTTTAAACAATTAAAAATAGTTTCCGCCGATAATATGTTAGAGATCGTCACTGGATATGATTAAGATCGTGGAAGGTTATTTTATTAGTTTTGATGAATTGTTTATAACAATTTAATTTGTTTTAAAGAACAGAATACTTTTTCTCCCGATTAAATAAAAATAAAGAACACAACAAACTATTTTTTTTTCAAGTTTCAAGCAGACGAACATGTGATTAAAAGTAAATACATATAATGTGGTTAGAAGAGAATGGAACAAATTCAGAAATGTTTAAAAGTGTCTTTTCATGCCGAAAAGTTTCTTTAGCCAAATAGGTACATTATGTTGCCAAATCTTTTATTTGTGTTCAATTCAATCATATTATTACGGGTCGTAATATTCGAGAATAAATAATAGGAGTTAAGTTTTATTTGGATTATAAAATAAGGTAGTTGCAGTGATATTTACATAATACAAAAAGTAAAATAATCGAAAGAGAAAAGAAAGAAAATTACATATTTTAACAACTTTCTATTTATTAAACAAAGCTATAGGATACAACATTTGGAAATTTTGGTTTGATGCGTGTCATTTTCAAACTTTTTCGTCAACTGAATCAACCGAAAAAAAAATGCATCTACGTTTTTAGGGTTGGACCGTCTGTCTGTTTATGTCACAGCTTTGCAACTTCGTAACTTTTACGATAAAATTTTGTAGAATATGTTGTTAAAAACAAAAGGTGACCAACATCACAAATAAAGGATAGCTACTACTACTACTAGCTACTCCGCCGTATGCAGAAAGTTAAAAAAAATTTTGATTTTCTCAGCATATCAAGTGGAATATCATTGAATATATTTTCAACAATGTATTAAAATATTTTAGAAAATATTTTGAATTTAGTTGCATCATTTACGATATATAAGCCACATTTGCTTCCAACACTAGATTTAAAAAATCTGAAAAAAATCGAGGTAATAACACTTAATAAATACTAATTGGTAATTTATGATTTACAAAAAAGCTGCCTAAAATTTAAACGTCAATATATCGATATATTTTCCAACAAAAAATACTACCTTTTGCGATTAACTAACTGAAAGCAAAGATTATTATATAGCTTTAGCTATAATAATCTTTGCTGAAAGTAATGTGTGAAGCGATGCTGCAAAAAAAAACGTCAACTGTTACGGCAACCTAGCATAATGCCTGTCCGACACTCATCTGGTCGGTTAGTTTTTCTTTTCACCAATTATAATATTGCTTACAAATTATTAATGTACGCCAGTATTTTTCACACATTATCTATTTTATTTATTTAACAAAATTCTATAAGAAATTGGCCATATTTAAATCTCACCACTTTTCACAATAGTATTTTTGTTGGAAAGATATATTTATTTGTATGTAGAAATTTTTGAAATTCCGTTAAAACACCGGGACCAAGTGTTCTAGTCCAATACCGAAATGGTACTTGTTCTGCCATTGAACAATAAAATAAGCAATGTTTTCTCCGAATTTTATTTCGTCTGTGTTAAACCACTTGAGCTAAATGAACTGTGAATAACGATCTTGTACCAACTTGTATATTTACAAAATAATATAATAATAATAATATAATGAATATATTTTATTTCTAGTTTCCTCAAAGACCACAAATCAAGAAGTCAGTTAGTTTTCATAACATTCCAGATAAAACGTCGTCGAGTTCAAGTGATGAGGCTGAATATAAAGCAAAGTCCGAAAATCTTATACTTCCAGAAGAAGAAGAAGTTACGTTGAGACGAAAATCTCTTAAAGAACGAAGGATGTCAAAAAGTTTATCGTTAAAAATTGGAGGTAAATTTTAAATGATATCGTTTCTTTTTCAACAATAAAACAATTTTCAAATTCAGTCCTTCAGTTCCTGCGATAACTTTCAGCAATAAACAAATAAACCTTACTTTGAAGGTCATAAACAACGATGGTTCCTGTGAAGTAGTAGATATCTGTTGGACTTCCATTGTCTATTTTTTTGTTGAATATCACGACATTTCGGCTAGTAGTTATGTCTGACCGTTTCCAAATGAATAACGGCTAGAGATAACTACCAGCCGAAACGTCGTGATATTTAACAAAAAAATAAAGACAATGGAAGTCCAACAGATATCTACTACTTTGCAAATAAACCTTAGCTCTTTATTATACTAGATTTGTTAAAACTTTTCCTAATAGAAATACAAATTTCTCTTCCAAACTCTATAACATGTCCCTTTTAACGTTTTTAAATGTTAGTATTAACGTTTTATAATATTTTTACATAGTTACATAACTAAGACATATCTACTTTTAACGTTTTGATAGTACACATACAACATAATTAGATACAGAATAATAAAATTTACCATTTTGGTATTGGTGGTACAGATCTACATATAGCACTTTTGCGTACAAAATTTCAAAATTGTTATTATTATTGAATTATTATAGGTGGTTTTTGAGAGTATTATAAAAAAACCTCATTATCAGTTTTATCCCTTTAAGAGTCGGATTTCGGAACATTCACTCTTAGTGGATATTTACACTACCTCTTAAAGATCATAATCTTGCTAAATTTCTTTTTTTTTGAAACGTTTGGGTTGGGAGTTAAAGAATTAGTCCAGATACAGTGTCAGAACAAAAAGAAAGTAAATAAAAAATGTTCGTAAGTTTTATATATTTGTATTTTGTTTCAGATTTTCCAAAGGAACTTCCAATTATTCGACAAAACTCTGTGCCCAAGTTTTATTTAGATACTCCCGAAGAAAATCAAATTAGAACTTCTTCAATAATGCCACATGGCTCCGCGGCACTGAAGAGTCCAATGACAGTTTCTAGCGAATTTAATTTTGATTTATATTCAGTAGTGCAAATAGAAAAAAATAAGCAGGTTCCAAAAAATGCACCAGTACCAATTCATCGAGAATCTTCAAGATTACATTTAATTAAAGATAAAATTATGTTAAAAAAGAGTAAAAGCACTGTAAGTGCCAGTACTTTGCCTTATAGTAATCATATGTAACTTGGTAGTAGGTTCAAATTGATCTATGGATATGTAAGATACGTAAAAAAGTAAATTTTATCCAAATACACTGACATATAAAGTGGTGTCATCGTACTTAACTGCAAATAATTTCCACATAAGAGAATTATAAAATAATTAACAACAGATGTTAGTTATTCGTTTTCATATATATGTGTTTTTTTGTCTCCTTTTCTGCTTTCCGTTTAAACTTTTTACAAGCACATAATCAAAAGCACATCGATACATTTAGAAAATCCTCGTATTCGCAAAGAAACCACAGTAAAACAAAAAATTATATGTGGAATGGAATAAATTGTATTATTTGATTTAAAAATATGAAAAGTTGCAACGGCTTGATTTGTAGTTGAAATTATAATAACGTTTTATAGTAAAGAAATTCATAAAGGTAAAGACAATAAAATTTATCAAAATTTGAAACGATATATATTTGGTTTGAAGTCAATAGAAAGAATGTAGTAACGACGGACTTTTTGTAACTATGGAAATGAAGATAATAAATTTAACGGAACGTTTATTTTAACTGAGTATAGTAAGGAAATATAGATAAATATGCGTCGTCGTGCCAAGCAAATGGATAATTGTAATAATAGCCCAGAATATAGCCTATTGACAACTGAAACTCCTAGTGGCCAAAGTGAAAAGCCTTTGTGATGTGAATTCAAAAAATAACATAGGAAATGGAGTAAAAATAATTTAAAATAATATTTGTTGACTAGATATTGGAATGTGAATCGAGGACCTATTACAAGTTATACAATTTTAAAAATAGCAAAAGGTTTTTTGTTTTAAATATGAAGTCGCGACCATATCGCAATGTTTTCATTTATTTAAATATTTTTCATATTATGGTTAAAAGGTACAAAATATGTGTTTTGGAACCTTTCATTGAAGTGAATTTACAAGATATTTTAATTATTTTAGGTGAATCGAAACGTCTAATTATCGAAGAAGGAGCTGTTTTATTCGCGGGCTACATTTTATTATGATAAATCAAATGCGAAAGTGATAAAGAAATTGCTATTGTGGTATATATCACGCAATCCTCCAAAACTAGTGATAAGCCACACTTAAACTAAAATTTTAGTGAGTGGTATAAATAAATTGACTCTATGTAAGTCTTCTTGTTCTGCAGGGAATATAAAAGTATTTTTGATACTTTGCTGCATATCAACCGGTATATATATATTTTGTGTGAAATTATTACAAGAAAAAAATATATAGATGACAAATTGTTGAAGCCGAATAGAAAATTTGCAACTTAGTCAGTTGTACGGTAACAATGGGGGAAAAGTTTTATAAACCTTCGGTATATCTATAGCAAAGTTCGAGTGATTAAGAATTATTGCCACTTCAACAAAGCAGATAGTCTGTATTACCATTGACGAATTATACTAAGACGGCTCATTCCTATGGGAGGATTGGAAGCGCGAAGTATTAAAACTTGGTCATTGATAAAAGGTGGTTTTTACTATAAGTAGTAAAACGGCAAGGAATGATGTATATGCAGTGTTGCCGTATTGGATAGTTCATCTAAACTACGGGTACAAGTTTTTTTTATCCCTTGGTTTATTATATTTGTTTAAGTTTACAAAGGGAACGTTGTAATGATCAAACTTTCCGGTAAAACTTCGCTGGGCTGCGGCAACCTTACATTTAAATCGATAAAAAGGTGGAGGTTACCCCTCTTAGTCGGTAGGAAGGGATATGCAGAATTGCCACGTTTTCAACATAAATCCGAAAATTTAAATCTTTTATATGTTTCTAACAAAAGCATCTATATCACATTAAAATACTGATATCCAATCATTGACAATATTGTAAATTGCTTTTTATGAATGAGACGGCGTACCAGATTGCGTACCATTTAGGAGCGTCAAAATTATTGCACAGGATAGGAATTCTTGGTATATTTCTTCTATGATATTACTAATCTAAAATTAATTTGAAGTTCAGGATAGCGGATTTTCTATGACAGACCAAATATTTGTTTGGAACAATTTCATTCAAATCTGGTATTTGAAGAATTCTTAGAATCGAAAAATTTTTAGTTGTTGAATTTAGTGTGGTTTATAACTTTGGGTAAAATAAGTACTTTTTGCGACTTTGAAATAATTGTGAGATACACTCGCTTAGTACTTAGTTCAAATAATTTATGGATATTATAACGAATTTAAAAGTAAAAATCGAAAAATAAAATATTTATAAAAAATTGAACTGACTTCTAAAACAGCACTAAAAAGCGAAAAATAAAAATATCTTTTTATATGAAATTGAAATTTTTGAAATCTACGCCAAATTGTTTATAAATGAAACAAATAACTACGAGACATGTACAGTCTACGGCAAAAAAGCAAAATTTATATTGTTATTTTTGGCTTTTTAGTGCTATTTAGAAGTCCGTCCAAATTTTTGTTTTTGTTCCCCGTTAGGCTGAAAACATGAAAGCTTCACAAAAATTATTTATTTTAACACTCAGCTAATCACTTAATCATCAAAGAATTAGACAGTAAACATCGAAATTAGAAATAATTTTAAAATTAAATCTTTTAGTGGCAATATAATGGTAAATAAAAGCTTGTGTGCTATGAACGTAGGTCGCACTAAGTCTTCACATTTAACAACTGGATTGTTTATGATTTCCGGGTTTATGACGACTTATGATGATGTCATATCATCCTTAGTTTTCAGTGCATATGTGAAGTATTATAAAATTGTATGTCACTGATACAACACACACACACACACACACATGTAAAATTTTAGCTTAATTGAACCTGTGGAAGTATGTGTCATATGTATAATAAAAAATTTCATTGCCGACAGACGCAGGCGCGGATCGACGGGAGGCCGGCGATAAGAGCGATTCCCCCCAAGAGCTTCGAATTCAGAAAAATGGATTCGCCTGCCTGCTGTATTAGGAACGTGGATCTCACTGATTCCCTCCCACCAATGACAATTCACTTTCGCTTCTCATTCAGTACTGTCTTGTGAGGATTATTTCGATCTTTTTTTTTTTTGTTTTTGTGATATCCTCCCCCCCCCCACCAAAGAGATATTATACTGCACTTACACACATATGAAAATTTCGACTCATCCAGATATGTGTAAATGTGTGTGAAATATACTATATTACGGGATTTCAGTATAGTCAATCAATAAGGAGACAGACGTCGTATTAGTTCAGTGACACCATGTTATCATCGGAAATACATACATACATACATACACATATATATATATATATATATATATATATATATATATATATATATATATATATATATATATATATATATATATATATATATACACTTTCAAATTAATTGGGCGTATTGAAGTGCGTGAAATATGTATAACCATATTTCATTACAGACAGACGCAGCACAAACGAAATTAACGAAAAAATTGTAAAAATGTTTCATTTTTATTGTTAAAAAAATAACATCACAATGAGATATATTACTAAATATTTTTTAAAATAAGCACAGAATGAAATTAACAAGAAGACCTGTTAATTATTTATTATGAGCTATTACAAAATTAATAAATAGATGAGATCTTTGTAGATAGTAAAAATACAGCAGATGATTCAACAAACTAAAAATATTATTTTTTTTTTATAAATATTCTCTTTGTTTGGTCTCGTCTTTCATGGAACGAAAAATAACATCATCAAATATTTCTTCCTCAACTGTTGCATCATTCTATAAAAAAAATAAAAGTTAAGAAATTATAATGAACCAGAAAAAAAATTTTATTCATGTTTTTTTTAAATATATTTTTTGTTAATTCAGACTGCTTAATTATTCATTTAACTGTCTTATGTTCAATATTTTCATTCTACTATAAACAAAATATAATTATATTTATTAATATTGTTAATAATAATATAAATGACAGACCTCTATAACACAGTAGTAATTCGATCCTAGGAAAACAATTTAGATACTTAACATGCTAGACTATTTACTATGCTGAAAATCATGGTTCTTGGGTTTAGACCGTGTCAAATTGGAATTGTTATCCAACGTTCGCCTACGATTTCACGAGACATCTTCAGGGATCTTTACTCCACGAGATTAGAACACTAAACTCAGTGTTCTAATCTTCAGATTTTCAACTTGACCAAAGTCGTGCAAGCTTTCGTTCTTTATTTACTGTACTGGCATCGTCTGTGCATTGGCGTAGTTATAAAGTTTTCTTAGGGGAGCAGCTGGTCAGCTACTGCAAGGTCTCTTTCCCAAGAACTTTGAAATTCAGAAAAATAGTCTGCTTGTCACTGACCCCCGTCGACAACTCGCTTTCGCTTGTCATACTGTACTGTCTGTCAAATGGGGTCGATTTTTTCTTTGCCCTTGTGATACTGAGGCCCTCATCAAAGAGAGAGGCTGGATTCGCCCCTGATTAGATATCAGCTAACTTTTTATAGAATTGACAAATTTTGAAAGTAACGAACCAATTTAATGAGAGATGCATAAGCGATGTCTTGTAATAATGAAGTTTATTGACTATCCTCATTCAAAATGGCGCCTTCAACTCTGCAGTACAAAAAACTGAAAGTCTGGCGATGCAGCTAAATTTAAAGTAAAAAGTGACTGTTGGCTATAGAATAATTGATATTTAAACAATAAATAAAGAAGCTAATCAAAATTTAATGTTTATTAGACACAATAACAATATAAAATAAAAAACGTAGTTACAAACATTGCCATTTCCTTGTTAATTTTGATTTGTTGATTCAGTTTTAGTTTTCTATGCTTTTCTCTGGACCGGTGCAAGACTACCTCAGAAGTGATGGTGTTTTTCACTGTTTCATGCTATTGCATGCTAAATATAGTGCTTAAGATGGATTTTTAGCGTAAGATGGGACTGTAAATACCGTTCCGGCACATTTGGTTCTATCTACACTTTCCTGTTTCCACGCGTGTGAGTAAAGCATACAGTTATGTGTAATTGTTAGGTAATATTAGCATTCTTAGAAACGGCATTGCTTAGACTGGTAAATTATCGGTGGAAAGATAAATTTTTTTGATTTACAATTTTTAATCGACAGTTTTTTAAGCTTGAAATGAATTTCATACATAAAAAGTTAATGAGATATTGATCCCCAAGTTTAAAATACGTGTTGTGATTCTAAAAAATTGAATTTTCAAAATAAAAAATTTGCTTTGAAATTAAAAATGTTTTGTCTTTAATAACTGATCAAAATTTCCAAACGATTATATTATTTTTCAGATCTTTTGAACGATTGTTAACAAAATGGAGCAAAAATTTCAATTAATAATTAATAATGAACCATTTATTGGAAAGGAATGTTGACATCAACGACATAAAACTGATTTTTCTATTCATCGATCATCATTATAATCAAATCAAGAGCGCCAGTACTTACTGGAATCTCATATTGTCCAGCTGGTTATCGGTATTTCGGGAACAAAAATTTTCCCATCAGTATCCGGTAAAATTAATCAAATAACCCAATTTTACCGGACCACTAGACAATTCTCTTGTATTGTATATGTATATTAATAATAAATATAATTATCACTTCTGTATTTGTAAAAATGTCTAAGTAACTGTTTATTACCAAATTTAATCGAAAAAAAATACATTCCCATTTAAATATATTCTTTTCGGTTACTGCTACTTTGTATAGCTTTGATACATTCAATGCGTAAAAAGGCTTTGCTTCTATCGCGAATCCCACTTTACTTCACTCTTTTTGGTAAACGGGGGTTTTCGAACATGATAAAATAATTTTAGGAAAGTCGGTAATAAGTTTTGTAGGGCGGGCGGTACCCATCCTTGCTCCCCTCTAAGTACGCCCATGTGTCTGTCACTGAATAGCCATTGTTATTCCAAGTTAAATTTCTATGATCTCAATAATGAAATAATTAGAACGTAAAGTATTCAAATGAAAACTTACCGATCCCAATATTTTTTCTTGATCCAGTTTATCTTTGTATACTCTGTCAAAGAAATGACACTAAAATTTATAACAGGTAGATCATTAGACACTTTTCAATAATAAAATTTTTGAATAGTAATTAAATGCAAAATACCATACCATACCATACCTACTTACATATAATACCAGGATAAATCAATATAAATGGATTCTTTTCAATTATAGGATAAGGATAAGATTCGACAAGGAAATTTTAGAAAACTGAGTGTATTCTCATTCAAGTGGCCCCTGTTGTCTCTCTCCTTAAATATTCCTATGGTAAATGAGTGTAATAACTTCTTTTACTCAGTTGCTCTACTTCAAGTGGATTTTGTAAAAGTAAATTAATTTTTAATTCCTAAATACCGCAAGATAAACTGTTATCGTCATTTATATTACTTTGAACTCTTAGTTATCTTTCTAATTTCAAATAATTTGGAAATATTTTACAATTTTTAAAGAATTACACATAACTAAACAAACTGATGTATTTTAAAAACGGGGTTCGCATTTACTTTTCTCAGAAATTTAATGAGCTAGACTTTTCCTCTAAATACCAAAATATTTATGTGTTGACAAATTGGAATTCTTTGTTTTGCTCTCGACACCATATAATCGTTTTGAAGCGTTTTTGTATTCCCTGTTAAATCCTAGACCCATTTTGTATGGAACATATATAGATCTAAAGTTTTTGAGATATTGAATATTTAATTTTTGCAATGAAACAGTACCTCTTAAAGTAAAACCACTTAGGGGTCCTTATTCAAATATGATATTTTCCAATTTTTGCCCAATCTAAAAACTAAAGATTCATTGATAAATTAATTAGAATATTTGGGTAGACCATGAAATTTTTGATCTTAGATACAGCATCCGATGCAGTAATCAGTCATATTATAAGAAATTATTTTGCAGATGTTTATTTCTAAAAAACTATTGTGCTTAAATTTTAAAGATAATTCTAGAGGCTTTATTATAAGACATGAAAAAAACTTTGTAACACAGAAGTTGTAGGATTTTTCCCATATTATCTTTTAGAATCGTTTTAGAAAACAGTATCGTATGATGAAGTTGAGAATCGAAAGATATTTTAATTTATTAAATAGAACACCCTGTATATTCTCTGCTAGAATAAAAGTTATTTTCCTTCTGATTTCAAAAATGTATAATAAGTTAGTGTTCGAACTAGCCGTTATTTAAAAATTTAAGTTTGGAAAACAAATGTTTTTAATATGGTTTCGAATACTTTTCATGTTGGCATATCAAAGCTTGATTCTCACTATAGTGCTGCTTTCGATACGATCTTGGTTCACTTTCCGTTCGATAATTTTTTTTTACATGAAAAAAAGTTTACGATATAGATATCTCCGCGAAACCGATAGTGTGAATAGATTTATTACTTTTCCTGTAGGAATATTTTACCTGACTGAAAGCGTATCGAGATTGTATCGAGAGCGGCACTATAGTGAGAATCCAGCCTAAAAAGATCACAATACAAATTAAAATAAAGCATTTGTTTTCCAAGCATCCTCGTTTTTTAACCGACTTCTAAAAGAAGGAAGTTCTCAATTCGTCGACTATGTATGCATTTTTTTATGTATGTACACCGATTACTCCGGAACGGGTGCACCGATTTGAACGAAATTTTTTACGTTATATTTAGGAAGTTGCTGCGATGGTCCCATATTTTTTTTAGATGAAATTGGTGCAGTAAAATCCAAGATGGTGCTTACAATATGGCCACCAAAAAAATTAATTTTGTCCGATTTTCTCCAAAATTGGTATGGATGAATCTTCGGAATTGTGCCCAACGTATCTGAAATTATTTTTAACAAATTCAAAATGGCGGATCCAATGGCGAACAAAAAATTTAATTTTGTCCGATTTTCTCCAAAATTGATACGGGGAAGTTTTCGTGGTTGCATATAGTAAATTCAAAACATTTTTAAAAAATTCAATATGGCGGATCCAATATGGCGAACAAAAAAGTCGATTTTGTCCGATTTTCTACAAAATTGTTACGGGAGAGTTTTCGGGGTCGCACATGACGAATCTAAAATAATTTTTAAAAAAATCAATATGGCGGACGAAAAAATCAATTTTTACCGATTTTCTCCAAAATTAGTATGGGGAAGTTTTCGGGGCCTCACATAACGAATTTGAAATTATTTTTAAAAAATTCAATATGGCGGAAAAAAAATCAGTTTTGTCGGATTTTCACCAAAATTGGTACGGGAGAGTTTTCGGCGTCACACATGAATAATCTAAAATTATTTTTAAAAAATTCAATATGGCGTATCCAATATGGTGGATAAAAAATTAATTTTGCCAGATTTTTTTCAAAATTGATATGATAGCACATTACGAATTTGATATTATTTTTTAAAAATTATATATGGCGGATCTAAGATCGAGGATTAAAAATTCCACATCTCTCGATTTTGTGTAAAGTCAGTAATGGGGGATTTTTGTTAGTGTTAATTACGAAATTAAGATATTTTGTGAAAAACTCAATCTGGCCGATTCAATATGGTGTTCTAAAAATTTTACATTTTTCGACTTTCTTCAAAACTGATATAGAGGGTTCTTGAGGGTTATGAATTAAAAAGTATTTTTTCTGGATTCAATATAGCTGACTAAAAATTTTACATTTTTGGATTTTGTTCAAATGTGGAACTGAATCGTTTTTGAAGATGTAAATAGCGAATATTAAATTATTTTACGAAAATCTAATATGTCAGATACAATATGACCGTTTAGAAATTTTAAATTTCTGGATTTCATCTAAAATTGGTACTAAGGGGCTTTTAAGAGTTTAGATTTCGATTAGATTAAGACGTTAAAATTATTTTTTTGAAATTCAATATGACGGATCCAATATGACGGGTTGAAAATTTAACCTTATTTGCATTTTTTCAGATTTGTTATTAAGGGCTTGGGGGGTGGTGTATTACGAATATGAAGTCAATTTTTTACAACTATTAGGATGATGAGAAACAATATGAGGGACTAAAAATTTTACATTTTCCGGTTTTATCTAAAATTGATATCCATATTGGAAGGTTTCGGGGTCTATATTACCAATCTAAAATTAATTTGAAATTTAAGATAATGGGACTAAATATTTGTTTGACACAATTTCATTGATATTTGGAGAACGTTAAGAATCAACGAATTTTTAGTGGTTCATTTTAGAGTTATTTACAACATTGGATAAAATGAACATTTTTTTGTCACTTGGAGTCATTGCGAGGTATACTAATCTAATAATATTTATAAACAAAATTGAACTGACTTCTAAAATTGCGCTAAAAAGTGAAAAATAACTATAAATTTTTATATGAAATTGAACTTTTTGAAGTCGGCGCCAAATTATTTATAAATGAAACAGATAACTATTAATTTATACAAATTGTGGTAAGAAAGCAATTACAAATAAAGTATTTCTAATCTGTTTATGCGAATCACATTTTGTCAGGTATTAGTTTAGCGTCGACTTTAAAAATTTCAGGTTCGTATAAAAATTTATAGTTATTTTTCAGTTTTTAGCGCACTTTTAAAAGTCGGTTTAATTTTTTTATAAAAATTTTATTTAATATCAGTTTATTAATAATTAAAACTTAAATATTTATTATAGTTTGAACACTAACTTATTATACATTTTTGAAGTCAGAAGGAAAATAACTTTCATTCTAACAGAGAATATACAGGGTCTTCTATTCAAAAAAATTTAAATTTCTTTTGATTCTCAACTTTATCATATGTTACTGTTTTCTTAAACGAATCTAAAAGATAATATGGAAAAAATCATACAACTTTCGTATTTAAAGTTTTTTTTTTTCAATTTCTTATACCAAAGCTCTTTGGTATGCTAATAAATATAAAAAAATCCTATACCCAGAGTTGTATAAACTAAAACTAACACTCTTAGTTTCTGGACGAAATAACTGCTTTATTTTGCACATATATTTTACACACACTTTACCAAACTGTATGTATTTGTCCCTTTGAATTAGTATTTATATAATATAGGACCAAGGCTGAAAACATAACCTAAATTGAGAATTGAAGTGCATCTATCGTCCTTGTAAATTACTGAAATTAGTACCTGATCAAGAGCGTATACTTATAAGCTATGCATGCTTCTATGTGGGCAAGCACATTTTCAGCACATAAATATCCATTAATATTTGATTTATCCTTTAATTCTTTAAACAGTATTTATTTTTATCATATTATATATATATATATATATATATATATATATATATATATATATATATATATATATATATATAATAAAGCTTATATAAAGATGCTTAATTTTCTCACCACCTTAAATGAAAAAGTGCTATCTCATATTTTGTAAAATAGCTCTAGAGATGTTTCAAATTTCTATATTAAGAGATAATTTGTAAAGAAAAAAAAAGAATGTAAGTGTTTCTGTTCTGTTATTATTTACATGGGGATTGTGAATTACTTACTTTATATAGGCCATATGTTATCAACATAAGTAGAATTACACCAACAGCAGGTGCTACAAGATAAACCCATAATGGTACAATGCGCACCCCATGGACAAATATTAAAAACAATGAAGAAGTATTAAGTCTAAAAGTAAGAAGTTAAATGTAAGTTACAATCTATTTGACTTATTTGAAATAACCTTACTTGCCAGTTGAACTGCTGTGTGAGACGACAGGGAGTAAAGCTATTAGATCTTTGGTTCTCAAGTCACTTTTATATTTGGAAACTAGAAATTAAAACGGACATATTTTATTTAAAAAATAAACTGAAATAATCAAATTATCCTGTTATTTTTATTAGGAAATTCTATTAGAGATATTGCACCTAAATGGATATTCCCTTTAAAATATTTTATATGACAGAAATATTTGTTTCAAATAAACACTATATCAGAAAGTTACGTTGGCCGACACAGCATACAACTAATGTGTTCGTAACCTATTTTATATCTAATATACAAATTTATACCACTATATATACATAAATGCTTTTTTAACCGACTTCTAAAAGAAGGAGGTTCTCAATTCGTCGGCCATGTATTTTTTTTTATGTATGTACACCGATTACTCCGGAACGGCTGTACCGATTTGAATGCAATTTTTACGTTATATTTAGGTGGTCCCCTATTTTTTTGGACAAAATTGGTGCAGTGAAAGCCAAAATGGCGCTGACAATATGGCGGACAAAAAAAATTTTGTCTGTTTTTTTTCCAAAATTGGCCCTGGGAAGTTTTTGGGATCACACATAACGAATCTAAAATTATTTTTAAAAAAATCCATTATGTCCGATTTTCTCCAAAATTGGTATGGGGGAGTTTTTGAGATCGCACATTACGAATCTGAAACTATTTAAAAAAAAATTAAATATGGCGGATCCAAGATGGCGGATTAAGGATTCTACATCTCTCGATTTTTTCTAAAATCGGTATTGGGGAATTTTTTTTAGTGCTAATTACGAATTTAAAATATTTTTTGAAAAACTAAATCTGATGGATTCAATATGGCGTTATAAAAATTTTACATTTTTCGATTTTCTCCAAAACTCCAAAAAAGTATTTTTCTTCAATTGAAAATGCTGATTATAACCATACTTGACAGTACTTATAATAAGCCTTTTCTGCCCCTCCCCTCTTATTTTACGATCATATGGTTAGTATGATCCCAACATCCTATTTTACAAAAAATAAATACAATACAATTTCTGAATATTATTCCAATGGGTGTAATAAAATGATTACACTATTTCTTACCTAATAATTTTGAATCAATCGACATCCTCACTTCAAAAATAGCAACTTGGGGAGAATTATATAAGTATTCTCCTTGACATGTATATTTTAGGCATTTTTCTTGATTGTAACAAGTTACAACAATTGTCCTATTTAAAGGAACTTTTAAGGTATCAAGTTCATTAAAATCAACTTTTTCCATCAATATTTTAGGTGTGCATAAAACTTGAACAGTATCAATGCTACCCTACAAATTAATTTAACAATACTACAAAGAAATTTTAAAAACTGAAGGGAACAGACAACCTAATAGTTACTACCTTAACATATGCATCACTGTAAAATTAAGGGTAGTGTCTAAATCGGTCTTACTAACTAAAAATTCTACTAATTTGCACAGTTACCAGGTGACATTAAGACCTGTTAAGGGGTTATGTTTAATTATAATTGTCAAAAATAATTTTTATTACATTTTCTTAAAGGAAAAGTTCTGCTGCTGTGAAAATGTACAGTTAATATGATGGAGTTTCTTTTTTTTTAATCTAAATTCATCTGAAAATTTAAATTGCATTTTTTCAAACCAGCGAGCGAAATTTCTAAAAAAAGATTGATTCGATTTTGAAGGTTTCTTTTAAATATATAATTATTGTCGAAGGATTGTTTAATTTTCCTCTTAGTATTTTAGTGTTATGTAACCAGTTAGGAACTTTTATAGTTTGTCATATCCGTTCATCAGTCCTTTTGTATGTCACGATCTTATAACTGTCAGTTCTTCCATTTTGCGATGAAATTTTGCAGACGTCTGCTTTTAATTAATATAAAAACAGACCTAAACCTTTAAAGTTGCTTTTAAATTATCTCCCCTATAATTTTCCAATGGCAATTTTTAAATTCAATAAAATTTGGCATAACGGCACTTCCTGAATACAATTAATGAAAATTGTTTCCGATGTGGAAATTTTTATTTCTTCTTTTTTGTTCACTAAAATTGCTTACAACTGTCGTCCTATTTTGGCGAGTGACTTCTGGCGAATGCAACGCATAGACAGTGGGTAAATCAAATCTTAATTTTGTTGGTTTATAAGGGTTGCAAAGCGTATGGCTCTCTTTGATATGGAAACGCGGGGGTTGAACGGGTTGTTAACGCTCACTTTTAATTGCGCACTTTTAAATTTGATATGCCCGTTTAATGTTTAGTACAATTTTTATATCTGATTATACATGAACTTATTGAATGAATTATTTCATAATTTAATTTTATTGTACCGTCCTTTAGTTTTCCAATAACTGCTACCGAGCAATAACATTATGCGTGCTTAACATTCACTTTACCACTCTTTTAATTTGTAAAAATGAGTTAGTTTTCCATCAACTACTCATGAGGAAATAAAATTAATTAAATACACTATGAAATCGTATAAAATAACCCTAACACCCTACAAATCACAAACAGAAACTAATTCAATGAAATGTATAACGCTATAAAGTTCGTTACACTATAATCAGACACGGTCCCTTGATTAGTTTTATTATAGTTACTTTATTCAAGAAGAAGTTCATACTTACTTTAACTTCTAGAATTCTAAAGACATCGATGCCATCATGCTCGACGATTGGAAGAAATATATCTACGTTCACTTCTAAAGGGGAGGGTCCACCTTTGCCGAGAGAAAACTGGTATACAACTTCTAGATCGTCAATTTTATTTTTAAGCTCTAATTCTACAGTTTCCGGGACCGATTTTCTAAATAATTAAACAAAATGTTCTTATGTATTTTCTATATATGTTAAGAATTTGATAAGAGACACATTCTTCATTTCTCACTGTGAATATTGCAAATACTAAAATCTAATCAAAATATTCTCCTATCGGTACGCAATCATTAAAAATAAACAATTTCACGGTCTATGTATTTTTATTAATTTCGTACCGCTCCGGGGTGTATTCGGATGTTCGTTTGTACGGTTTTAGATTCCGGCATCAAGTTCTGCGGGTAATATTCTGCCGATATTTTACGATATGGGGATCTTAAGTAGACAATTGCTTTCTGTGCATTTTGCTCTCGGTTCGTTGCAGCTCCACTGATGAGACAATTAGGAGGTCGAAACTAGTATGAAGAGAGAACCAGAGTGGAATTCGCAGAGAATATACTGTCTGCTCCCTTGCTTAACGGTCGTAAGGAGAATAAAATAACTTTTTCAAATACATAGACCATGAAATTGTTTATTTTTAATATATATATATATATATATATATATATATATATATATATATATATATATATATATATATATATATATATATATATATATAATCAGTTTGGAACTATTCCTTTTTAATTTTATTTTAAGGGCAAATGAAGTATTTTTTAATACGTTTCATATAATAAATGATATTTCAATATGGACAAATACATTTTAACTTACCCAACGAGATAAGGCGTATTTTCTAAAACTACTGGTATATTAATATTAGCTTTATTGTTATGTCCTCCCATATTTTGACCTAAACTTGTTACCTCTACGATAATTTCAATGGCCGTGACTTCAGGTTTTATATCGTTCACATCGAAGACGAAACTTTTCTAAAATAAATGATTAAATGTTTTTAAACTGACAGCGATTTCAAGTTTTAAGAGACAATTTTAAACCTAAGACGTTTTTCAACGGAATGAAAATCAATCTGAAGTAGGAAATTTTTGGCTGTATTCTGCACAAAACTGCATATATATATATATATATATATATATATATATATATATATATATATATATATATTATGCATGAATTATTTCGAAACAGCTCCATCGACTTAAATTTAATGGTTTTAGTCACGGGACGGCTGATAAAAGTGTTCCTCCAAATTTGTCATGGGGTTTCAAGTTCGTAAATTTGAGCCATTTTTTTTTTAATCTAAGATGGCCTTCCACTGTGGTGGGTTAAAAATTTTACATCTTCCAATATAATTTTACCAATATAAATAAAGGTATACGATTTCAAGCTTGGAGAAGAAGTATGTTTGTTATAAAGAATACATAATAAAAACAAATTCGTAATATCAAATATCTGAAAAATTATTTCAGTATATATATATATATATATATATATATATATATATATATATATATATATATATATATATATATATATATATATATATATATATATATATATATATATATGTTACTTATATTTTTTCTTGGATTTGAACCATGTGTTAACAATTTGCAGTTTATGTTGTGTCCCTCGGTAAAAACTTATATAAAGTATGTTGTAAAGTTAACTTATTAATTTTATGTTATAATACAGCAAAAAAAATTTTCTGTTATAGTTATAGAATATCATTCTGAAGAAGGTTAAATGTGACCGAAACGTCAATAGATATGCATAACAAATAAAACATATGCAGTTTATATATATATATATATATATATATATATATATATATATATATATATATAATGTTTAAGAGGCTTTCACGGATTCCTCCGTGTGAGATGCAATAGCAGTGGATATATCCACATTATGCCGTTGTAGTGCTGAAATCATATTCAGCAAATGTACAACTATATGCAACTCCGTGAATAGATGAAGTAAAATGCGAACAGTAATTGCAAAACTTCGTTCCATCATATCCTTTCCGTGTTAGAGGTTGCACAGTTTGAATGAATTGCTACAGAACACAATTCATCCTATTACACCACCATCGAGATGATGGCCTACCTGTACCACCACACCGAGAAGAAAGTCAAAACTTACCCTCCCCGCCATAGTGATACGGCAGAGGTACATGTTTTGTCTCTACTAGACTCATCGGGGTACCGACATGCACCTGTTTGTGCAAAGGACAGATCGGAAGGAAGTATGCAACACTGAACGCGGCGATGGTGGTGTAATAGGATGAATTGTGTTCTGTAGCAATTCATTCAAACTGTGCAACCTCTAACACGGAAAGGATATGATGGAACGAAGTTTTGCAATTACTGTTCGCATTTTACTTCATATATATATATATATATATATATATATATATATATATATATATATATATATATATATATATATATATATATTAATTACAGTTTTTTTTAAATTAGGGTTTTTATTAGCATTTGCAGGATAATTAGCTTGCCATTTATTTATATATAAAAACTCATAATTTATTGACAACATACCTCTGTTAATCGAAAAAGTTTCTCGTCAATAATACAAGTGTAATTTCCATTGTTGTTAATCGTGCAATCTTTATTGTTTCTTAGTTCAATGCCATCCGGAACTTCAATTTTAACTTCACATTGGTATGCCGGTTCTCCATAGTTATCGACTTTAAAAGTTAAATCAATTTGCCTATTTAGACCAAGAATAATTTTTTTCCTAAAAAAATGCAGTAAAGTCAAATGTTTAAAAGGATGGTGGTGGTGGTCGCGAGAGCGTGCTGCTAAGGATTAGCACTATACTTCGAACATAAAAATTGCAATAGTGAAAGTTAAAAACAAACTTTAATTAAGTAACTTTTGAGAAACAAGTATAGAAGTCTTGTCTATTCTTATTATTTGAAACTTTCAAAAATCATAGATAATATTTTCAACTTAACGAGAAACTTTTCTTTCTTTTTGAAAAAATTAAGATTATCTTATGTGAGATGATATTTTGAAAAAAAAATAAATATATTGTAAAAATTAGTTAATCAAATCACTAAATCTTGAACTAGTGGATTTAGGAACATTTAACATTTATATTTTCCAGATTGTTGAACCATAGATTATATCATTTGTTTAATTTTGTCTTTTCTTGGATTTAGGTTCTTTATTTAATAAAAAATTTAATTTCATCTACTATTGCTCAGTTAGCAATGATATATTTAGAACGATTAAATTTTAATATAATATTTTTCAAACGGTTTGTCGATGATTGCATGCAGTCACGCCACAAGATAAAATCAATAAAATTCTCCAAGAATTTAACAGGTTCAACGACAAATTACAATTCACGTCCGAAACAGAAAATAATAATAAAATAAATTTTCTAGATATTACACTTATACGCAGAAAAAACAAAATTTTAATTGAATGGTACACCAAATCAACTTGGTCAGGTAGATATCTGAATTGTTTCTCTAATCACTCAAAAACTCCAAAAAAAAAACAGTATTTAATCGGCTGAGATGTTGGCGAAACGTCGTGAAGATTTTTCTATTGACGAACGGATTGAAAACCGGAAAAACACCAGTGAAAACCTACATTACAACATATATATATATATATATATATATATATATATATATATATATATATATATATTTCCATCCTAGAGTAAAGATCTCTCCTTTATTGTACTAATTATTTTTTTTAACTTAACTTACCTCTCTGAAATTATTTCAATCGATAAATCAGTTTTGCAGATATTGTCGCTACCACAGTCATGTAAATAAGGAATTTGGATTTGCAAGGATCTTTCTCCGTTAGCTATAATATTTTCGGTTTCTGTATCTATTTTAAGATCTATTTGAAATGGAGATATATCCATGATAGTATGCTAAAAAAAATAGTTTGATATCAATACTTAATTATTTTATTTTCTACTTTCAAAATCCATTTTTATTGTCTTGTAGTTCATAAATATCATTTTTGGGTATTGTACTATAATATTATAAGCTATACATAAGATTCCTGATTACTTTCAAATTCAATCAGCACAAGGCACTTCAGTGAAGGTGCCATGAAACCATCTCTTTTATTTACAAGAGGAATTCTATGAGACTACGATCTGATACCAGTGATTTATTTTTATTTACACGTAACAGGAAGAAACAATTTATCATTAGGTGCGTAATTAAATACTAAAATCCTAGAAATCATCTTTAAAAAGCAGTTCAAATAACTTTATTTTAAAATCACTCTCCCATGTGCATGCACAAGTTGCTTGGATTAAGAAAAACATTTCTATTCGATATCTCTCTGGCCATAGTTCTTAAAAAGTATCTTCATGACAAATGGCAATAGGCGCGTATTCGTAGAGACATTACAAACCAGTGAGCACAAATCATAATTTATAACAATCAGATGATAGTTTGCAAACTGTTTTTAGACGATCTGAATGGAGGTAATTAGTTTCTAATTGGTCTGCAAACGAAGTTAATATTCAGTAATTTCTGTATTGTTCGGTTAGTTATCCAATAAACGACAATTACAAAAAAATTCAAAGACTAAACCTTGAACTTACTCATTTATTCGATTTAGATCTCACTCACCACGGTTAACATTTTAGGTAAAATTTTGTATTTTAACTTTAAAATTTTTATATTCACTTATATTTACAGTGAGCTCCTGTTTTTAACTGTTTTGAACCTCGAAATACGTATAGGATATTTTTTATTTAGTTCTAAATCCAAATATATTTTCTAAAAGTTTCTTTGTAACCAGACTCTACTAGCAAAATTTAATATTTTTGCTAACTGCGTTTAAAACATCATTAAAAAAAGTTGCAAAAGAGAGTAATTCTCTTCTAACACCAAATAAAAAAAACTATATATTGAATAACTAGAGAGGGCGGTACATAATCCTTCCAATATATACTTACTCTTACGTGTACTTGGTAATTCTTACAATTAGTTTTTCCCAAATCCATATTGATGTCATCGATGAGTTTTCCCTCCACAGATCGATAATCTAAATCGATTAAAAGGTTAAATTTTACCTGTGATAAAATATGTTTGTCATTTCTTTTTGTATAGAGTAGGCAAAACTGCAGGTCAAATGTTGTTTCGTTAATTATTGTACTGATATTTGGCTTGAGAAAAAATTGATAGTCGATGATGCTATACGTTTTAATAATAAAAACTTGGTCCGACTTATAAGCGCCAATTGCAATATCTAAAAAAACATATTTAATTAACATATTTACTATGGATTCAAGGGTCATTCTTTTTATTGGTTCTGGTGTCTGTTATGTAACAATTTTCGGTTAAACAGAGAGAGAGAGAGAGAGAGAGAGAGAGAATGGGCTCAATCAGAGAGATTTGTATGACAGGTTAAATATCTTCATGGAAAATTCCATTATTTCTTTTAAGTAACACTTCTTAATTCTATTTCTACATTTAATAATAACCAAAACGTTTGACTATATGCATATAATGGTAGATACAAGTTGGCAAACTACCTCAGATATGTGTTGGACTTGCATTGTCTTTATTTTTTTGTTGAATATTATTACGTTTGGGCTACTAGTTATCTCTAGCTGTTTTCAAACGAAACTAAATATATTGCCTAAGCTACACAACTATTTATACTAAAAGTAAATGTAATGCAGTGTGGCTAAGATGGGAGCAGTCATGCGTGCTATGCTAAGATCCCATTTATTCCGCATTTAGTTTTAATTTGCAATTAGTAAAAAATGGTTTCCACACTTCTTTTATTAACCGACTTCTAAAAGAAGGAAGGTTCTCAATTCGTCGACTATGTATTTTTTTATGTATGACCACCGATTACTCTGAAACGGCTGCACCGATTTGAATGAAATTTTTTCGTTATATTCAGAAAGTTGCTGCGGTGGTTCCATATTAATTTGAATGAAATCGGTGCAGTAAAACCAAGATGGTGCTGACAATATAACGGCCAAAAAAATCAATTTTGTCCGATTTTCTCCAAAATTAGTATGTGGAAATTTTTGGGATCGTACACAGCAAATTTGATATTATTTAAAAAAATTCAATATGGGAGATCCAACAATGGCAGATAAAAAAATTTAATTTTGTCAGATTTTCTCCAAAATTGGTGTGGATGAGTTTTCGAGGTCGCTCCTAACGAATCCAAAATATTTTTAAAAAATCCAATATGGCTGACCCAATATGGCCGACAAAAAATCAATTTTGACCGATTTTCTCCAATATTGGTGCAGGGGAGTTTTCGGAATCGCACTAACGAATCTAAAATTATTTTTATAAAATTCAATATAGCGGATGAAAAAATCAAATTTGTCCGATTTTCTCCAAAATTGGTATGGCGAAGTTTTCGAGGTTACAAATAACGATTCTAAATTTATTTTTTAAAAAATTTAATATGGCGTATCCAATATGGAGGATGAAAAATTAATTTTCGCCGATTTTTTTCAAAATTGATATGAAGGAGTTTTTGGGATGGCACATTACGAATTTGAAATTATTTAAAAAAAAATAAATATGACGTATCCAAAATGGCAGATAAAAATTCCAAGAGGGCGGATTAAAGATTCTACACGTCTGGATTTTGTTTAAAATCATTATTGAGGGATTTTTGTTAGTGTTAATTACGAATATAAAATATTGTTTGAAAAACTAAATCTGGCGGATTCAATACGGTGTCCTAAAAATTTTACATTCTTCGATTTTCTCCAAAACTGATATGGGTTCTTGAGGGTGTAAATTATGAATTTAAAAGTATTTTTTCAGAATTCAATATGGCGAATCTATCTAATATAACGGACTAAAAATTTTACATATTTCGATTTTGTTCAAAGGTGGGACTGACTCGTTTTTGAGGATGTAAATAGCGAATATAAAATTATTTTAAGAAAATCTAATATGTCAGATGTAATATGACGGTCTAGAAATTTTAGATTTCCGGATTTCATCCAAAATTGGTACTAGGGGGCTTGAAGGGTTTAGATTAAGATTAGAATAACGCGTTAAAATTATTTTTTTTGAAATTCAATATGGCGGATTCAATATGGTGAGTTGAAATTTTTACTTTATTCGCATTTTTTCAGATTTGGTAATAGGGGGTTTCCGAGGTCATGTATTACGAATATGAAGTTAATTTTTTACAACTATTAGGTTGATAAGATACAATATGAGGGACTGAATATTTGACCTTTTCCGATATTGCCTAAAATTGATATTGCGGGGTTCTTGGGGCGTATACAAACTCAATATGCAGTATAAAATATATTGGACTAAGAAATTTAGGTCTCAAGTTCTTTAAATATCGATATTGGAAGGTTTTGGGGCCTATATTATCAATCCAAAATTAATTTAAAATTTAAGATAGTGGATTTACTATGACAGACGAAATATTTGTTTTGGTATTTGGAGAACTCTAAGAATCAAGGAATTTTTAGTGGTTCATTTGAAGGAGATTTGCAATTTTGGATAAAATAGGTACTTTTTTGCCACCTTGGAGTCATTGCGAGGTAATTTCGATTAGTACTTAGTTCAAATAATTTATGGATATTATAATAAATTCAAAACTAAAAATGGATTAATAAAATTAAAAAAAAAAAATTGAACCGACTGAAAAATAACTATAAATTTTTATATGAAATTGAAATTTTTGAAGTCGGCGCCAAATTATTTATAAATAAAACAGATAACTACTAATTTATACAAATTGTGGTAAGAAAGCAATTACAAATAAAGTATTGTTAATCTGGTTACGCGAATTACATTTTGTTAGGTATTAGTTTGGCGTCGACTTCAAAAATTTCAGTTTCATATAAAAATGGTTTATTAAAGCGAGATGTGGTTCTTTTGGTGTTTTTAATTCTCACTTCAAGGAGTGTCTTTGTTTCATCAATCTAAAAACTACTACATTCACATGGTATTTGATTCAAAGAGTTCTTCATGTCCCTATGAGCTGTTGGCTTCACCCTAGTGAGCTGGCTTCTCAGGGTGTTATTTGAACTGAAAACAACGTTGATATTATATTATTTTCCTTTATCCGAAATGCGTCTAACATAGGAAATGCTCAACAATGGTTTTCGTTTCTCGTTTGCTGTCGATCTTGTTTTATTTCTGCATTGTTGCGGAATTTTATCCACCAGCTTTACTGGGTATCCCTTGGCTGTCAGGTCACTTTTGATGTAATCCACCTCTTTCATCAAGTTCTCGTTGCAGTTGCAACGCTCTATCTACGAGACTTCTTACAATTACAAGTCTGGTGTTGTTGGAGTGGTTCGATAAATAGTTTAGGTATTGTGCTGTCTGTGTATGTGTTTATTAGTATGGGTAACTGTGTATGTGTGTGTGTGTGTGTGATGGTGAGCGTATGTGTGTGTGATGGTGAGCGTGTGTGTGTATGTATGGATATACTGTAAACTGGCGTTCGAATTTGTGTGCAATTTCTTTCAACCAAAACATCTCAAAAGGTAATTTGTTTTGTATTTCTTTCTCCATACTAAGTTTAATGATTGAACTAATATTGTAAGGAAGGTATGGAGTTCTTCGTCGTTTTCATTCCAGATAATGAAGGAATGGTCTACGTATCTAAACCATAATTTTAGTTTCTTATTTCATTGGTAGTTCATCCTCATGAATGAAGAATTTTTGTTTTTCTTAAAAATAGGAATTGGTCATACAACATTCCAGCAAGTGTATAGTGATACAGGTGCTCTTTCCACTAAACCCTGGTCTACTTCTAACGACGCCTGGACTCATGGATATCACATAAAATGGTCTGAAGCTAGCATCATACATCAAGAACAACATTGGAGGAAACGAAATTTCAAAGAAGCTACCGTTATACATCGGAGCACGAATTGTTTTAACAAACCATCTTTAAATATAAAAGAAGTGTGGATATAACTTTTTACTAATTGTAAATTAAAACATTATTATAATTAAAACTGTAAATTAAAAATGCTTCATAAATGGGACTTTGCCGTAAGACGCATGACTGCGCCCATCTCGGTTACACTCCACTGCATTTATTTTTAGTATAAATAGTTGTGTAGCTCAAGAAGTTGTTCAAATTTACTTAAACATCGCTAGAGATAACTACTAGTCGAAACGTTGTGATTTACAACAAAAAATAAAAATAATAGAATTCCAACATATATCTACTACCTCACGGGAAATATCAGTGTCTATGACCTTCAAACAAACACTAAATATGTTGCTATACGGATTTATGTAAACACTTACCATTATGTCCGTTACCGTCGATATCATTTCCTCTGGATAAACCCATACCAAAACCTCTTACGGTTCCACTACGGACACTAAAATCTATCGGCGATAACCTCTGGCTATAATGATCAGTTAGACCTTCTGAACCACCCTTGTAAATATATACAGCTCCCCTGCCACTGTCCTCATGAGGGGCAGAAATAGCTATATCTGAAAATCATGAAAAGCCATTTGAATGTGGCTTATATTTAATTTAAGTGATCAATTACACTATCGAATGAACGAAGGAGCTTTATTCGTTTATTTCAGTTATCACTTCTCTTTCCGTTACCCACAATTACGTAATTGGAGGAACATCTGGGTTTTAAAATACATTTTATATCATTATTTATTTAAATGATCTCGGGAGAATATGTCAAAAAATTGTCTAAATTTAATCAGGTATCGTATTTTAAAAAGTCTTTCCAATCATGGTTTGTATACGAATATAAAGTCAAAGTAGGTATTTCGGTTTAAACACTATTTTTTGAATGGAATGGAAATGGGACTGACATAAATGTTGAGATATTAATAAAGTAGAAACGGGACTGGTGATTGTTTATTTATTTATTTTTTATTTGCTTACCAATGTAGATTACTACATTGATAAGTACAAACAAAAAAAAATCTTAATTATTTCAATTCCTAAATGGTCCCAGGAGTACGAGTTAAGAATTTCCTATTATACGTCTTTGACAATTTTAAATTCAACTTTCTACTCACACAGTCTCTTAGAAATATCATTCATGAAAGACCGGAAGTACGAACGTTTTTATAAAACTGGATAAAATGTGTCCTGTATTCGAATAGAAAATGTTCTCTGTTCAGCGCGGAAAGAATTTTGAAAATTTCTTCGTTTATTTTGGAGATTACGGCGAGCAAATAATCTTTAAATTTTAATCTATTATTTTAAACCGATGAAATAATAAAACACACATATCAAATTCCCGAATTACTCTCACTTAATAGAAAGAAAAAAAATTGTAGATCTTACCATTAAAACCATCCAAATCAAAATCTCCGAGCGGTACTATTGCTGTTCCAAATCTACTGCCTATTTTGCCTGATCCAGTTAATATGACCCTTTGTAAAAATGACTAAAATAATTTTACATTATAAAAGTTGTATGCAATACTTTTTTTCATTATATATAAATATATGTGAAGTAAAATGCGAACAGTAATACAAACTTCGTTCCATCATATCCTTTCCGTGTTAGAGGTTGGACAATTTGGATAAATTGCTACAGAACCCAATTTATCCTATTCCACCACCATCGAGATGATGGCCTACCTGTACCACCATACCGAGAAGAAAGTCAAAACCTACCCTCCCCGCCACAGTGATACGGCAGAGGTACATGTTTCGTCTCTACTAGACTCATCAGGGTACCGACATGCACCTGGCTGTGCAAAGGACAGATCGGAAGGAAGTATGCACATACTGAACGCGGCTTCTCCGACCTCTCGCCGGATGGCGTATATATGTTAATGCGGATTTCAATGATTCCTCCGTGTGAGATGCAATAGCAGTGGATATATCCACATTATGCCGTTGTAGTGCTGAAATCACATTCAGCAAACATACAACTATATGCAGCTCCGCGTATGAATGAATGGTGGTGGAATAGGATAAATTGCGTTTTATAACAATTTATTCTAACTGTGCAACCTCTAACACAGAAAGGATATGATGGAGAGAAGTTTGCATTTACTGTTCGCATTTTACTTCATATATATATATATATATATATATATATATATATATATATATATATATATAATATTTGTGTGGTTATTTTCTTAGACTGAAGGTTTATATATTTTATTTCGAGGGTTTTCTTGGGTTTTTCAGTTCTTTTTTTTTAAATTAAAATACAACAAAGTTTCCTTAGTTTGGAACATGTAATCATATGTCCAATATAACGTTTCGGCTGGAACTACCCTAGCATTTTTCAAACATTGTACATTCAAATACAGTACAAATATTACGTTTGACCACCCTGCTATTATAGACATTAATTAAAAATTAATCCTACCTTAACTTGAACTCTCACATCAAAATAATAAAACAGAAAGAAGACAGAACAAACACTTTAAAATTATAAATTATACTGAACTTGTATGCCGGAATTACATTAGTGTTTTTACTTCTCTGTAGTAATAGATAAGGATATTATACTTAAAGGTGACAAAAGGGTGACTGTTTGCTGAAACATGTGGATAGTTTCTATTTAAATAAATTATTATATATTTTACTTAATTGTCTGGTGTAAGTTTTTGAGTATACAGCGTGTTTATTTTTTTGGATTTCTACCATCTCGTAGAATTCTTGTTTTTTAATATAATTTTCAGTTTTTAAAATTTTGTTTTTTTTTTGTTAAAGTTAAATGTCTGAGTACTTTCGGTGATGTAGTTATTTGGGCTGTTTTATCATTTTTTTTGTCAAATTGATGTCCATTGGCTCTATTTTTTAGATATTGGCTTGTTTGCCATATATACACCGAATCACAGTTGTTGCATGGAATTTCATATAGGACATTATTACATTTGGAATTTTTGTTTTTAATTTGGAAAAATTATTTTACAATAAGTTATGAGTTTGTGACATATAGTAATATTTTCCTTTTTAAATATGTTTTGTATGTTATGCGAAAGCTTTGGGATGTATGGAAGAGGCAGATATTTTTGGGTATTATTTTTGTTTCTTTTTATGAAATTACTACCTACAATAAATGGAGTCAATGGACATAACTTTGACAAAAAAATATAACAGCCCTAACTAACCACATGGCAGAAACTACTCATAAATTTAACTTTGAAAAAACCAAAATTTTAAAAATGGAAAAACGATAATTCTATGAGATGATAGAAATGCAAAAAAATAAAAACGCTGTGAACTCAAAAACTGACACGAGACAAGTAAAATATATAATAATTTATTTAAATAGAAACTATCCACATGTTTTAACAAACAGTCACCCTCTTGTCACCTTTAAGTATATTATCCTTATCTATTACTACAGAGAAGTAAAAACACTATTGTAAAAAGTTAACCTTCCGGCATACAAGTTCAGTATAATTTATAATTTTAAAGTGTTTGTTCTGTCTCCTTTCTGCTTTATTATTTTGATGTGTGAGTTCAAATTAAGGTCGGATTAATTTTTAATTAATGTCTATAAAAGCAGGGTGGTCAAACGTAATATTTTTTGCAGTATTTGAATGTACAATGTTTGAAAAATGCTAGGGTAGTTCCAGTCGAAACGTTATATTGGACTTAAATTTTTAAGCAATGGTGGTTATCTGCAACTAACTTATTAAGTTTTTTATTCTTTGCTTTTATTTCAGTAAGAAATTTCAATTTACATAGTCATATAACTATTGTTGAAATACAGTCCATAACTATAAACTTGCGTGTAACAAACAGATGCTAGTAAGAGAACCTTCTCCAATAAATGCTGTGCAACATTATTAACAATGAACAAAAATAATTAATTATTTTTGTGTTTCTTTAGAATCAATTAATAAATTATATTTGTAACAAAACCGATCTGATATAGATTTATTACGTGTAAGTTATTTAGATATACTCTACCCTAAAACTGCCATTGGTCGTTTCAATATGATAATTTTTTTCTATAATTTTTCTGCGCATATACTTACATTTCCATTTAACCCTTTATAAAAATAAACATTTCCTTCATCCCAAGTCTTTCCTGCGGCCATTGGAGCTCCCACAAAAATATCTATAGTTTTATCATTAGTTACGTCCACTGCTAGAACTGACGCTCCAAAATATGATCCCACTTCTTCGCCTTGAAAAGTTGCTACTGTTTTCATTTTTTCTTTTGCACTCAGATCATAAAAATATATTATTACCTAAAAATAATCATATTAAAACAAAATTGATCATTTAACAGGTAGAATATTCCAGACACATATAGATTTAAAATTAAAATTATTTATTAATCCAAAGAAATATTTATTTTCGGTTGAAGCCTATTAAACTAGAATTGGTTTTTGCTTACAAGAGAACCTTCATATAGACGAAAAGTTTGTTTTTAGGATAAAATTTACTTTTTTCAAGTTTCCAATGAAACTAATTATTTTTGTTTAAATCAAACAACCATGTAATAAAGTATAGCAAAACTATCAAAAATTTTTTAACAATCAAATCTGATCATACAAAAAGTTTCCGGTTCCCCGAATTTTACGAAAAATTTGAAACAAAGACGACGGCGACGGCGACAGCGACGACGACGCCGACGGTTAACAATAAGTTACAAATGATATCTGGGAGGGAACTTTAAAAGCTGAAGATATAAACAGAAAAAATAGCAGAATGCTTTGTAAATACTTTTACTCTAGATTTTCTATAGACTCGTTTTTCAACAACAGATATATTGAAGGAAAATTGCAGACCTTATTTTGTTCTTTTTGATCTACTATAGTGTCACACATATCACAGTTCAAATGTTATTTATTTTAATTACAGTTTTCTCGTTGCATGAGATCTTGTAGTATAAAAAAATATGGCTTAAATACCATTCGGATACTTATACATTAGGAAGTGACACATCTTGTATAGTTCTATTATTAATGATATACTACACATACCTTTCCTCTCAGGTTATTACTACGAGGAGCACCAGCAACAAACCATGTATCATCGTTGTACTGGGAAAATTTTGCTGTTGTTACTGAATACCCTACGATTATAAAACTACTTAATAATAGTATTTCTAAATTATTTTAAGAAATTGTAGTATTAAATATTTTCAGGAATTGGAGCAAAAAGTAGCCATTGCAAGTTTATATTACCGTAATAATAATGTATAAGTTAAGGGTAACATAGGTTCCCTAGCCAATTATCGTTCACATTTGGAAAAAAATGTTCCAAAATTTGATGTTTCAAAATTTAAATTACCATACAAAACTTCTTTAAAAATATGCTGTTAAACAAAAAAAAGCATCATAAAGGAAAACAGACATATTTTAACTAGGAAGAAACACAAGATTGATGCAGGGGTGCAGGTAATGACAGTAACGCTGCAACTATTAATCAGCGTCAGTTTACTCGCATTTCTATTCGTAAATATTGTTAGTGTATTCAGTGAATTTCTTGTTGAAGACCTCTATCTTCAATTATAAGTAAAACCTTAGGCATTAGCAAAAGATAGCCTTCTCAGGTTACATTATCTGTTTGTTAAGTTGTTAACCTATTTAGCGCTCAGTAAATAATTCTCCTTCGCTCATTTTAAAACTAATAGAGTATAGGATACAATCCAGATTACATATCGTTCGCCGTTCATACGACCTTTTTGATTTAAAACTGAAACATAACAGACAGGTTTTCTGTCATATCCGTAAAAAAGTTTTTATTTCTTTTTTCACAGTTGTTATTTTTTGAAATTCTATTAGGAGGTTTTAGAGTAACCAAAAAAAATGCCATCCCTATTAAATCGGATTTTGTCCATTATAACTGAACAAACCCAAAGAATTCAGCATTAGGTTTATTCAAGATAGCTCTTAAATTACATTTTACATGATTCTTCAAATTTTTTAGAGCTAGAGGTCATACGAAATTAAACATTAATGTTCTTATATACATTTTTATAAAAACATATTTCACCTATAATTTACATCATACTGTTATGTTGTTTGCTTGAAAATTAATACCGATGATTTTCTTCTGGATTGTATGTATTGTAAATAGCCACAGATTTATTAATATAAAATGTGGTTTTTATTAACTGCAACATATATACAATATTCAACTATTTCCCAATCTTACCAAAATAACTATCTTCATCTGTCAGTACAGGTTTGTTTCTAGTTGGTAATAAGCTTATTCCCTGGTCATCTACTGTATATGATATAGTTGCACCTAAAAATGAAATTTATATCGCGATAAGTTGTCATTTACCATTAGTGCAATCAAATTCGATATGAGAAATAGTAATTAAATTTATTGAATTCAAAAAATTTATATCAACAGATAGATCCCTTTTACGTCAATCGATTGGCTATATTAACTTTAATTAGATCTTAATATACCAAATTTTTATTTTTATTAATTTCAGGTATAGTAAATCTAGATTTTAAGATATAGGCACTAAAATATGTTTGAAAACTACAAAGTATATTACTATAAAATTTAGTTAAATTTGAGAAATATTTAAACAAAACTAATCTGAAAATAGTATTGCAAGATTTATCTTTTTTCTGCAAACAAATATCATAAACTTCCTGTTTCAAAATCTAAATATCCCATTAATTTCACGTTCGTTAACTCCTAATTTTAATTATGTTTTTCAACAAGTCATTAACAACCTCAAACCTTCTACACGTGTTCCTAATCAATCTTATTCTCTTAATAAAGTATCGAGATATCCTGTCCACCTCTGCCATTTTTCATTCAGTCTATCTAGGATGGGCGAAGTAAAATTTCTTTGTTTAATTTATACCGATGCTTGCTTCGATGAAACACGTCAGCCATATAATAACTTCCAAATCAAACTCCTCACGGTAACACCTTACCATGAGAGAAATGTGCAAATAAATCTGCATTTAAAGTTAATTGTTATCAATCAATACATGAGGCAAAAACATACAAAATCTTGTAGGATGGTCCTTATGTAACATCCTAGAAGTAAAGCTCCATTACCAACGACGTGCAACTCTGTGCAAGCTCTTTAAAAACGATAGTGTTCATTTGCCTTTAGGCGAAATTTGAATTCATAGAAAAAAAAATTAGAAATAATTTACCTCGTTTCAAAAAAAAAAGCGGTAAAAAATGAAAGATATTTCTGTAAATTTTTATATGTTATTGAAACTCTGATTGTTTAAATCAACAAATTATGTATAAATTGTGTCCTGGATATAGAATAAAAAGAAACTTATTATAACCAGACGAAAAACATTATGAAAATATCCACTTTTACCCAACAATTTTCCAAAACTGATTACCTTTTATTATATTATTGGGCTGGTTTAAAGGATGCCAGTTTCAAAATATATTTGTTTACAACGAACAGGAAAGTAAAGTCAGTATGGAAATGTATGTCGTTGGAAAAAAAACGGAAAATAAAGATAATGAAACTCATTCAAAAGTAAATGATAGTGCACATCATTATTGTCTTACCATTAAACTTCTTCACTCCAGGAGCTCCCAGTAAAACTTCCAGTTTTCTCTGAAAAGTAAATAAACAATTTAAATCGCAAAAGGTTTCAAGAGAGAGTTAAAATATATTTATGCTTACGCCTAGAATCATCCGTTCCTTGATATATGAATCTATAATGTTACAATTGACCTATATACGTAAAAATACTTTTTATGGATTCCCTTCTTTAATACCTCCTATAATAACATGTAGCAAACCAAATCAAGATATTCCTCCACTCCTACCAAAAGTTATGCACGAAAATGTTCGCCAATCAAGGAATCTCTCCAATTTTTTCAATCTTTACCACCAGTCACAACGTCTTGAAATATTTTCACGGGAGCGTTTCGGAGAATGGTAACAATTGCAGCCAAATATTCCAATCATATTAATAGTTATGCATGAATATTTGCGGCGTCGAATTGAAAACGTTCTTTTTAGACACTTTTACGTTTTTCAAATTGCATTGCAGATTCAGTAAACCAATGTAATAATATTTTAATTTCATTCTGCAACGTAAACTTGATATATGAAGTTGTTACGGAGTTTTGTAATTCCGTCACTCTATTTTTTCTAACACCATCGTAAGGCTTATAAATCAGCTTATAAATCACGTGATGATTATCGCTCGCAAGTAGGCGTAGTTCATTGAACCATTTTATCGTATTTGTCAGGACTTTGTTTTCAAAGGAGTGTTTTGGTAAACAGAAATAAGCTAATTATTTTTTTTGTATAACCTGTCAAACACCATTTATTTGAAGGTTTTTTTCGTATGGTGGGAGATCGGAATCATGAACTCGAAGTCTTCTTTCACTGACTATGAAAGAATAAGATATGTGAATTTGTTCTCTTAATTTTTTTTTCAAAATTTAGCAGGTTATCTCTCTGAATACAAATTACTTTTGTTTAAGCATGTTTAGATGTATCTGCAAAGCATAACTTTATTGGGATTTTAACGATAATGTTCATAATACAGCAATTTCTTTTTAATTCATGGTCGACCATCTTGACACGAGTCCATGAAAATTATTTTAAATGCCAGTCGCTGGTCTGAATTACCCATTACTAAAACGTTCGGCAACCTAACGTTGTATTAAAAGTTGTACAGTCCAGTTTTAGGTTTTATAGTAAAAGGTACTGGCCATTGTACCATCTAAAATTCCTGAACTGAGAGTATGCTTATCTAAGGGAACTTGGCTGACAAAGATTTTATGAGGCACACTGGGGCCAAAGTCATATAAAAATAGAATACTCGGGTTCCAACCTACGTTATCGGGAGGACTGAAAGTGAATTTAAATTTTTATCTTTTCCTTGTTTCTTATTTGAAGCTTTTCTGTAGAATTTTGATTCCATCTGCTAGTCTGTTCCAGGTTTAAAGAGCTCGACTATTTTTATTTTATCGTGCCTGTGCAGAATATAAATTATTTTAAAAAACCTTATCTTCGAATCGCAAGCCTTATTTGATTAATCTGATCATACCTTTTGCGTATAAGTGTATATCTATTAAAACGTACCATTATTTTTTTTTTGTATTTGGCCAATGTTTGACCAACTTTCTTCTCTTGTTTTATTACTACTGTAACTTCTTTATATTACCTTATTAATATGGTGAACTTGAAGGTAAGGGACTAACTTTTAGAATATCATTTCAATTTTTTTGTGTATAATCAATTTTCACAGTCTTGTTAATAAATAGTTTATTGTTCTTCACGACTTTTATTTTTCACACACACTGGTTTATCCCAACCCTACATTTTCTAAATTTAGAATGGAACCCCCCTGAACTTTACTATCAACAATTTATAGGGCACGCAAATTTAAAAATAATGTTCTTCACACGATTCTAAACTGTATTGTGTAGGAATATATTTAAAATTAATAACCACAAGTTTATAACGAAAATATGTAAATTTGAAAGGACAAGCGTAACAAAGTTGTGAATGATGCTAAAATTTAATATAAATATGTTTATTTTTTAAATCGAAAATATAGCTATGACTTGGAAGAAAATGGCGGTTAAGCAAATAGTCCATTCCTGAACCCTCTAGAACTATAAACTTTAAAAGTAAAATTATAAATTAATAATAAGTATAATACCTCTTTATAAACGGAGACGTCAAATCCAGCCATGGCAAAAGCAAAATCATAATAAGGTCGTTTGAAAGCATCACAGCATGCTGAATCTAGAGAATTTAAGAAATTAACAAAACATATCAGTACGTGATTGATGATTCGATAAAAACGAGCTTTCATTTTCTTTTTAATTAAGTAAGATATTTTTAAGGAGAACCATATAACATAATTAATTTACCTTAACATTTTATTCAAATAGATGCAACTAATGTATTGTATTTCTACCATTAAGCAAAAACTGACACTGTGGTAGGCTTCATATTCTCCTTTTATGTTTAGTCATCATTTATGTAATTATTTTCAAATAATTTCACGATAAGATTAAAGTTTCCACATGGATACTTTCTGACTGATTACGCTGGATTTTTATTGATCTGATGTTACTTGACATCACAGAAAAAGCAGTAAAATACTCGTACAATTCGAGGTCCAAATAAAATAATCGTCTCAATGCGTATTGAACTAGTGATATATATATATATATATATATATATATATATATATATATATATATATATATATAATTGCTATATTTATTTGGGAGAAGGACATGCTAGTACACTATGTAGAGGGTATCCGGACTTCTTTGTTTTGGTCGGGTAGCTCCGTTATTTTTAAAGTTAGCGGGATAAGGTTTTCGCGAAGTGGTGCTACTTTTGCGTGAAACGAAAGATGTCACAAGCAGAATTTTCACAGCACTCTTAGTTTTTTAGATACAGGATTTTTTGAAAATGTTGCCATTTTGGAACACCCCTAGTATTTCGGTTATCTTTTTAGTTATCGAAAAGGTAAATATATTGACTTAAACAAAGTTGTATTTTTTTAATGGAATACCCCGTATATTCATAGACCGTTGCATTCCGCTTACTAAGGGCTTTTCAACGCTGTATAACACTTAATAATTCTTCTTTCGTTTAAGTCATTAAATTATACATTACAGTATTTGTAAATAACGATCTGCGGTGAGCGTTTCTTCATATATGTAATATTTAATTATAGATCCAATAATAAGGCAAGAGACGCTGAACCCGAATCTCCCCTGTCGTTCGCGAGGAAATGCAATGTTATGATTTTTTTTGTGACCAATATCTGTTACCTGCACTGCTAATAAAAACTTCGTCAGACCATATAACTTTTTTGGTTAATTTTGAAAATGTCAGTTACAGAAGATGATTTTTCGTTGTGCGTCTCCAAAATGGAAATTGTGTATGAGTTTAGATTTAAATGGCACTCCTACTTCATTTTAAAGTCGATGAAACGAAGCTGAAGAGTTATTTTCCACGCTTGCCAAGACCTTTATATCGTGGATTTCTTGTTGTGGCTTATTGTGTAAACTTTTGGTCACGGCTTGAAGATTGTTCCGAAATTTATTAAATTACTTTTATGTATCATTAAATGTTATATTCTTGGATTTTTATATTCATATTAATATATATATATATATATATATATATATATATATATATATATATATATATATATATATTAATATGAATATAAAAATCCAAGAATATAACATTTAATGATACATATACATATCTAAATACATTTGCGTAGCTTCATCACAATCTTAATGGCATTATATGAAACAACAAAGCATATCATATTTGTGGCGGTGTTCAAAGGGTTCATTTGCAGCCATATTATAGGAAAATAAACAACTGAATAATATATCAAAAAACAAAATAATAAATGAACTATGAATAATACTTAAAAATAAGTTGAAAACTGACACCAATAGTAGATATACAAGTAAAAGCCTTATATTAATTTAAGACTTAACACTTGCATTTTGAAAGTTTTTTTTTTTTAATTTTGTTTTCCACGGCCTCCTAAAAAAAACTGTATTTAAAAAATTAAGAGTGCTGTAAAAGATAGCGGAGCTACCCGACAAAAACAACGAAATCCGGACACTGTACATTATGGTTAGTTGATTTTATTATTATTTCAATCGGTTCTTTGACTAGTATGAGTATGTTAAGTTGGTTTAACTAACTTATACTGCAATTACAGATAGGACAAGACAAACTTAAGTTTGTTTTATTCTTGAAAAAATAAATTTATTTGATTTAATATGTTTCTTAGTAGTAATATAATATTGGTGTTAAAATCTAAGATTCAGAATGTGAGAAATTTAAACTATTTGTCTTTTTCTGCCCTTTAATGCTTTTAAGTATAAAAGATGAAAAAATTTAAAGTCTGGTCCTGAGTTTTATACTAACGTAATATCAATTGACAAAAGATAACCAGGCCAATCACTAATAACTATGTTTTTGCTACCTTTTTAAAAGTTTTTGTATTATTTAGATTTAATTAGATATGACTTCATTCATCATAGAATAGGTTCATGGTTATTTGTTTATTTATTGAACTTATTATTTGTACATGTAGAATGCAATAAAGTCTGTTTCAGAGAAACCTTTTCTATAATTAGACAACGTATCAATTTGCTATATAGTTTTAAAAGAGGGGATTTATAATGATTTTATTTCAATGTAAGAGGAAGGATACATTTTGCCCAAGAGAAAGTGAGAAAGCGTGATTATAATATGCAGGGCAGACACCTTTTGAAAGCCCATAGGACGTTTTGTAGTTTGGTGTAAGTGCGGAAGCTAACAAACAAGAGTAACATTTGGTTAGTTTTATTTTTAAAAGACTTTGTTTGTAAAAAAATAACTTTTAAACTATTACCATGGTACAAGTCCCTATTATTCAGAGGTTTGATTTCCATAGGGCGGTCCTCAGCTACTTGTGAAGTATTTTTCATGTAAAGGCAATAACCTCTAAGGTAATTAGAAGATTTTGACGTTATCGTTCTTGGTGCACAAGCCTGGAAAATGTCAAGTCTATACTAACGTTAAGATTAAAAAAAAACTGAACAAGTATCTGTCGGACAGGCATTATGTTAGGATTCCGTAGCAGTTATTACATCTGTCTGTAAGTTCGTCAGTCTTTGAATTAATTCAAAGCATAGGCCTACAAAATTTTATCACAAAAGAAGGAATTTTTTGTTGGAAAGTATATTGAAACATTATAAATATTTTTTTTTTGCATTTCATAAATTATACGTTATACTTAATTTTTCAGATTTTTAAAATGTACCTTTGGAAAACTGGAAGGAAGTACACACCGAAAAATTTAGATTTATGGCTAAAACCAATTAAGACAGAATTTTTAAAGATTATAAATAAACCAATATAAAAGTTGTAGTATATATTAAACTGACAAGCCAAATATAAAATACTGGAAAAAACACAGCGAAAATAAATAATTAATGCCCAATGAAACGAATGGTAATGATTTGTCAAAATTAATTTGATTTCTTTTAGGCAACGTTGAAACCCCGCACTTCCATATCAAGTAGCCCTGTATTATCTCCATCCCTTATAAAGAAACAACTCTCTATTTGAGATACCTATTTTGCTGACCATTCACCGCATTCGCCAAAATCATAGTCCCTCCTTTAACAGGGCGACAATTGTAAATAGCTTCAGAGGCTTTTATTTTGTGAATGGGATGACTAATCAAGAAATATTATTTCACTTATTTACATTAATTTTTGAAGACCTATTCAACAATAGGCCACTCGATCGAATAAAGAAAAGAAGCGAAATAAAATGTTTAATTATCTTTTTTATATCTCATCAATTAGTTAATCTAACTTAACCATAATAATTTCCATTGATTATATTGAGTTGAAACTATTATGCCACATTTTCTCAGATGTTTCGAATTTACCCTTGGAGAATTTTTTAGGCCATTTTGGAAGTTTATATTGCGCGAAAAAAGCGACTAAATAAAAAGTATTTCTTATATGACATATTTAAGTGAGTTCCTCAAGACCTGTCAACCAACATTCATACATTTTACGTAAGAAGAGATATTCTAATTTTTTTTCCAATTTTACCCCACGTCTGCTTATGGGTTAATTGCAAACATGTGTCTGCAAAATTCCACTGCAAAAGATGAAAAATTGAGGAAGTTATAAGGTTGTGACGTAGAAACGGACGGACGAGCGGACATGCTGAAATTAAGAGCAGGCTACGGAACCTTAAGCAGAAATATAAATTTAAATGGGGTAAATCGACTGAATATAAACATGTTAAATATTATTATAATTTAAAGTTATTTTATCATACAAACTATATTCTTTAAATTCTTCTAAAATGAAGTTAATTCTAAGATATAAATGAGAATATCTTAAAACAAACTCATTTCCTATTTTTCATGGCTTAAAATCTGAATTTCAAAAAGTGCAAAAACAATGACTAAAATATCTTGAAGAGGGTCTATGAATCCTAAGGACATACTCGCTCCCCAATATATAAACTTTGCCAATGGTTTAGGAATTACAGGGCAATAAACAACGAAGGTTATACATAAAAAAAAATTTGTTAGAGTAAATTGAAGGAGGGCCGTTGTAACACCCCATTTTTATCATAATATATTTGTTCCTCGCATACAAAAATAAGTGCATTGCTTCGTAATTCATTACCCCTATTTAGAAAGTTTCTTCTAACCACTACAACGTTGGAACAAATGATTATTTTACTAAAGACAAACAATAATACAAGTATTTCAAACTGATACATATTTAACATCGATGAAAATATTCTTTCCTTTATTTTATTTCATTCCCACTTACCACAAGACCTCCATTAACGTGATCTTCGCCGTCTAAACTCATTCCAAAGAAGTTTCCATTAGTACTATTCGAATCTATTATCCTTCCTAAAATCAAAATAAAGTTAAATTTCATAAAATGTAATACAAATATAATAGAATAAGAAAAACTAAATATTTTTGAAAGTGTTTTTGTCACCTACCCAGTTTTAATATATCCATACATATTTTGAGAATATTAAAATAATCACAATCTAAAAATAATAACATTAAACTAACTTAAAGGAGTATTTATAATAGTTCTCTCTATCTCTATTTGAAATAAATTTAAAATTTTTAGATTTCTCAAAATTTCGTATTTTGGTACTTCCTTTGCTACCATGATTAAAGAAGAAAATTTGCAAAAAATAATATGTTAAAAACTCAAAACAATGTTTATGTAGAAATCATTTTTCGAATATAAATAATGATTATTCAGTGTTTTTTTTTGCAAAATCATGTAGTTGCCCCAATAAACGCTTTTTTTTGCTAAAACAAAAATTAGCAACTGTTAGTTATATTCTAACTTACGTCTTTAATATTGTATTAGGATTGTTATCTTACCCAAATTATTTTTTATTAATGCAAAAAATTTAAAAATTGGACGAGTTGATTCGAAATTTATATAATTTTTTAAAGGTTACATTTTTAATTGCCGATTTCCTTGATCTAACAGCCCTATTTTAGATATACAGACTAAAACATTTTAAATAATATGCATAAATATTTCGCCAAGTGAGCGAGCTAGTGTAATCTTTATTTTTAACCTCAGAAATGGAAGCGACCAAAAAAATGTTGGTAGAAATGATTTCTAGAGGTTATTTCAGGGTCCAAAGATTATTCCCACTCAACTAAGCACAAATTTTTACAAGGCCAACAAATCAGAAAATAATGTTAGATTTGAAAAGAAAAATGTGGTTGTCGGACTTGCAATGTCTTTATTTTTGTTTGTTTTTACGACGTTTCGATTAGGTTGTATCTCTAATCGTTATCAAATATAAATAATTTTTTAAAGAAAAAAAAGAGTTTATACTTGATAACGATTAGAGATACAACCTAATCGAACAGTCGTAAAAACAAACAACAATATAGACCATGCAAGTCCGACAACCACATTTTAGTCAATCTTCAACATTGTCTAAAACCTTCAAACAAACGTTGACCTATAAGTTAAATTTCATGGTCATTCAGTGGTCGAATCGACTTTGCCGAATATAAAAATATTTGAATATTGATTTGGAGGCTACAAAAAATTCCACGTGGAAATATATAATGAAATTGTGCATCAAAATGATATCTAAATGTCGTGTTAAGGCTAATAAGCTATTTCTTTCTTACTATCATTTCGTCAAGTCACCGAACTAGCAAATAATGGTTGTGATTCCAAAAAGCGGTGATAGGATCAAGTTTCAAGACCAATCCAGGGGCAGATTCAACCTTCCTCTTTTTTTAGGGGGGGGGGGGGCAATATCACAAGAGTGAAAGCGAGTTATCGACGGAGGAGGGGGAGGAGTGCCGGCCACATTACCGTTCCTAATGCAGTAGGCAGGAGCGAATCTATTTTTCTGAATTCGAAGCTCTAGAGAGGGCGATCGTACAGTATGGCAAGCGAAAGCGAAGTGCCATTACGGGAGGGGGAGGGGGGAGATGTCAGTGACATCCACGTTCCTAATGCAACAGGCAGGAGAGAGTATATTTTCCTGAATTCAGAGCTCTTCGGAAAAGGGACAATCGCTTTCACCGTCCGTCCCCCCTTAGATCCTCGTCTGGATCAATGAGTAGTAAATTGATTTTTTTAAGAACATTGTTCCAGAGTCATGTTGAATATTGGATAAAAAGCAAATGTTAAAAAGACAAAAAATACGAGTAAATTGCAAGTTTTATCGGTTAATTCAAATTTAAAAGTACAATACACCAATAAGTCTGCCGTAGTAAATCCGCTATCTTGAATTTTAAGAAATTAATTATGGATTCGTAAACTAGACCCCCAAAACCCCCAACGCTAATATTAAAAACACTTGAGACATATAAATTTTTTAGTCCGACATATTTTATCCTGCATATTGAGAGACAAAATTTTCATCCCATCATATTCAACATGAATTTCGAAAAAATAATGTCAAACCCTTAATTTAATCTCAACCCTCAACAATACTACAGTACCAATTTGGACATAATCCAGAAATATAAAATGTTTAGATCATAAAATTACAGTTGCCATATTGAATTTTTTAAAACAATTTTAAATTCGTTATTTAAACCGCCATATTAGATCTGCCATATTGATTTTTTAAATAATTTTAAATTCATAATTTGCACTTTCAAAAACCCCCTATACCAATTTTGGACAGAATGGAAATATTTAAAATTTTTAATTTGCCATGTTAGATTCGCCGCCATATTAAATTTATTAACAATAATTTTAAATTCTTTGTGTATGACCCCGAAAAATCCCCCATACCAATTTTAGAGAAAATCAGACAAAATTAATTTTTATGGCCACCATATTCTCAGCGCCATCTTGGATTGTACTAAACCAATTTCGGCCAAAACAATATGGGCCCACCGCAGCAACTTCATGAACATATTGCAAAAGATTTCATTGAAATCGGTGTCGTCGTTTCGAAGTAATCGATCTTCATGCATAAAAAAGGCTGTTGAATTAAGGAGCTCCTTCTTTTGGAACTAGGTAAAAAAAATGGCATGTTCGCTGAACGACTGAATATAGCTAGATCAAATTATTATATTTCTAGGTAGGTAATTTTATAATTTTTATTCAGATATATGGATATTAGAATTGATATAGTCATTCCAGATTAAAAATAAATTTTTTAAAATCCGCTTTTAGGATAATTTTATCTAATAACTATTAAAACTAATTTAGAGAACATAATATAATTGTAAGTCGTTAGAAATAATGTTCTGTTGCACCTGGTTGTCGAAAGGAAAAAATTGGAGTTAAATTCGAAATAGAATTATCAAATAACTTTTATAATCCAACTTAATTTTGTATTTCTATTTTTCCACTAAACCCATAGTTACATGCTACACGTAAATTCAGTCTTTAGGTTATTGTAAATGTTGGCACGACTGCTGGAAAAAGGTTTTTGATGGTCTAATAATAAAAATGTTTCTTATGTATCGGTAACTCTTTATTGGACACAGTAAAAAAGAGTTGCTTTATAAATACAAAGAAATCGAAATCTGGAAAGTTTAACCTTAGTAAACTAAAAATTACCCGATACTTTAAATTATATTTTGTATACCTGCAGGATACTGAACACAAGAAGTCGTTCCACTTAGGCCTATGTCACATTTATAGATATCGCCACCTAATTGGAGATTAGCGTTATTTCTAGGGGCTCCTACAATAAGGCTGAAAAAAATATTTCAATTTATTCGAATTATGGGTAATTAAATGCATGCCCCTGAAACCTAAAAATCTGATTTTTAAAAAAATTTATTAATGACAAAAACTATTTAAAATTTCGCCCCCATCAATTGATGTGGTTTCAAAAACCGTAGTTATTTTAATATCTAATTTAAAAAATGTAGAAAACAATATAGGTTCACAGAAAAATATGAAAAATCTCAAAACTTTCATACAATTAAAAAAATACAAATTATATTTCTAACTTCAGTCAAGACACTTTGTTACGAAAATATTATATTCTCTTAAAAAAATCATTATACCATAAAATTCTTAATAAATTATTATACAGATACTTTAACGTAAATTTTACAAGTATCTTTTTAATTGCATTCGAATAACATTAATATTCACCCCGACCCACTCTACATTTATTCATACATAAATTAGATAGCCTCTAAAATAAAAGAAAAATTTTACAATTAATTAGCAGCTACGATCAAATGATGTCACTTGTGTGTAAAATGTTTTGCATATTCATACCTCAGTTGTTCATTCTACCTAAACATATCATATTTGGATTTAATAGAAGATGACAAATTACAGATCAGTTAAACCCAAAAATGTAATTTTTGAGTACAAAATGAAAAATTTAAATAAGGGTGTAAAATCATTTTACTCCAAGTAGCCCCATTTGGTCTCTACAGCCTGAAAAAAACAATTTTATTTTTTAGATCAATCAATATCGCAAAAACTACATACTCATGAACAAAATTATCCAATCTTGTTTGCTATTATAGCATAAAACAATTTTATATTAATACTGTAAACTATATATTTTTCTCTTTTTAATGCTGTTTTAGAAAACGATTTAATTTTTTTATAAAAATTTTATTTTTCGATTTTCAGTTTCAAACTGAGTTGAGCTTTTAAGGTCGCTAAAAAGTATCCATTTTATCCAAACATTTAGTCTGCTATAGTAAATCCGCTATCTTGAATTTTAAGAAATTAATTTTAGATTCGTAACCGAGGCCCCCAAAAGCTCCAACGCCAATATTGATAAAACTTGAGATATTTAAATCTTTTAGTCCGACCTTTTTTATCCTGCATATTGAGTTTTAAGAAATTAATTTAGGACTCAAAAACTTACTAATATCAATTTCTACAAAATTGCATTGCATCTGCCATATCAAATTGAAAAAAAATTACCTTCAGATTCATAACCTATACGATTTCAAAAACCACCAATTTATTTTCCCAAATCACAAAATTCATCGAATAGAATGCGGCGTCAGAACATTTATTTAGTGGAATTTGAGACATACTTGGAAAAAATTCTGTTTCCAGATATGATTCGAGATCTATTGTGAAAACCAAATAGACGAAACCATGTCTACTGAAGAGTTGGCTAACGGGATACTAATTGCAATTAACTGAAAGTGATCAGACAAATGACATAAAAGTCATTTATATCGAAAATATCGCGCACGATTATGTTTCGCCATTTATCGCCCATATTCAATGCACAAGATTCATATTAATGCAAGACAAAGCTCGATCCCATACAGTTGACATATTGACTAATTATCTCAATACGATACAGATTCGAAAATTAGATTGGTCACTATATAACCCAAACTAAAATTCTATATATAGTACATGTGGGATCAGTTACAACGGAACATATGACGAAAAGACATTTAAACTCTCCTTAGAATGTTGCCAAAAAAATATCAGATTCATATCTTAACCTATTCTATCGTTACTAACTAGGCGATTATTTTAATCAAGAACAAAGTTTTAATTAATTAGATTTTATTTCTATAGAGACTTTATATTTTTAATTTAAAATTTTTAGAATAAACTATTTTTCCTAGAACAATGAATTTATGTAGGTGAAGACAGGGATGTGTGGGCTGCGAGTTGAAAACGTCCTGTATGAAATCATTGGAAACGCCTCGCCAACTAAAGCATGTCCTCTAATCTTATTTCTGTTAGGAAACTCAAAATGTGGAACGACTTCAGATCGACTAGATTAATTATTTTAATATTGCGCTGTTGCTAATTTCGCAAAAAGGTTCAAACTCCTCAAAAAGTCTTACAACCTCATCTTTTGCACGTTCGTCTACAATTTCATTTCCTTTTACTCCAGTGTATCTTGGCACACATAGGAAGGTAATCGTACAATTCTTGTCTAGTTCGTTTAGTTCCTCTAATTATTCCCAGATCATCTTGAAGCTGATTACATATATATTTCATTGTAAGTGTTTAAATGACTTAATCATCGCAATTAGTTTGTTCAGAAATTTGTTATTATTTAATAATTTTGTTCATGGGTGAATTTAACTTAAGCATAAACATGAACTATATCTGAAATTAATCGCAAAATCGAAAAATTGAGCAGCTCCTACTAAAAACATTATTTTGGTTTGTTGTTAATTTTGGATTTTATCTTGTATGTAGAAATGTAAATACTGGTATTATTAAGATACTTGTCTGGATAATTTATATTTTCTCTAATTAAGATTATATCAAATGTTATTGCCATATATAACAATTTTATTTTAAAATCTCAATAATGAATTATTTAGGCTTAAAATTATTTATTTTAGATATCAGATATTTCTAAATAGAGAGGGACAAACTGTAGTGTAATAAGTTAAAAATAATTTTACTTTACACACATAAGACAACTTAAATTTATTCGTTTGAAGATTTGCAAAAACAAAAAACAAAGTATTAACCTAGACAAAATATTGTTGAGACCCGAAAATTTTAACCTCAAATATGGCAAAATTACGATGATGCTAATGTACACGTTGACCCGTATTGTTGCGCCTATTAAAACAAAATTTAGTGTGGTTCCGGTTAAACTGAAACAGACGGTCCATATGTATCCTAGTGTTTAATTCTAAGTCAACCATACAATTTTCCAAAATTATAAATCGAAGTATTGCACTAGTTTATAAGAAAATAAAAGGCTGATTTTTTTTTCAAAAGCGCCTTTTAGCGATCAGATACACAACGTTGAGTCATCTGTGCATAGTAATAATTGATATCTTGTAATAATATTTTTTACTTACGATGAGGCCCTTTCACCACTTTGTAACAACAACGAATAAGAAAAATAGCTATTTTTAACACTGTCTTCACTAATTAATATGACATCATTGGTATTAAAACTATAACAGTGCACTAAATACACCACACTAACATTTAAAATTATTAAAATAACTACTATTAAATGCATGTTAGAAATTAATTAGACTAATTACTTTAAGTTTTGCCACCGAACAAGTATTTATTGAAAAGTTGCTGGCCTATTGCTTGACACAAGTAATATGAATCAACTTTTGTTTTATTGTTTACAATAATCGGAAAAATATAAACTTTAAGGATGACTATGAGCGGAAACCATAGAAAGATAATTTAAACTATTGGTACAGTGTGGTCACATAAAAGCAAACAATTTTTAAACTCTAAAGATAATTTGTCATATAGTTAGTATAATTTTTTTGGTTTTCATCTAAGGTGCATATATGTAATGTGCATGTATGTATTTATTAACTTCTGCAAAATGATGTCGCATTGGTGTGGTAATCAAGCGATCGAGCGGACCGAGTTCGATATCCGGAATTGCCTTGGATGTTATGCATATCACTACATAGTATAAAACAAAGTCGCTTTCTCTGTCCCTATGTCCCTTTGTATGCTTAAATCTTTAAAACTACGCACCGGATTTTGATGCGGTTTTTTTCAATAGATAGAGTGATTCAAGAGGAAGGTTTATATGTATAATAACATCCATTAAATAGTGGAGAAATACTGTTATTTTTGAGGTTTCTAATGTGATGTCGTTAATTATCATATTTTTTTCCGCTTACATTGCAAACGCAGGCTGAACCCTACGAGATTTATCAAAATAATGTACTAATTATTTGTACACATTGAAAAGATCTACAGAAAACGCCGCGATGGTATATGTCTATCTCTCATGGATATCCCACAATAACATTTTTTTGTCATTTACTTTTTACGACAAATAATGGCAAATTTTGAAGCGATTTTAACCAATACAGCATTAATCCTTATCCAATTAAATAGCTTAAATACATTGTTGATTTAATATAGATCTATATGGTCCTTTACAGCACAAGATTTAAATGAATATTTTCGAAGATATTACAGATTTAAAATTGCGGGAACTAGCGCTTGCGGCGGTACTGGCCGACCGGGGCGGCGGCAGCGTGCCTATAAATAGCGCGTCGGAGGCCGATGTAATAATTGTTGTAAAAATAAAATAAATAGTCACAGTTTTTCTGTAGTGTATTTAGTATCAGCATTGCACCCGTGCAAAGCCGGGGCGGGTCGCTAGTTAGGAATAAAAAAGTGGTTGTTCTACAAGTTTCGTTAATAAAAACATATAACCAGTAACTAAAACACTAGATTGTACCGTAAAAATCCAAAAAAAAAGCGTTCTCGAGAACCAATGATAATTTAATTTAAAAGAAAAGTCGAATTGACTTATTTTTTCCACAAACTCTCAAAAAAACGACCTTTATTTAATTAAAAAAAAAAATATTTTCTTTTTTTAGCTCAAACAATGCTTTATGATGTGGAAAATTATGGAAAAAGTTTTATGTGAGGGGGGGGGGGAATCAAAAACATGTTTTTTTTAGGTGAAGAGTGAGAGGTCTATTATGACAGGATGTGGCGCCGATAAATTTATGAACGATCAAGAGACACAGCGAAAGAGGTCAGGTTGCAGCTTAGTTCAAGCCGAACGACAGAGAAAAAAGAGAATTCTTATTCTTGTAATACAATGCCAAATGTATGGTGAAAGTACAAAAATTTTATCATACTAAAACTCTGAACGCGTTTTTCTGGAAACTATTTTTTTAGAACTATCAGAAAACATAACGCAAAAAGGTTCCAAATCGACATTTTCGAAAAATTCATACTTAATCTTTAACACTTTTGTAATGAAGCCCTTTAACTATCAACTCTATGTCTTGTATGATTTTAACATAATCATTGTGGTATAAATTTATCCCCTTAATTTTAATTTCTTAAAAAGATAAACCATATTTATGCTTTAAAAATATCGATTATCTTTGCTTGTTTAACATAGGTGTAGTATCAGGAAAACACGCATCGGCATATCAAAAGATTACTTATTATCTTTGTAGTGACTAATTATTACTAATAAGGAAAATCCTGATATATAATGATCTTAGAGTGAAAAATATTTTGAAAAATTTATATTTTAATATTTTCCAAGAAAATTCTGATACATATAAAAAATATTACACATTTATAGAATGTAATATATTTAAATAGTTTATATGCTATATTTTTTATAATGAACTAATAATACTTATAGCCAAAATACTATACCATGTGACAATGTTATAAATCAAAAGGGTCTAGCCGATTAACAGGGTCAAAACTGCCCACACAAAAAAAATTTTGGCCACTTTTATCGTGACATAACCTCAAAAAAATAAAACGTCTTTTTTCGTTCTTTGACGATATCTTTGGTTCTAATCATCGCAGAAACTTCTTTTTTATTTTGTACGTTTTTTTATTGTCTACAACAAGATATTTTTTACAAAAATTTTTGGCGCGAAATTAAAATTTTTATGGGTGTTCGAAAATTTTTAAATTCAATAAAATAAAAAATAGGACAATAACAGGGCCAAAAAAAAAGTTGTTTTTTAAACGCCAAAAAGTGGTAAAACGGCATTTATTGGCATTTTTTCGCGTTTTTATCGAGTTTTGACGCATGAAATTTTATTATAAATTCTCAGTTGTCTTAGAACTATGTATGTATGTATGTATGTATGTATGTATAATATGCCGAAGCCTTTTTCGATCATTTTGTATTACTTAATGTTCGTTTTTCCCTTGAAGGCATAATTAAGACAAGATTAACACAAGGCCAAGACAATTTTAGGTTATTTTTTTATTTCAAATACTTGGTAATACCTTGTAATTTTTTTAAATACAAAGTAACATAGCAAAAATCATTTCACTTCATGAAAAAGTTTTTTTCGGTAAATATACAGTATTAAGAAGTATTATTACTATTTTAAACAGTAAAGCAATAATTAACGTATAAAAAATCTTGTTTTATAAAATGCTTATATATATATATATATATATATATATATATATATATATATATATATATGAAATTGAACACTTTAATTCACTAACATGGTCTAACTTTTAAAACTCTTCTAAATTTACATCAAAGGGTTTAAAATGAAAAGAGCAACAATAATTTTAAGCCCTAAAAATACAAGCATAAAAAATAATTTTCTTTTATAACTGAACCTGGAGCATTTCATTTATTTTCGGAATATAACTATTTCTCTTACATATTTCAAGGCTTTAGTGCTAGGTTCTTATCTTTAATATATCTATATAAGCATTTATTTATTAACATATGTAATATAAATTATGACGATACTATAAGCAAAACAAAACTGGATGACTAGAAGATGTAAGTTCCATAGGAACTAGATAGTGTTTCAATCTTAAACCTTCTTAGTGAATCTGGCTGGAAGAGTCCCTCTGTGTCCGGGCTCATCTTGGAAACAGTTGAACCAATTTCGATGAAACTTTACAGATGTGAACAAGAGGTTGTCGAGAGTGATATAAGCTACTTTTTTGGATCTGTTCGTTTGTCTCTGTGCACGGGCTAATCTTCGAAACGGCTAAACTTATTTCGATGAATCTTTATTAACATAAAGAGGGGTTATCAATAGTGATATAGGCTGCTTTTTTCTGTCTGTCTGTCTGTACGCGCTATTCTTCGAAAGGGCGATGAAACTTTACAGGCATAAAAAGCAGGTTATCAGCAGTGTTATACGCTATTTTGTTGCTGGTTGCCTATATGGGTCACTCTTGGAAATAGTTAAATTGACTTGGATGGAACTTTACAGAAATGAAGAGGAGATTAACTGAATAGGTTCATATTTTCATGTCTATCTGTCTGTTTGTCGGCACGGGCCACTATGGAACTTTACAGACATAATGCAGAGGTTGTCACTAGTGCCATGGACTGCTTTCTTTGTCTGTCTGCTTGTCTACATGTGTTAATCTTCGAAATGGCTGAATCGATTTCGATGAAAGTGTACAGACATGAAGAGGATGTTGCCCGGAGTGATAAAGGCAGCTTTTTGTCTGTTTGTCTGTCTATCTGTCTGTCTCAAAATTTAGATTTTATATAGATAGTGGTTTCCTGTGAATATCGCTTTTGACTCGATCGAACCGTAAGTGATAAGACTCGTCTGCCATCTTGATGCCGCTATTTCGAATGTCAAATAAAAGCCTCCAAGTATGAGTATATAATGAAGCAAACTATGTAATTAATAAATCATTTGCAATATAAAACAGTCGGCAATTTCTTTTTTAATCTTCTTAATCTCCCTGCAATAACTCTGGTACAAATATTTTTACAGAGTCTTCCAGATCTAAACCTCCTCCGCCTTTTTTTTTAAGTCCATAGAAGGAACTTAATTTTACTATTATTAAACTTAATTTTTATATAATTCATTAATCAGCCTTTACTAGATGTCTAGATGAAAAAGTGAGTAAGGCAAAGACAGCAGGTTGATTAATCATTTACATTTTAAATTAACACACAGACTACAAGATAATGATATTTCATATATTATTTAGCAAAATTAACCACATATCTACGCGATACATCAAAATATTAATCAAATTATGAATCACTTACTGAAAAAACAATTTATTTTATTGTTCTCGTTATTACCTAGGACAAGCGATGATAAATATGTTATGCAAAAATAATAATATCGCATACCATTTTGATACAGTATGCAAATAATAACTTTTTTTTGCCGATTGTCCAGGTACAAAGATTTTTGAAACAGATTTTGACACCTCCATTTGAGGCCATAATTCTGAAAGAAAGCGAATTATCTGAAAATTTTATTTTAAATGTAACCAGTATAAAGTTCTTTATAGTATTTCGACAACATATTAGAGAGAAACAACTTGTGTCCTTGGTGATGTGATTGCCATTTATATACAGGGTGTTTAAAAAACATGCACCAACAGTCCCAAAATAATAGGAAAAGTTTTACCCTTAATGGTATAATTAATAAAATAGAGAATGATGAAAATTGTAAAAAAAATATTATAATTATTATTAATTTGTCTTCGGAACAATAAATATTACCCTTTCACTGAATTAGGGATATTATTTTAAGATTCACCAAAATACGTATTAACGTATTTATTGTAATTTTTCTTCTTATTAAGTTTCATATCTTCAAATTATGAGTTTGTTTGAAATGCGAACTTATATGAAAAATAAATAAGGCACAATTCAAAAAAGCACTAAAATAAATCTTTGTTTGTTTATTTATTGTAAATATTATTGTTGAATGGATGCTCTTATAAAAAAAACAAAATAATGTCTTCGTTTCTCAGACACAAATATATATGTACATGACTATAAACATTCACAGCCATTTTTTACCGTATAAAACCTGATTTTCAAAAAATTCTAAACAACACACGTTTTTCATTATTATTCTTCTTATCGCCAATTCGTAGATATTAAAATTTATATTAAAAAAGTCACAACCATTATTTTTCACCCCGAAACATTTAGATTTGGAAAATGCTGAAAGAAGTATGCATTAATTTCTCGAAAAGAGCTTAATTGCTCATTTTCTCTCATCTAGCATTTTTAGTTTTAAATACATTGATATACATGTCAAAAAATCCATCTCCCATTTTACCCCTCTTAAAATTAAAACAGCTTATTAATTAGGCAGTCAGGTATAGATTCTTACTGAAAACTCTAAAATATCCATGCAAGTATTTATATTCTTTCAATATTTTCCGTCTTAAGGGCATATGAAACTAGTATTTAATTATTGGGTATGAACAGTCATATTAAATCTCAAGCTTTTTTCAGATTTACAAGTTCCTTAAAAACATCCTTTATTGCAATAATATTTGATTTAGGGTTGAAATGTGGGAAAATTCTGAAACACTTACTTAATTTTTTGTAAAAAAATAAATTTCAGACTTCTAGCGTAAGCAATGTTCAAAATGTAGAAAATTCCTCAAAACATTCTTTATTTTAATATCTTAGGGGTTGACATTTATAAAAACATAATTATATATTATTAATGACATCTACAGACTAAATTTCAGACTTCTCCAGTTAGCAATTCTAGTTATGAACATCTTTTGACAAAAATAATTCACTAATTTTACCCTTTAGGGGTGAAATTCTTTATAAACATTTTTGAACACTTATCCAATGCTATCCAATGGAATAAATACACAAAAAAAACTTCATCCCTGCTTTTGGCATAAAGGAGGTGCCATGCCTACACTTATTTTCGGATTTCACGACTAATTTGTTTTTAGGTTAATTGAAAACGTGTGTTCCTCCATACCTTATTGAGCCTTCGACCCAAACGAAAGGATTTGCTTGAATTTTATATTCCGTGTAGATTTATCAAATGTGGAAATTATTATTTATACATATGTAAATCAGCTAATCAAATTAGTATAATTGTGCTACGATTTATTTGTTTGGTGATTTGTCTAGTTGGTAATCTCCAATTCACAGTTGAATAATATATAGTTTCTACATTAATATATCTCTAATACAAGTGAAATAACTTACCATTATTATTAAATAATATTGTACAAGTTGTTCTTTTCGATATGTTGCATTTGTAAATTGTTTCTATGTTATTTTCGGTATAATGACTGGTACTTTTCTTAGGCGCTCCAACAATAACTCTGAAACAAATATAATACTTGTTTGAGAAGTACTTTCTCACACCGGATTGTAATAATCTGAATGCGATTATTTACAATTAAATAATCTTTTATAAAAGAAACTCCACTATTAATTACTGTAAAATTTACTAACTTTTCCTATAAAATTTTCTCTCTAATTTTTCTAAAATGGCCGATAAAAAGCTTAAAGGCAATCTTCCTAAAAGGAATAACGCTATTGCTCGATTGAAGAAAATTAAAGAAATGGCTGATGAAGCTTTCTTTAATCAATGATAAAGTTTATAATAATTTTAAAATTCGTTGTAAGCATCTTCAGATAATTGTTACCGACTTTAATAATCAACATACATGAATTGTTAACATATCATTCATTGAAAAATGTTTTGTTTATTTTAAAGATTGTGGTGGTGGACTTGCAAAATATATTCGTAAAAAGTGTAAAATGTTGAAGTATAAAGCTGTTACATACAGACGGACGAACATGACCAATTTATAAAGAATTATATCTGTCTACGACACTGTGAAAAATAAATATACGTGTCAAACAGACGAAGGCAACAGAAAGACAGAGATAGAAAGACAGAGAGCGCTTTCCGTGGACACTTGAAGTTCATAGCATAGATAATTTGATAAATCTTTAAAAATTATTGATTTAAATAGTATTAGTCTGTTTGTTTTTCATTCGCCGGCGTCTTTTGGGTATTATTAAATTATTTACAACTTTTCAAATTATTGGTATAAATGAAATTGTTCTCGTTACTTTTGCTGAATTTATACTTTAACTAGCGACCCGCCCCGGCTTCGCACGGGTGCAATGCTGATACTAAATACACTACAGAAAAACTGTGAGTATTTATTTTATTTTTACAACAATTATTACATCGGCCTCCGACGCGCTATTTATAGGCACGCTGCCGCCGCCCCGGTCGGCCAGTACCGCCGCAAGCGCTACTTCCCGCAATTTTAAATCTGTAATATCTTCGAAAATATTCATTTAAATTTTGTGCTGTAAAGGACCATATAGATCTATATTAAATCAACAATGTATTTAAGCTATTTAATTGGATAAGGATTAATGCTGTATTGGTTAAAATCGCTTCAAAATTTGCCATTATTTGTCGTAAAAAGTAAATGACAAAAAAATGTTATTGTGGGATATCCATGAGAGATAGACATATACCATCGCGGCGTTTTCTGTAGACCTTTTCAATGTGTACAAATAATTAGTACATTATTTTGATAAATCTCGTAGGGTTCAGCCTGCGTTTGCAATGTAAGCGGAAAAAAATATGATAATTAACGACATCACATTAGAAACCTCAAAAATAACAGTATTTCTCCACTATTTAATGGATGTTATTATACATATAAACCTTCTTCTTGAATCACTCTATCTATTGAAAAAAACCGCATCAAAATCCGGTGCGTAGTTTTAAAGATTTAAGCATACAAAGGGACATAGGGACAGAGAAAGCGACTTTGTTTTATACTATGTAGTGATGGAATTTGCTAGTTAATTTAGGGGATTATTAGTTTCTTTTGAAGAAGTTGTTCTTAATATAAAGTGCATTGTTTCTTTCATTTTTGTATAAGTAGCTTTATGGTTATTATTGGTTTTGATCTTTTTGCAAGTAGGTTAAGAATCTATGCGAAATAGATAAGTTGATATTATAATTTCGTAAAATAATGACTAGTTCATCGTTGATATTTGTTAGGGTCACATTTGAAGAGTTCATTGCTTTCATGTCCTTCTCGCCAACTAAAACAGGGCTTTTAAAATTTTTGTTCTTAAGGGGGCCAATTTTTTACAAAATATATCAAAAACAGCCAGTGTTTCCACGACGAAAATTATTTATTAAATTATCATATTAACTTGATTATAAATAAATACGGCATTTTCCGATATTTTATCACAGAGGAAGCAAAATTTTTACATCTCATAAACTGATAAAACCGATGGCATGAAAATTGTCATATACCTTCTTGACAACAAATAAATAATCATTTACAGTTACATCATTTTTTGAAAACCATTGTAACCCTTTTGGAGCTCGTTAATAAAAACAATATCATTAAGTCATACTTAATGTGTAGAAAACAGTGGTGAACAGCTAATCACGATTATTTATAGATTGTCAGTACATTTATGATATTAGACAGTCATATCGGCCTTGCTGTAAATTAAAGTTGTTCCCTCTTTCTGATATAGTACTCAACTTTTAAATAAATAATGTGTCTGACACACACACCCACACACATCCTATGAACAAAAAACCTATTTTATACGTTTCTTAATTAAACAACTTACGATGGATTATCTCCCGCTTGCAACAACAAAGAATAGGAAAAATATTCATTTCGAAAACTATTGGGAGTTATCTCCAAAATATCGTTCGTAAAAAAACAGCAACCGTATGCAAGAGAAAGAGTTAAAGACACTACTAGCACAACTACAAACTCTCTGGGCCCCATAATTAAAAGGAAAAAAATAAAAGAATCAAACAGTTGTGCGATTTCACCGTTTAACAAAAAAATAATATCCGTTCAGTTTAATATTGTTAATTCGGTTAGATAGATAAGCAACGAGCAATAATTCACATAAAGAAATTAAGGTTGCTGATTAACATAATTATCAAGTATGAAGATAAATAAAAACCAAAACTATTTCAGTTTGATATTAAAGAAGAAAATTGCCGCTATAGAATCTATCTATACTAAGTTTATAGTAGTACTAACGTTAATTTGTATTTCAATATTTTCTGAAGCCACAAGTAGCAGTTATTCTGTGGACTAATGGAATAAACTATACGAAATGAGATTTATATATACGGAATGAACTAAATGTCCTTGGTTTTCTTGATAAATTGCGCAGATATAGATTTTTTCTAGAAAAAGTAATCATCAACTAGACGCTAGTCGGAAAAAGGCCTTAGATACCGATGCAAAACAAATTGGGTCAATTTCTATTATCCATGATATTTCATCTTGCAATATATGTGAAGCTAACACCTATGCCAGAGAGTAGGAGTGGGTTATTCCGGCACCACTGCATCTGTAGCTAGGTTGAAAGCAAAAATTTTCTGCGATGTCGTTAGGAACTAGCTTTCAACTTGACTCCTATAGATATACAAGTGAGCACGCTAGTAAATAAAAAAAAAAAACTTTAATGGAATAATCTAATGTTCAGTTGTGTTACTTTAGCGTAAAGATCGATATGCTATAACATCATCATCATCATCTTTATTATAATGTGCCGAAAGAAATATTATATTCATGAGTCATATTTCTAGAAAATTTCAACATTTATATTAGTACATTCTAGATTTGTATATAAATAGGGATAGGATAAGAAATTTAAGTCAGTTGTGTAGTGGTATTTGAATAGTGAAGATATTAAGAAGTAGTAATAAGATAATTGTGTTTTAGTTATTTTAAGAAGTAGTTCACATAAGTGTTGGAAGTATTAGTGAAAGACGTTGTGTTTTATTTTGACAAACCCAATGCGCGATTTTGAAAGAGACGAAATCGTAACGATATTTTACAAACAGTATTACCTACTGGCGCCCAAACATAACGCAAACCTTGTAAATTCCCTGACCATGAAAGAGAACACCCGAAAATTGCGCAACACCTTACAAAAGAAGAAATAAATTTTAATTTACGAAATTATTTAGATTGTTATCATTTAAAATCGAAAAAAAATACTGAGCTTGCCTGCTATTCCAAAGGTTAAACTGCTAACAGTGTGGTCTTGTGCAAATCCAGCTACAAACCGTGTAGTGGTGTGTAGTTAAACATCGCACTCAAACTGAAAGTTAATACAAGTCCATAAAAAGGAGGGAAATCCAAGAGGGAAACAAAAAAACGAACCCCTGAGTTCTTAAGTGGAATTAAAGAATTCCTTCACTAAAAAGTGCAAAACTGCTAAAATCTCCGTCTCTAAGCTTATTCCAGCAAAAATAACCCAATTAACAGTAAACAAGTGAAATATAAGCTAATTAAACAAATTAAACAATTAAACTCAATTACCGGGCCAATAGCTAAGACCCGAGGAAACTACCATTAAATGATTAGTATCTGTTGGTGGCAATAGAAAAAATCAAATTACTGAAATAGTAGGCAAACCACTTCCAAAAAAATTTTAATTTATGGGTCAAATTTTGAGTAATTTTAAGTAGCTTTTATTTAAATAACTTTTCCATTGACACTGATACATATATATGATTTGACAAAAGTTGCTGGTGGTTTTCCCTGGATCATGGTCAAGTTTATATTTCACTTTTGACTAGGTAAGTTTTAAATAAGTTTTTCTAAATATTTCCTACTGGCTTGCCAAAAAATATTCACATTTGATTTGTATACAAGTCTCATTGAGACCTTTAAAAATGTTTAATAACATTTTGTTCCAAAATAAACATACGAGTATATGATTATTTTATAGGTGACACTATTAAGAAACATAGTGCTGCTCAAAATATCTTTGTGGATCAAGTCACAAGAGATCAACAGCATAATATCATAAAGCCATTTCTTTTCCAACAAAGGAGTCTGAAGCATGATGCAATGGAGAATGTTAAAGAAAACATTTAAATAACCTGTAAGTTTTTATATTTTACTAAGACTTTCACTATTTAATACTCTTTACCTCAGAGGTAAAATGGAGGTTAAATAAAATTTACAAAGTCTATTTTTCGACCAAAAAAGTTGTTTATGGCACTCAGCACTTATACTTCATGCTCTGTCAGTGACACATACACATTTTATATTTTAACTGCCATGCTCATGTTTTGTTACATGTGTAATATGTAATGTTTAATTATTGCAGTTCCCCACAAATTGAAAAGTTAAATTATAAAACCTTGTTAACCGAAAAATATTTGGTTTGGTTCAGAATGATGCTTCTGATGGGACAGATTGGGAGTATTGGTTGGACCTTCAAATGCTAAAAACTCTGAAATGAAAAGAGCTTATATTAAAAAAAAAAGATGAACATTTACTAAAAGGTATGACCAATGTAGTACAATTTTTATTTATTTTTTTTTGATTTTTCTGAAATGTTTATGCCTATATACTCATGTATATATTTTTAGCAAAGTCTGGAAATTTAAAACTACGGAGCCTTTCATAAAAAAAACAAACTGCTCTGACACAGGATTGCGAGGTGAAGACTAGCCGATTAGATATTAGCCAAATTGAAAATTTAAGTAAACAGAGTGTTCTTAAAATGACATGAAAGGTGAAGAACAGAGGTTATGAATAAATCAACTTTAAGAGCAAAGTTAAACAGTAGAAGGAATTGCACAAAATGGAAATAATACAACTTGAAATAGAACAAAAATTGAATAAATGAATGTATTTAAGTATAGCAACACTGCGTATAAACTTTAGTTTGCAAAAACTGTTCTATCTGCAGCAGAGCCGCTTAAATTGGCGTCTGACACCATATTTTCTAAATTTAATGAGAACCACTCTTTTCGGTTCTGATAATATTTAACATTATCATCTCCTGTAATAAAATATTATATTTAAGTTAACAGCAAAAAGTTAAAATTTAACACATTAATAGTCATTCAATGAAGTATATTCTCAAACCGACGGTACCAAAGTAGTTCTCAAATTGTTACATAGACACTGAATGATTTCACTGGTACCACATTTATCTATGAACCAAGCTGTTATACCTAAATATAATTACCTGGTGATTGTATTTTTATATGAGTACAGTCTATAGCACCAATCAAGTTAGGAAATCTTGCCACTTAAAAAACAGTTTTTTAGCAGCTCTATTTTGTCATTTGTATTAGGCAGTTTAATATATAAAAGCGCCAACCTAGCTGTAACATTTGATACATTTTTAATCATTGTAGATGCTGTTTATTTATGAATACCACAAAAATCAGCAGCAACAATTATGAAACTTCCTATTGCGTAGAAACGTAAAGTGACCATGCAGCAACTGTATTAAATCTGATAAGAGATGGTTCCTAAAACAAAAATGTATTGTTATTTTTATCAGTTCATGGTATATATGTCCTATCGATCAAGAATAATATATACTCAAAATGGTGTATATTATTACGTCAAAATTTGACAAATGCATCAAACTGGTGACATTTTTTTTTTGGCAGCTGTAACAGGATCGGAGTGGCTATTTTACTATTTTTTTTTTCGGTTATTTAAACAAGAAATTTGTTGAATGGTTTTTAAGCAAGTTTCACAAAGTAAATATCCTTAAGAAAGAAAAATGTTATACACAAAAATTTTAAAATCGAAGTTCCACCTTCTATCTAGACATATCGATAATTTTATATCCCGTTTGTATAAAGTTATTTAATGAAAAGTTGAAGTATTTATAATGGGTTTGGTATTTTAAATGAAATTTTAAATATGAGAGATTTTAAAAAAGTATTAAAATAATCAACAAAAACTAACTGAACATCAACTAGAACTGATATGACTACAAATAATGATTTTTTCTAATTCATTGTCTGACCAGATTCTAGTCTGTCTTTTACTAGCACTTACCCGGGGTTTCACGTGCGTATATATAAGAAAAAGAAACAATGGGTAATTAATATTTTTACTGAACAGGTTATAACATATTTAATTAATATATCCCTACATTTTGTAAGGTTCGAAAACCACTAATTCGATTTACATGCGTTTCTTTTTCATTTATTACTTTATTGTTTTTTCTACTCTGAGCCTATTTTACTGCTAATGATTAAAAAGTTATACTTTCAAAACACTTACAGTATTTTGTAGCAACTGAATTAGAGCTTTTTAACAAATTAGTGGAGTAGAATGAGTTTCATTTCCTCTTTTGTAAAATTACTACTGCCAAACATAATTTACTTTACGTATTAGTACATTCTTTAATAAGCATTGCTTTTTCATTATGTTGTTTTTAGCTAATAATTTTGAAATTGTCGAAACTATTGTACTAAAAATTTTGGATATACGTTTTAATATTGGAATTAGTAGGATGATGCTTGAAGGTACAAGTGTGCGTGCTTGTGTGTATGTATGTGTGTGTATGTTTACTTTTATAACTAAACCTATGATATTGTAATGTTTTACCTATGAAATCAATGACAATAAAAGCTTTATTTATTTATTTTATAAAGTAAATCGTTTATATTCTAAATTATTGGTAACTATTTCAGTAAAAGAAAAAAATTATACGCAATTTGTTCATAAAGTTCTGTTTTTATTATTTTTATACATTAATTAGGTATAACAATATTAGGGTAGTCTAATTGAAAATTAAAAATAAATTGTCTATTCTAATAGAATCAGAACTAAAAAAATAATATTCTTAGAAACAATGGTAAGTAGACTGTCACGATTAAAAATTTATCTTAAATTTACTATGGTTAATATGGTTAATTTTACCTTCTTTTGGCTAAGATTCACGTTTTGGGCAGCGCTATATCATTGTTATTAAGCATTTCTCATTTCTCCTTCTTATAACAGCCTGATATTCGTTGCATTTTTGAGTCCTATTGCTTTTCAAGCCATTCCAAATTTCGCTCCCTTGCAAATTTTCTTCCTAACTTAATTATTTTCTTTATCTTTCAGTAATTTGCCTATAAAAAATGCAGCTAATTAAAATTATTTCATCACTTGTAATATTAGGTCGGCAAATCTATGTCACTGTTTATATTGTTTATATTCAAATAGAATGTTATTATTTACCTTTTTATAAGATACCATTCCTTTTTTTTGTGCTGATCGTTTCAATTAAATTGTAACATTTATCCATTTTAGTTAAAGTTTCCCGAAATTTTATTAGCAGTATTTTCTAGGATTTGTTTACCTTTTGTAGGGGTTATGTGACCTTTTCATTTGACGTTTAGGCAATTGCATTCTTTTAAGCCTTTGCTTGTTGGGTTGCGATTTCTGTGGTAATTTTTGGGAGCAAATTTGGGTAAATAACTAACACCGTGTTGTTAATGGCTGAGAGAAAATTCTTATTTCCTATTTTAGGAATCAACAATGAAGTCCTATTTAATTTTGAGTCCGAAATGTCAACGACTTATTAGTTAGCAATGCCGTTTGAGTCCACTATTTTGAGCTGTCATTTCTTTTGGGGAATTGCTACTGGTGTAAGGTCCCTTTTGTCTCGCGCCCTATGTTGAGGGAAAAAGAAGCTCGTACAGCTCAGGTTTTGGGTTTTCTATAAAATGGCTAGAATTTAACTGTCAATCCTACTTTTTCCTGTGAAATTTTGCATTTCGGAGCCGAGAAATTTCCATCCTGATTTGTTGCCGCCATCCTGCGGATTTCGATGGAAAATTTCATTGTGGGTACCTCGATAGCGTTGTAGTGATTTAGTATTTTTTTGGACTAGCTATCGAGGTACACCCTGGAAACAGAGATTTTGTCGGTCCTGGGAATTATCTTCAGGAATCAGTCTAACCCCAGAAAATCGGGGTCCACTCCTTGGGACACCAACAACTTATCCACCCCTTGGGATACCAACAACTTATCCACCCCTTGGGACACCAACAACTTGTCCATCCCTAGGGCCAAGTAAACATCAAGTCCACCCCTAGGGACACAAATCTGGTCAAGTAAACAACGTATCCACCCCTTGGGATACACAAATTGGATCCACCCTTTGGGATATAAGCCAGGACTTCTTACATCAACAACAATTAGAGTATCAATATAAGCATTTCTTTATTTTTTAACATCAAAGAGTTTTATTTATCCCACCGCTTTATGTTCATTTAATTCAATTATTTTATTTTTATTATTTCGGTGGAGCAAATTATAGAGCTAGGTTGGACGCTAGCCCCGAATAACAACGTGGGGGGCTTCCGAATTTATCCGGCTGAAACTCGGTGGCGCCTATAAAAAAATTACCCACCCCTACTCAACAATTATAGGTAAAAGAGCGGGGTTAAAGCGGGGTAAAAGAAGAAAGAAAGGAAGAGAATCGGGGGAAAAGAGGCGGAGAAAAAGAAGCGAGAACAAAAAATGGAGCAAAAGAAACATAGAGACTCTTTTTAAAGTCCATTCTATCCGTTGCTGCTCCTATTTAGATCACCACAGGCTGAATCAGGTTCATACCAAAGAGACCTTCCAAAACAAAATCCTCAGAATTTGCGGAGCCCCATACTACGTAAAAATTGAAATCCACTCCTGAACCAAAGTGAACTAATCTGAAATAACCCGAACTAACCTCATTTAGCCTCATCTACAAATATCTAGCTTGATCTAGCATCCTCTATTCCCATTTACCTTTATCTAGCCTCCTCTTCACTCATCTATTCTCATCTATTCTTATCTAGCCTCATTTTGCCTAATTTAGCCTTATCTGGACTGATATTGCCCCATTTAGCATCCTCTAACCTCGTCTAGCCTGATCTAGCTTCTTCTACCCTTATCTAGTCTGATCTAGTCTTAACTAAACTTAGCTAACTTGAACTAGCCTGATCTATTCTGAACTAGCCTTAACACCCCAGGTGAGATACCCAGGTGAAACATCTCGGGTAAAATACTAACGTGAACTAACCTGAACTAACCTGAACTGCACCTGAACTGCAACTGAAATGTACCTGAACTTCATCTGAACTGCACTTGTACTGCACCTGAACTGGTGGTGAACTGCCCCTGAACTATCCTGAACTACTCCAAAACTACTCCTGAACTACTAATGAATTACTCCTGATCTACTCCTGAACTACCCACGAAATACTCCTGAACTGCTCCTGAACTACTCCTGATCTACTCCTGAATTACTCCTTAACAACTCCAGAAATAATCTAATTTGGCTTCCTCTAACCTCATCTAGTAGCCTCATCTCAGTGGATGTACACCCTCAATTTTAATTGTTAACGTTATAATTGTTGATCTGTGAATTTTTTACATATATCTAAAATTCTTTTAAAGCTTTTCTTAAAATCCCTGAGTGCTGGGTGGCCTTAAAAGTGCATAGTGATTTTTAAATTAATAAAATTTTTATAAAAAAATTGAACCGACTTCTAAAAGTGCACTAAAAAGTGAAAAATAACCATAATTTTTTATATGAAATTGAACTTTTTGAAGTCGGCGCCAAACTAATACATGACAAAATGTAATTTGCATAAACAGATTTAAAATACTTTTTTTGTAATTGCTTTCTTACCATAATTTAGAAATAATTTGGCGCCGACTTCAAGAAGTTCAATTTCATATAAAAAATTATGGTTATTTTTCACTTTTTAGTGCACTTTTAGAAGTCGGTTCAATTTTTTTTATAAAAATTTTATTTTTCTATTTTTAGTTTTAGAATTCATTATGATATTCATAAATTATTTGAACTAAGAACCAATCGAAATTAGTGTACTTCGCAATGACTCCAAAGTGGCAAAAAAATACAAATTTTATCCAAAGTTGTAAATCACCCTAATACAACCACTAAAAATTCTTTAGTTCTTAGAGTTTTCCAAATACCAATCAAATTGGGTTAAACGAATATTTAGTCTGTCATAGAAAATCTTAAATTTCAATTTCAAATTAATTTTGGATTGGTAATATAGGCCCCAACACCTTCTAATATCGATATTTAAAGAAAATAAATTAATTTTTTATCCACCATATTAGATACACCATATTAAATTTTTTAAAAATAATTTTAGATTCGTCATGTGTGACCCCGGAACTCTCCCGTACCAATTTTGGTTAAAATCGGACAAAATTGATTTTTTTTTGTTCGCCGTATTGAATTTTTTAAAAATAATTTCTAATTCTTTATGTGCGGCTCCAAAAACTTCCCCATACCAATTTTGGAGAAAATCGGACAAAATTGATTTTTTCGTCCGCCATATTGGATCCGCCATATTGAATTTTTTAAAAATTATTTTAGATTCGTCATATGCGACTCCGAAAACTCCCCGGTACCAATTTTGGAGAAAATCGAACAAAAAAGATTTTTTTGTCGGCCATATTGGATCCGCCATATTGAATTTTTTTAAAATTATTTTATATTCGTCATGTGCGACCCCAAAAACTCCCCTGTACCAATTTTGGAGAAAATCCGACAAAATTGATTTTTTTCGTCCGCCATATTGGATCCGCCATATTGAATTTTTTTAAAATAATATCATATTCGTTATGTGCAACCTCGAAAACTCCCCCATACCAATTTTAGAGAAAATCGGACTAAATTAAATTTTTTTGTCCGCCATATTGGGTTCGCCATTTTGAATTTTTTAAAAGTAATTTCATATTCGTTGGGTACAACCTCGAAAATTCCTCCATACCAATTTTGGAGAAAATTGGACAAAATTAATTTTTTTGGTCGCCATATTGTAAGCGCCATCTTGGATTTTACTGCACCAATTTCATCTAAAAAAATATGGGACCACCGCAGCAACTTCCTTTACATAGCGTAAAAAATTTCATTCAAATCGGTGCAGCCGTTCCGGAGTAATCGGTGTACATACATAAAAAAAAAAAAAAATACATAGTCGACGAATTGAGAACCTCCTTCTTTTAGAAGTCGGTTAAAAAGAAAATTCCTTTTTTAACTTTAGTGGATGTACACAATTAAAATAAATCGTTTACGTTATAATTGTTAAATTATGAATTTTTTACAAATACTTAAGACACTTTTGAAACTTTTCTTAAAATCCTTGAGTGCTGGGTGGCCTTAAAAATGCATAGTGAATTTTAAAATAACAAGGAAACGTCTTTTTTTTTAACATCAGTGGATTTACACCTTTAAGATAAATTGTTAGCGTAATAATTGTTGAACTGTGAATTTTCTTCAGATAGTTAAGACATTTCCAAAGCTTTTCTTAAAATCCCTGAGTGCTGAGTGGCCTCAAAAATGCATAGTCAATTTTAAAATAACAAGAAAATGTTTTTTTTTAACTTCAGTGGATGTACACACCCTTAAGATAATTTGTTAGCGTTACAATTGTTGAACTGTGAATTTTTTGCAGATACCTAACACACTTTTAAAGATTCTTTTAAAATCCCTGAATGCTGGGTGGCCTTAAAAGTGCATAGTGATTTTTTAAATTAACAAGAAAATTTCTTTTTTTAACGTCAGTGGATGTAATTTTTTGAAAATTTTATTTAGGTGTAAGTTTGTAACCAAATTCTGAAAAAAAAAAAAAATGTTTTATCGGAAATCATTGTAAATATAATGGAAGAAAATAAAAATTACTAGAAAATAAATGGTTGTTTTATTTTACGTACAAGACCTTAATCACAAAAAAAAAATGCAAAAATCTCCATCAAAACAAAGGAAAGTTTAATAGTTGAAAAGATTCAAAACATAGTTGAGAATAGATATCAATATAGGTTAGTTCAGGTTAGTTCAGGTTAGTTCAGGTTAGTTCAGGTTAGTTCAGGTTAGTTCAGGTTAGTTCAGGTTAGTTCAGGTTAGTTCAGGTTAGTTCAGGTTAGTTCAGGTTAGTTCAGGTTAGTTCAGGTTAGTTCAGGTTAGTTCAGGTTAGTTCAGGTTAGTTCAGGTTAGTTCAGGTTAGTTCAGGTTAGTTCAGGTTAGTTCAGGTTAGTTCAGGTTAGTTCAGGTTAGTTCAGGTTAGTTCAGGTTAGTTCAGGTTAGTTCAGGTTAGTTCAGGTTAGTTCAGGTTAGTTCAGGTTAGTTCAGGTTAGTTCAGGTTAGTTCAGGTTAGTTCAGGTTAGTTCAGGTTAGTTCAGGTTAGTTCAGGTTAGTTCAGGTTAGTTCAGGTTAGTTCAGGTTAGTTCAGGTTAGTTCAGGTTAGTTCAGGTTAGTTCAGGTTAGTTCAGGTTAGTTCAGGTTAGTTCAGGTTAGTTCAGGTTAGTTCAGGTTAGTTCAGGTTAGTTCAGGTTAGTTCAGGTTAGTTCAGGTTAGTTCAGGTTAGTTCAGGTTAGTTCAGGTTAGTTCAGGTTAGTTCAGGTTAGTTCAGGTTAGTTCAGGTTAGTTCAGGTTAGTTCAGGTTAGTTCAGGTTAGTTCAGGTTAGTTCAGGTTAGTTCAGGTTAGTTCAGGTTAGTTCAGGTTAGTTCAGGTTAGTTCAGGTTAGTTCAGGTTAGTTCAGGTTAGTTCAGGTTAGTTCAGGTTAGTTCAGGTTAGTTCAGGTTAGTTCAGGTTAGTTCAGGTTAGTTCAGGTTAGTTCAGGTTAGTTCAGGTTAGTTCAGGTTAGTTCAGGTTAGTTCAGGTTAGTTCAGGTTAGTTCAGGTTAGTTCAGGTTAGTTCAGGTTAGTTCAGGTTAGTTCAGGTTAGTTCAGGTTAGTTCAGGTTAGTTCAGGTTAGTTCAGGTTAGTTCAGGTTAGTTCAGGTTAGTTCAGGTTAGTTCAGGTTAGTTCAGGTTAGTTCAGGTTAGTTCAGGTTAGTTCAGGTTAGTTCAGGTTAGTTCAGGTTAGTTCAGGTTAGTTCAGGTTAGTTCAGGTTAGTTCAGGTTAGTTCAGGTTAGTTCAGGTTAGTTCAGGTTAGTTCAGGTTAGTTCAGGTTAGTTCAGGTTAGTTCAGGTTAGTTCAGGTTAGTTCAGGTTAGTTCAGGTTAGTTCAGGTTAGTTCAGGTTAGTTCAGGTTAGTTCAGGTTAGTTCAGGTTAGTTCAGGTTAGTTCAGGTTAGTTCAGGTTAGTTCAGGTTAGTTCAGGTTAGTTCAGGTTAGTTCAGGTTAGTTCAGGTTAGTTCAGGTTAGTTCAGGTTAGTTCAGGTTAGTTCAGGTTAGTTCAGGTTAGTTCAGGTTAGTTCAGGTTAGTTCAGGTTAGTTCAGGTTAGTTCAGGTTAGTTCAGGTTAGTTCAGGTTAGTTCAGGTTAGTTCAGGTTAGTTCAGGTTAGTTCAGGTTAGTTCAGGTTAGTTCAGGTTAGTTCAGGTTAGTTCAGGTTAGTTCAGGTTAGTTCAGGTTAGTTCAGGTTAGTTCAGGTTAGTTCAGGTTAGTTCAGGTTAGTTCAGGTTAGTTCAGGTTAGTTCAGGTTAGTTCAGGTTAGTTCAGGTTAGTTCAGGTTAGTTCAGGTTAGTTCAGGTTAGTTCAGGTTAGTTCAGGTTAGTTCAGGTTAGTTCAGGTTAGTTCAGGTTAGTTCAGGTTAGTTCAGGTTAGTTCAGGTTAGTTCAGGTTAGTTCAGGTTAGTTCAGGTTAGTTCAGGTTAGTTCAGGTTAGTTCAGGTTAGTTCAGGTTAGTTCAGGTTAGTTCAGGTTAGTTCAGGTTAGTTCAGGTTAGTTCAGGTTAGTTCAGGTTAGTTCAGGTTAGTTCAGGTTAGTTCAGGTTAGTTCAGGTTAGTTCAGGTTAGTTCAGGTTAGTTCAGGTTAGTTCAGGTTAGTTCAGGTTAGTTCAGGTTAGTTCAGGTTAGTTCAGGTTAGTTCAGGTTAGTTCAGGTTAGTTCAGGTTAGTTCAGGTTAGTTCAGGTTAGTTCAGGTTAGTTCAGGTTAGTTCAGGTTAGTTCAGGTTAGTTCAGGTTAGTTCAGGTTAGTTCAGGTTAGTTCAGGTTAGTTCAGGTTAGTTCAGGTTAGTTCAGGTTAGTTCAGGTTAGTTCAGGTTAGTTCAGGTTAGTTCAGGTTAGTTCAGGTTAGTTCAGGTTAGTTCAGGTTAGTTCAGGTTAGTTCAGGTTAGTTCAGGTTAGTTCAGGTTAGTTCAGGTTAGTTCAGGTTAGTTCAGGTTAGTTCAGGTTAGTTCAGGTTAGTTCAGGTTAGTTCAGGTTAGTTCAGGTTAGTTCAGGTTAGTTCAGGTTAGTTCAGGTTAGTTCAGGTTAGTTCAGGTTAGTTCAGGTTAGTTCAGGTTAGTTCAGGTTAGTTCAGGTTAGTTCAGGTTAGTTCAGGTTAGTTCAGGTTAGTTCAGGTTAGTTCAGGTTAGTTCAGGTTAGTTCAGGTTAGTTCAGGTTAGTTCAGGTTAGTTCAGGTTAGTTCAGGTTAGTTCAGGTTAGTTCAGGTTAGTTCAGGTTAGTTCAGGTTAGTTCAGGTTAGTTCAGGTTAGTTCAGGTTAGTTCAGGTTAGTTCAGGTTAGTTCAGGTTAGTTCAGGTTAGTTCAGGTTAGTTCAGGTTAGTTCAGGTTAGTTCAGGTTAGTTCAGGTTAGTTCAGGTTAGTTCAGGTTAGTTCAGGTTAGTTCAGGTTAGTTCAGGTTAGTTCAGGTTAGTTCAGGTTAGTTCAGGTTAGTTCAGGTTAGTTCAGGTTAGTTCAGGTTAGTTCAGGTTAGTTCAGGTTAGTTCAGGTTAGTTCAGGTTAGTTCAGGTTAGTTCAGGTTAGTTCAGGTTAGTTCAGGTTAGTTCAGGTTAGTTCAGGTTAGTTCAGGTTAGTTCAGGTTAGTTCAGGTTAGTTCAGGTTAGTTCAGGTTAGTTCAGGTTAGTTCAGGTTAGTTCAGGTTAGTTCAGGTTAGTTCAGGTTAGTTCAGGTTAGTTCAGGTTAGTTCAGGTTAGTTCAGGTTAGTTCAGGTTAGTTCAGGTTAGTTCAGGTTAGTTCAGGTTAGTTCAGGTTAGTTCAGGTTAGTTCAGGTTAGTTCAGGTTAGTTCAGGTTAGTTCAGGTTAGTTCAGGTTAGTTCAGGTTAGTTCAGGTTAGTTCAGGTTAGTTCAGGTTAGTTCAGGTTAGTTCAGGTTAGTTCAGGTTAGTTCAGGTTAGTTCAGGTTAGTTCAGGTTAGTTCAGGTTAGTTCAGGTTAGTTCAGGTTAGTTCAGGTTAGTTCAGGTTAGTTCAGGTTAGTTCAGGTTAGTTCAGGTTAGTTCAGGTTAGTTCAGGTTAGTTCAGGTTAGTTCAGGTTAGTTCAGGTTAGTTCAGGTTAGTTCAGGTTAGTTCAGGTTAGTTCAGGTTAGTTCAGGTTAGTTCAGGTTAGTTCAGGTTAGTTCAGGTTAGTTCAGGTTAGTTCAGGTTAGTTCAGGTTAGTTCAGGTTAGTTCAGGTTAGTTCAGGTTAGTTCAGGTTAGTTCAGGTTAGTTCAGGTTAGTTCAGGTTAGTTCAGGTTAGTTCAGGTTAGTTCAGGTTAGTTCAGGTTAGTTCAGGTTAGTTCAGGTTAGTTCAGGTTAGTTCAGGTTAGTTCAGGTTAGTTCAGGTTAGTTCAGGTTAGTTCAGGTTAGTTCAGGTTAGTTCAGGTTAGTTCAGGTTAGTTCAGGTTAGTTCAGGTTAGTTCAGGTTAGTTCAGGTTAGTTCAGGTTAGTTCAGGTTAGTTCAGGTTAGTTCAGGTTAGTTCAGGTTAGTTCAGGTTAGTTCAGGTTAGTTCAGGTTAGTTCAGGTTAGTTCAGGTTAGTTCAGGTTAGTTCAGGTTAGTTCAGGTTAGTTCAGGTTAGTTCAGGTTAGTTCAGGTTAGTTCAGGTTAGTTCAGGTTAGTTCAGGTTAGTTCAGGTTAGTTCAGGTTAGTTCAGGTTAGTTCAGGTTAGTTCAGGTTAGTTCAGGTTAGTTCAGGTTAGTTCAGGTTAGTTCAGGTTAGTTCAGGTTAGTTCAGGTTAGTTCAGGTTAGTTCAGGTTAGTTCAGGTTAGTTCAGGTTAGTTCAGGTTAGTTCAGGTTAGTTCAGGTTAGTTCAGGTTAGTTCAGGTTAGTTCAGGTTAGTTCAGGTTAGTTCAGGTTAGTTCAGGTTAGTTCAGGTTAGTTCAGGTTAGTTCAGGTTAGTTCAGGTTAGTTCAGGTTAGTTCAGGTTAGTTCAGGTTAGTTCAGGTTAGTTCAGGTTAGTTCAGGTTAGTTCAGGTTAGTTCAGGTTAGTTCAGGTTAGTTCAGGTTAGTTCAGGTTAGTTCAGGTTAGTTCAGGTTAGTTCAGGTTAGTTCAGGTTAGTTCAGGTTAGTTCAGGTTAGTTCAGGTTAGTTCAGGTTAGTTCAGGTTAGTTCAGGTTAGTTCAGGTTAGTTCAGGTTAGTTCAGGTTAGTTCAGGTTAGTTCAGGTTAGTTCAGGTTAGTTCAGGTTAGTTCAGGTTAGTTCAGGTTAGTTCAGGTTAGTTCAGGTTAGTTCAGGTTAGTTCAGGTTAGTTCAGGTTAGTTCAGGTTAGTTCAGGTTAGTTCAGGTTAGTTCAGGTTAGTTCAGGTTAGTTCAGGTTAGTTCAGGTTAGTTCAGGTTAGTTCAGGTTAGTTCAGGTTAGTTCAGGTTAGTTCAGGTTAGTTCAGGTTAGTTCAGGTTAGTTCAGGTTAGTTCAGGTTAGTTCAGGTTAGTTCAGGTTAGTTCAGGTTAGTTCAGGTTAGTTCAGGTTAGTTCAGGTTAGTTCAGGTTAGTTCAGGTTAGTTCAGGTTAGTTCAGGTTAGTTCAGGTTAGTTCAGGTTAGTTCAGGTTAGTTCAGGTTAGTTCAGGTTAGTTCAGGTTAGTTCAGGTTAGTTCAGGTTAGTTCAGGTTAGTTCAGGTTAGTTCAGGTTAGTTCAGGTTAGTTCAGGTTAGTTCAGGTTAGTTCAGGTTAGTTCAGGTTAGTTCAGGTTAGTTCAGGTTAGTTCAGGTTAGTTCAGGTTAGTTCAGGTTAGTTCAGGTTAGTTCAGGTTAGTTCAGGTTAGTTCAGGTTAGTTCAGGTTAGTTCAGGTTAGTTCAGGTTAGTTCAGGTTAGTTCAGGTTAGTTCAGGTTAGTTCAGGTTAGTTCAGGTTAGTTCAGGTTAGTTCAGGTTAGTTCAGGTTAGTTCAGGTTAGTTCAGGTTAGTTCAGGTTAGTTCAGGTTAGTTCAGGTTAGTTCAGGTTAGTTCAGGTTAGTTCAGGTTAGTTCAGGTTAGTTCAGGTTAGTTCAGGTTAGTTCAGGTTAGTTCAGGTTAGTTCAGGTTAGTTCAGGTTAGTTCAGGTTAGTTCAGGTTAGTTCAGGTTAGTTCAGGTTAGTTCAGGTTAGTTCAGGTTAGTTCAGGTTAGTTCAGGTTAGTTCAGGTTAGTTCAGGTTAGTTCAGGTTAGTTCAGGTTAGTTCAGGTTAGTTCAGGTTAGTTCAGGTTAGTTCAGGTTAGTTCAGGTTAGTTCAGGTTAGTTCAGGTTAGTTCAGGTTAGTTCAGGTTAGTTCAGGTTAGTTCAGGTTAGTTCAGGTTAGTTCAGGTTAGTTCAGGTTAGTTCAGGTTAGTTCAGGTTAGTTCAGGTTAGTTCAGGTTAGTTCAGGTTAGTTCAGGTTAGTTCAGGTTAGTTCAGGTTAGTTCAGGTTAGTTCAGGTTAGTTCAGGTTAGTTCAGGTTAGTTCAGGTTAGTTCAGGTTAGTTCAGGTTAGTTCAGGTTAGTTCAGGTTAGTTCAGGTTAGTTCAGGTTAGTTCAGGTTAGTTCAGGTTAGTTCAGGTTAGTTCAGGTTAGTTCAGGTTAGTTCAGGTTAGTTCAGGTTAGTTCAGGTTAGTTCAGGTTAGTTCAGGTTAGTTCAGGTTAGTTCAGGTTAGTTCAGGTTAGTTCAGGTTAGTTCAGGTTAGTTCAGGTTAGTTCAGGTTAGTTCAGGTTAGTTCAGGTTAGTTCAGGTTAGTTCAGGTTAGTTCAGGTTAGTTCAGGTTAGTTCAGGTTAGTTCAGGTTAGTTCAGGTTAGTTCAGGTTAGTTCAGGTTAGTTCAGGTTAGTTCAGGTTAGTTCAGGTTAGTTCAGGTTAGTTCAGGTTAGTTCAGGTTAGTTCAGGTTAGTTCAGGTTAGTTCAGGTTAGTTCAGGTTAGTTCAGGTTAGTTCAGGTTAGTTCAGGTTAGTTCAGGTTAGTTCAGGTTAGTTCAGGTTAGTTCAGGTTAGTTCAGGTTAGTTCAGGTTAGTTCAGGTTAGTTCAGGTTAGTTCAGGTTAGTTCAGGTTAGTTCAGGTTAGTTCAGGTTAGTTCAGGTTAGTTCAGGTTAGTTCAGGTTAGTTCAGGTTAGTTCAGGTTAGTTCAGGTTAGTTCAGGTTAGTTCAGGTTAGTTCAGGTTAGTTCAGGTTAGTTCAGGTTAGTTCAGGTTAGTTCAGGTTAGTTCAGGTTAGTTCAGGTTAGTTCAGGTTAGTTCAGGTTAGTTCAGGTTAGTTCAGGTTAGTTCAGGTTAGTTCAGGTTAGTTCAGGTTAGTTCAGGTTAGTTCAGGTTAGTTCAGGTTAGTTCAGGTTAGTTCAGGTTAGTTCAGGTTAGTTCAGGTTAGTTCAGGTTAGTTCAGGTTAGTTCAGGTTAGTTCAGGTTAGTTCAGGTTAGTTCAGGTTAGTTCAGGTTAGTTCAGGTTAGTTCAGGTTAGTTCAGGTTAGTTCAGGTTAGTTCAGGTTAGTTCAGGTTAGTTCAGGTTAGTTCAGGTTAGTTCAGGTTAGTTCAGGTTAGTTCAGGTTAGTTCAGGTTAGTTCAGGTTAGTTCAGGTTAGTTCAGGTTAGTTCAGGTTAGTTCAGGTTAGTTCAGGTTAGTTCAGGTTAGTTCAGGTTAGTTCAGGTTAGTTCAGGTTAGTTCAGGTTAGTTCAGGTTAGTTCAGGTTAGTTCAGGTTAGTTCAGGTTAGTTCAGGTTAGTTCAGGTTAGTTCAGGTTAGTTCAGGTTAGTTCAGGTTAGTTCAGGTTAGTTCAGGTTAGTTCAGGTTAGTTCAGGTTAGTTCAGGTTAGTTCAGGTTAGTTCAGGTTAGTTCAGGTTAGTTCAGGTTAGTTCAGGTTAGTTCAGGTTAGTTCAGGTTAGTTCAGGTTAGTTCAGGTTAGTTCAGGTTAGTTCAGGTTAGTTCAGGTTAGTTCAGGTTAGTTCAGGTTAGTTCAGGTTAGTTCAGGTTAGTTCAGGTTAGTTCAGGTTAGTTCAGGTTAGTTCAGGTTAGTTCAGGTTAGTTCAGGTTAGTTCAGGTTAGTTCAGGTTAGTTCAGGTTAGTTCAGGTTAGTTCAGGTTAGTTCAGGTTAGTTCAGGTTAGTTCAGGTTAGTTCAGGTTAGTTCAGGTTAGTTCAGGTTAGTTCAGGTTAGTTCAGGTTAGTTCAGGTTAGTTCAGGTTAGTTCAGGTTAGTTCAGGTTAGTTCAGGTTAGTTCAGGTTAGTTCAGGTTAGTTCAGGTTAGTTCAGGTTAGTTCAGGTTAGTTCAGGTTAGTTCAGGTTAGTTCAGGTTAGTTCAGGTTAGTTCAGGTTAGTTCAGGTTAGTTCAGGTTAGTTCAGGTTAGTTCAGGTTAGTTCAGGTTAGTTCAGGTTAGTTCAGGTTAGTTCAGGTTAGTTCAGGTTAGTTCAGGTTAGTTCAGGTTAGTTCAGGTTAGTTCAGGTTAGTTCAGGTTAGTTCAGGTTAGTTCAGGTTAGTTCAGGTTAGTTCAGGTTAGTTCAGGTTAGTTCAGGTTAGTTCAGGTTAGTTCAGGTTAGTTCAGGTTAGTTCAGGTTAGTTCAGGTTAGTTCAGGTTAGTTCAGGTTAGTTCAGGTTAGTTCAGGTTAGTTCAGGTTAGTTCAGGTTAGTTCAGGTTAGTTCAGGTTAGTTCAGGTTAGTTCAGGTTAGTTCAGGTTAGTTCAGGTTAGTTCAGGTTAGTTCAGGTTAGTTCAGGTTAGTTCAGGTTAGTTCAGGTTAGTTCAGGTTAGTTCAGGTTAGTTCAGGTTAGTTCAGGTTAGTTCAGGTTAGTTCAGGTTAGTTCAGGTTAGTTCAGGTTAGTTCAGGTTAGTTCAGGTTAGTTCAGGTTAGTTCAGGTTAGTTCAGGTTAGTTCAGGTTAGTTCAGGTTAGTTCAGGTTAGTTCAGGTTAGTTCAGGTTAGTTCAGGTTAGTTCAGGTTAGTTCAGGTTAGTTCAGGTTAGTTCAGGTTAGTTCAGGTTAGTTCAGGTTAGTTCAGGTTAGTTCAGGTTAGTTCAGGTTAGTTCAGGTTAGTTCAGGTTAGTTCAGGTTAGTTCAGGTTAGTTCAGGTTAGTTCAGGTTAGTTCAGGTTAGTTCAGGTTAGTTCAGGTTAGTTCAGGTTAGTTCAGGTTAGTTCAGGTTAGTTCAGGTTAGTTCAGGTTAGTTCAGGTTAGTTCAGGTTAGTTCAGGTTAGTTCAGGTTAGTTCAGGTTAGTTCAGGTTAGTTCAGGTTAGTTCAGGTTAGTTCAGGTTAGTTCAGGTTAGTTCAGGTTAGTTCAGGTTAGTTCAGGTTAGTTCAGGTTAGTTCAGGTTAGTTCAGGTTAGTTCAGGTTAGTTCAGGTTAGTTCAGGTTAGTTCAGGTTAGTTCAGGTTAGTTCAGGTTAGTTCAGGTTAGTTCAGGTTAGTTCAGGTTAGTTCAGGTTAGTTCAGGTTAGTTCAGGTTAGTTCAGGTTAGTTCAGGTTAGTTCAGGTTAGTTCAGGTTAGTTCAGGTTAGTTCAGGTTAGTTCAGGTTAGTTCAGGTTAGTTCAGGTTAGTTCAGGTTAGTTCAGGTTAGTTCAGGTTAGTTCAGGTTAGTTCAGGTTAGTTCAGGTTAGTTCAGGTTAGTTCAGGTTAGTTCAGGTTAGTTCAGGTTAGTTCAGGTTAGTTCAGGTTAGTTCAGGTTAGTTCAGGTTAGTTCAGGTTAGTTCAGGTTAGTTCAGGTTAGTTCAGGTTAGTTCAGGTTAGTTCAGGTTAGTTCAGGTTAGTTCAGGTTAGTTCAGGTTAGTTCAGGTTAGTTCAGGTTAGTTCAGGTTAGTTCAGGTTAGTTCAGGTTAGTTCAGGTTAGTTCAGGTTAGTTCAGGTTAGTTCAGGTTAGTTCAGGTTAGTTCAGGTTAGTTCAGGTTAGTTCAGGTTAGTTCAGGTTAGTTCAGGTTAGTTCAGGTTAGTTCAGGTTAGTTCAGGTTAGTTCAGGTTAGTTCAGGTTAGTTCAGGTTAGTTCAGGTTAGTTCAGGTTAGTTCAGGTTAGTTCAGGTTAGTTCAGGTTAGTTCAGGTTAGTTCAGGTTAGTTCAGGTTAGTTCAGGTTAGTTCAGGTTAGTTCAGGTTAGTTCAGGTTAGTTCAGGTTAGTTCAGGTTAGTTCAGGTTAGTTCAGGTTAGTTCAGGTTAGTTCAGGTTAGTTCAGTTAGTTCAGGTTAGTTCAGGTTAGTTCAGGTTAGTTCAGGTTAGTTCAGGTTAGTTCAGGTTAGTTCAGGTTAGTTCAGGTTAGTTCAGGTTAGTTCAGGTTAGTTCAGGTTAGTTCAGGTTAGTTCAGGTTAGTTCAGGTTAGTTCAGGTTAGTTCAGGTTAGTTCAGGTTAGTTCAGGTTAGTTCAGGTTAGTTCAGGTTAGTTCAGGTTAGTTCAGGTTAGTTCAGGTTAGTTCAGGTTAGTTCAGGTTAGTTCAGGTTAGTTCAGGTTAGTTCAGGTTAGTTCAGGTTAGTTCAGGTTAGTTCAGGTTAGTTCAGGTTAGTTCAGGTTAGTTCAGGTTAGTTCAGGTTAGTTCAGGTTAGTTCAGGTTAGTTCAGGTTAGTTCAGGTTAGTTCAGGTTAGTTCAGGTTAGTTCAGGTTAGTTCAGGTTAGTTCAGGTTAGTTCAGGTTAGTTCAGGTTAGTTCAGGTTAGTTCAGGTTAGTTCAGGTTAGTTCAGGTTAGTTCAGGTTAGTTCAGGTTAGTTCAGGTTAGTTCAGGTTAGTTCAGGTTAGTTCAGGTTAGTTCAGGTTAGTTCAGGTTAGTTCAGGTTAGTTCAGGTTAGTTCAGGTTAGTTCAGGTTAGTTCAGGTTAGTTCAGGTTAGTTCAGGTTAGTTCAGGTTAGTTCAGGTTAGTTCAGGTTAGTTCAGGTTAGTTCAGGTTAGTTCAGGTTAGTTCAGGTTAGTTCAGGTTAGTTCAGGTTAGTTCAGGTTAGTTCAGGTTAGTTCAGGTTAGTTCAGGTTAGTTCAGGTTAGTTCAGGTTAGTTCAGGTTAGTTCAGGTTAGTTCAGGTTAGTTCAGGTTAGTTCAGGTTAGTTCAGGTTAGTTCAGGTTAGTTCAGGTTAGTTCAGGTTAGTTCAGGTTAGTTCAGGTTAGTTCAGGTTAGTTCAGGTTAGTTCAGGTTAGTTCAGGTTAGTTCAGGTTAGTTCAGGTTAGTTCAGGTTAGTTCAGGTTAGTTCAGGTTAGTTCAGGTTAGTTCAGGTTAGTTCAGGTTAGTTCAGGTTAGTTCAGGTTAGTTCAGGTTAGTTCAGGTTAGTTCAGGTTAGTTCAGGTTAGTTCAGGTTAGTTCAGGTTAGTTCAGGTTAGTTCAGGTTAGTTCAGGTTAGTTCAGGTTAGTTCAGGTTAGTTCAGGTTAGTTCAGGTTAGTTCAGGTTAGTTCAGGTTAGTTCAGGTTAGTTCAGGTTAGTTCAGGTTAGTTCAGGTTAGTTCAGGTTAGTTCAGGTTAGTTCAGGTTAGTTCAGGTTAGTTCAGGTTAGTTCAGGTTAGTTCAGGTTAGTTCAGGTTAGTTCAGGTTAGTTCAGGTTAGTTCAGGTTAGTTCAGGTTAGTTCAGGTTAGTTCAGGTTAGTTCAGGTTAGTTCAGGTTAGTTCAGGTTAGTTCAGGTTAGTTCAGGTTAGTTCAGGTTAGTTCAGGTTAGTTCAGGTTAGTTCAGGTTAGTTCAGGTTAGTTCAGGTTAGTTCAGGTTAGTTCAGGTTAGTTCAGGTTAGTTCAGGTTAGTTCAGGTTAGTTCAGGTTAGTTCAGGTTAGTTCAGGTTAGTTCAGGTTAGTTCAGGTTAGTTCAGGTTAGTTCAGGTTAGTTCAGGTTAGTTCAGGTTAGTTCAGGTTAGTTCAGGTTAGTTCAGGTTAGTTCAGGTTAGTTCAGGTTAGTTCAGGTTAGTTCAGGTTAGTTCAGGTTAGTTCAGGTTAGTTCAGGTTAGTTCAGGTTAGTTCAGGTTAGTTCAGGTTAGTTCAGGTTAGTTCAGGTTAGTTCAGGTTAGTTCAGGTTAGTTCAGGTTAGTTCAGGTTAGTTCAGGTTAGTTCAGGTTAGTTCAGGTTAGTTCAGGTTAGTTCAGGTTAGTTCAGGTTAGTTCAGGTTAGTTCAGGTTAGTTCAGGTTAGTTCAGGTTAGTTCAGGTTAGTTCAGGTTAGTTCAGGTTAGTTCAGGTTAGTTCAGGTTAGTTCAGGTTAGTTCAGGTTAGTTCAGGTTAGTTCAGGTTAGTTCAGGTTAGTTCAGGTTAGTTCAGGTTAGTTCAGGTTAGTTCAGGTTAGTTCAGGTTAGTTCAGGTTAGTTCAGGTTAGTTCAGGTTAGTTCAGGTTAGTTCAGGTTAGTTCAGGTTAGTTCAGGTTAGTTCAGGTTAGTTCAGGTTAGTTCAGGTTAGTTCAGGTTAGTTCAGGTTAGTTCAGGTTAGTTCAGGTTAGTTCAGGTTAGTTCAGGTTAGTTCAGGTTAGTTCAGGTTAGTTCAGGTTAGTTCAGGTTAGTTCAGGTTAGTTCAGGTTAGTTCAGGTTAGTTCAGGTTAGTTCAGGTTAGTTCAGGTTAGTTCAGGTTAGTTCAGGTTAGTTCAGGTTAGTTCAGGTTAGTTCAGGTTAGTTCAGGTTAGTTCAGGTTAGTTCAGGTTAGTTCAGGTTAGTTCAGGTTAGTTCAGGTTAGTTCAGGTTAGTTCAGGTTAGTTCAGGTTAGTTCAGGTTAGTTCAGGTTAGTTCAGGTTAGTTCAGGTTAGTTCAGGTTAGTTCAGGTTAGTTCAGGTTAGTTCAGGTTAGTTCAGGTTAGTTCAGGTTAGTTCAGGTTAGTTCAGGTTAGTTCAGGTTAGTTCAGGTTAGTTCAGGTTAGTTCAGGTTAGTTCAGGTTAGTTCAGGTTAGTTCAGGTTAGTTCAGGTTAGTTCAGGTTAGTTCAGGTTAGTTCAGGTTAGTTCAGGTTAGTTCAGGTTAGTTCAGGTTAGTTCAGGTTAGTTCAGGTTAGTTCAGGTTAGTTCAGGTTAGTTCAGGTTAGTTCAGGTTAGTTCAGGTTAGTTCAGGTTAGTTCAGGTTAGTTCAGGTTAGTTCAGGTTAGTTCAGGTTAGTTCAGGTTAGTTCAGGTTAGTTCTGGTTAGTTCAGGTTAGTTCAGGTTAGTTCAGGTTAGTTCAGGTTAGTTCAGGTTAGTTCAGGTTAGTTCAGGTTAGTTCAGGTTAGTTCAGGTTAGTTCAGGTTAGTTCAGGTTAGTTCAGGTTAGTTCAGGTTAGTTCAGGTTAGTTCAGGTTAGTTCAGGTTAGTTCAGGTTAGTTCAGGTTAGTTCAGGTTAGTTCAGGTTAGTTCAGGTTAGTTCAGGTTAGTTCAGGTTAGTTCAGGTTAGTTCAGGTTAGTTCAGGTTAGTTCAGGTTAGTTCAGGTTAGTTCAGGTTAGTTCAGGTTAGTTCAGGTTAGTTCAGGTTAGTTCAGGTTAGTTCAGGTTAGTTCAGGTTAGTTCAGGTTAGTTCAGGTTAGTTCAGGTTAGTTCAGGTTAGTTCAGGTTAGTTCAGGTTAGTTCAGGTTAGTTCAGGTTAGTTCAGGTTAGTTCAGGTTAGTTCAGGTTAGTTCAGGTTAGTTCAGGTTAGTTCAGGTTAGTTCAGGTTAGTTCAGGTTAGTTCAGGTTAGTTCAGGTTAGTTCAGGTTAGTTCAGGTTAGTTCAGGTTAGTTCAGGTTAGTTCAGGTTAGTTCAGGTTAGTTCAGGTTAGTTCAGGTTAGTTCAGGTTAGTTCAGGTTAGTTCAGGTTAGTTCAGGTTAGTTCAGGTTAGTTCAGGTTAGTTCAGGTTAGTTCAGGTTAGTTCAGGTTAGTTCAGGTTAGTTCAGGTTAGTTCAGGTTAGTTCAGGTTAGTTCAGGTTAGTTCAGGTTAGTTCAGGTTAGTTCAGGTTAGTTCAGGTTAGTTCAGGTTAGTTCAGGTTAGTTCAGGTTAGTTCAGGTTAGTTCAGGTTAGTTCAGGTTAGTTCAGGTTAGTTCAGGTTAGTTCAGGTTAGTTCAGGTTAGTTCAGGTTAGTTCAGGTTAGTTCAGGTTAGTTCAGGTTAGTTCAGGTTAGTTCAGGTTAGTTCAGGTTAGTTCAGGTTAGTTCAGGTTAGTTCAGGTTAGTTCAGGTTAGTTCAGGTTAGTTCAGGTTAGTTCAGGTTAGTTCAGGTTAGTTCAGGTTAGTTCAGGTTAGTTCAGGTTAGTTCAGGTTAGTTCAGGTTAGTTCAGGTTAGTTCAGGTTAGTTCAGGTTAGTTCAGGTTAGTTCAGGTTAGTTCAGGTTAGTTCAGGTTAGTTCAGGTTAGTTCAGGTTAGTTCAGGTTAGTTCAGGTTAGTTCAGGTTAGTTCAGGTTAGTTCAGGTTAGTTCAGGTTAGTTCAGGTTAGTTCAGGTTAGTTCAGGTTAGTTCAGGTTAGTTCAGGTTAGTTCAGGTTAGTTCAGGTTAGTTCAGGTTAGTTCAGGTTAGTTCAGGTTAGTTCAGGTTAGTTCAGGTTAGTTCAGGTTAGTTCAGGTTAGTTCAGGTTAGTTCAGGTTAGTTCAGGTTAGTTCAGGTTAGTTCAGGTTAGTTCAGGTTAGTTCAGGTTAGTTCAGGTTAGTTCAGGTTAGTTCAGGTTAGTTCAGGTTAGTTCAGGTTAGTTCAGGTTAGTTCAGGTTAGTTCAGGTTAGTTCAGGTTAGTTCAGGTTAGTTCAGGTTAGTTCAGGTTAGTTCAGGTTAGTTCAGGTTAGTTCAGGTTAGTTCAGGTTAGTTCAGGTTAGTTCAGGTTAGTTCAGGTTAGTTCAGGTTAGTTCAGGTTAGTTCAGGTTAGTTCAGGTTAGTTCAGGTTAGTTCAGGTTAGTTCAGGTTAGTTCAGGTTAGTTCAGGTTAGTTCAGGTTAGTTCAGGTTAGTTCAGGTTAGTTCAGGTTAGTTCAGGTTAGTTCAGGTTAGTTCAGGTTAGTTCAGGTTAGTTCAGGTTAGTTCAGGTTAGTTCAGGTTAGTTCAGGTTAGTTCAGGTTAGTTCAGGTTAGTTCAGGTTAGTTCAGGTTAGTTCAGGTTAGTTCAGGTTAGTTCAGGTTAGTTCAGGTTAGTTCAGGTTAGTTCAGGTTAGTTCAGGTTAGTTCAGGTTAGTTCAGGTTAGTTCAGGTTAGTTCAGGTTAGTTCAGGTTAGTTCAGGTTAGTTCAGGTTAGTTCAGGTTAGTTCAGGTTAGTTCAGGTTAGTTCAGGTTAGTTCAGGTTAGTTCAGGTTAGTTCAGGTTAGTTCAGGTTAGTTCAGGTTAGTTCAGGTTAGTTCAGGTTAGTTCAGGTTAGTTCAGGTTAGTTCAGGTTAGTTCAGGTTAGTTCAGGTTAGTTCAGGTTAGTTCAGGTTAGTTCAGGTTAGTTCAGGTTAGTTCAGGTTAGTTCAGGTTAGTTCAGGTTAGTTCAGGTTAGTTCAGGTTAGTTCAGGTTAGTTCAGGTTAGTTCAGGTTAGTTCAGGTTAGTTCAGGTTAGTTCAGGTTAGTTCAGGTTAGTTCAGGTTAGTTCAGGTTAGTTCAGGTTAGTTCAGGTTAGTTCAGGTTAGTTCAGGTTAGTTCAGGTTAGTTCAGGTTAGTTCAGGTTAGTTCAGGTTAGTTCAGGTTAGTTCAGGTTAGTTCAGGTTAGTTCAGGTTAGTTCAGGTTAGTTCAGGTTAGTTCAGGTTAGTTCAGGTTAGTTCAGGTTAGTTCAGGTTAGTTCAGGTTAGTTCAGGTTAGTTCAGGTTAGTTCAGGTTAGTTCAGGTTAGTTCAGGTTAGTTCAGGTTAGTTCAGGTTAGTTCAGGTTAGTTCAGGTTAGTTCAGGTTAGTTCAGGTTAGTTCAGGTTAGTTCAGGTTAGTTCAGGTTAGTTCAGGTTAGTTCAGGTTAGTTCAGGTTAGTTCAGGTTAGTTCAGGTTAGTTCAGGTTAGTTCAGGTTAGTTCAGGTTAGTTCAGGTTAGTTCAGGTTAGTTCAGGTTAGTTCAGGTTAGTTCAGGTTAGTTCAGGTTAGTTCAGGTTAGTTCAGGTTAGTTCAGGTTAGTTCAGGTTAGTTCAGGTTAGTTCAGGTTAGTTCAGGTTAGTTCAGGTTAGTTCAGGTTAGTTCAGGTTAGTTCAGGTTAGTTCAGGTTAGTTCAGGTTAGTTCAGGTTAGTTCAGGTTAGTTCAGGTTAGTTCAGGTTAGTTCAGGTTAGTTCAGGTTAGTTCAGGTTAGTTCAGGTTAGTTCAGGTTAGTTCAGGTTAGTTCAGGTTAGTTCAGGTTAGTTCAGGTTAGTTCAGGTTAGTTCAGGTTAGTTCAGGTTAGTTCAGGTTAGTTCAGGTTAGTTCAGGTTAGTTCAGGTTAGTTCAGGTTAGTTCAGGTTAGTTCAGGTTAGTTCAGGTTAGTTCAGGTTAGTTCAGGTTAGTTCAGGTTAGTTCAGGTTAGTTCAGGTTAGTTCAGGTTAGTTCAGGTTAGTTCAGGTTAGTTCAGGTTAGTTCAGGTTAGTTCAGGTTAGTTCAGGTTAGTTCAGGTTAGTTCAGGTTAGTTCAGGTTAGTTCAGGTTAGTTCAGGTTAGTTCAGGTTAGTTCAGGTTAGTTCAGGTTAGTTCAGGTTAGTTCAGGTTAGTTCAGGTTAGTTCAGGTTAGTTCAGGTTAGTTCAGGTTAGTTCAGGTTAGTTCAGGTTAGTTCAGGTTAGTTCAGGTTAGTTCAGGTTAGTTCAGGTTAGTTCAGGTTAGTTCAGGTTAGTTCAGGTTAGTTCAGGTTAGTTCAGGTTAGTTCAGGTTAGTTCAGGTTAGTTCAGGTTAGTTCAGGTTAGTTCAGGTTAGTTCAGGTTAGTTCAGGTTAGTTCAGGTTAGTTCAGGTTAGTTCAGGTTAGTTCAGGTTAGTTCAGGTTAGTTCAGGTTAGTTCAGGTTAGTTCAGGTTAGTTCAGGTTAGTTCAGGTTAGTTCAGGTTAGTTCAGGTTAGTTCAGGTTAGTTCAGGTTAGTTCAGGTTAGTTCAGGTTAGTTCAGGTTAGTTCAGGTTAGTTCAGGTTAGTTCAGGTTAGTTCAGGTTAGTTCAGGTTAGTTCAGGTTAGTTCAGGTTAGTTCAGGTTAGTTCAGGTTAGTTCAGGTTAGTTCAGGTTAGTTCAGGTTAGTTCAGGTTAGTTCAGGTTAGTTCAGGTTAGTTCAGGTTAGTTCAGGTTAGTTCAGGTTAGTTCAGGTTAGTTCAGGTTAGTTCAGGTTAGTTCAGGTTAGTTCAGGTTAGTTCAGGTTAGTTCAGGTTAGTTCAGGTTAGTTCAGGTTAGTTCAGGTTAGTTCAGGTTAGTTCAGGTTAGTTCAGGTTAGTTCAGGTTAGTTCAGGTTAGTTCAGGTTAGTTCAGGTTAGTTCAGGTTAGTTCAGGTTAGTTCAGGTTAGTTCAGGTTAGTTCAGGTTAGTTCAGGTTAGTTCAGGTTAGTTCAGGTTAGTTCAGGTTAGTTCAGGTTAGTTCAGGTTAGTTCAGGTTAGTTCAGGTTAGTTCAGGTTAGTTCAGGTTAGTTCAGGTTAGTTCAGGTTAGTTCAGGTTAGTTCAGGTTAGTTCAGGTTAGTTCAGGTTAGTTCAGGTTAGTTCAGGTTAGTTCAGGTTAGTTCAGGTTAGTTCAGGTTAGTTCAGGTTAGTTCAGGTTAGTTCAGGTTAGTTCAGGTTAGTTCAGGTTAGTTCAGGTTAGTTCAGGTTAGTTCAGGTTAGTTCAGGTTAGTTCAGGTTAGTTCAGGTTAGTTCAGGTTAGTTCAGGTTAGTTCAGGTTAGTTCAGGTTAGTTCAGGTTAGTTCAGGTTAGTTCAGGTTAGTTCAGGTTAGTTCAGGTTAGTTCAGGTTAGTTCAGGTTAGTTCAGGTTAGTTCAGGTTAGTTCAGGTTAGTTCAGGTTAGTTCAGGTTAGTTCAGGTTAGTTCAGGTTAGTTCAGGTTAGTTCAGGTTAGTTCAGGTTAGTTCAGGTTAGTTCAGGTTAGTTCAGGTTAGTTCAGGTTAGTTCAGGTTAGTTCAGGTTAGTTCAGGTTAGTTCAGGTTAGTTCAGGTTAGTTCAGGTTAGTTCAGGTTAGTTCAGGTTAGTTCAGGTTAGTTCAGGTTAGTTCAGGTTAGTTCAGGTTAGTTCAGGTTAGTTCAGGTTAGTTCAGGTTAGTTCAGGTTAGTTCAGGTTAGTTCAGGTTAGTTCAGGTTAGTTCAGGTTAGTTCAGGTTAGTTCAGGTTAGTTCAGGTTAGTTCAGGTTAGTTCAGGTTAGTTCAGGTTAGTTCAGGTTAGTTCAGGTTAGTTCAGGTTAGTTCAGGTTAGTTCAGGTTAGTTCAGGTTAGTTCAGGTTAGTTCAGGTTAGTTCAGGTTAGTTCAGGTTAGTTCAGGTTAGTTCAGGTTAGTTCAGGTTAGTTCAGGTTAGTTCAGGTTAGTTCAGGTTAGTTCAGGTTAGTTCAGGTTAGTTCAGGTTAGTTCAGGTTAGTTCAGGTTAGTTCAGGTTAGTTCAGGTTAGTTCAGGTTAGTTCAGGTTAGTTCAGGTTAGTTCAGGTTAGTTCAGGTTAGTTCAGGTTAGTTCAGGTTAGTTCAGGTTAGTTCAGGTTAGTTCAGGTTAGTTCAGGTTAGTTCAGGTTAGTTCAGGTTAGTTCAGGTTAGTTCAGGTTAGTTCAGGTTAGTTCAGGTTAGTTCAGGTTAGTTCAGGTTAGTTCAGGTTAGTTCAGGTTAGTTCAGGTTAGTTCAGGTTAGTTCAGGTTAGTTCAGGTTAGTTCAGGTTAGTTCAGGTTAGTTCAGGTTAGTTCAGGTTAGTTCAGGTTAGTTCAGGTTAGTTCAGGTTAGTTCAGGTTAGTTCAGGTTAGTTCAGGTTAGTTCAGGTTAGTTCAGGTTAGTTCAGGTTAGTTCAGGTTAGTTCAGGTTAGTTCAGGTTAGTTCAGGTTAGTTCAGGTTAGTTCAGGTTAGTTCAGGTTAGTTCAGGTTAGTTCAGGTTAGTTCAGGTTAGTTCAGGTTAGTTCAGGTTAGTTCAGGTTAGTTCAGGTTAGTTCAGGTTAGTTCAGGTTAGTTCAGGTTAGTTCAGGTTAGTTCAGGTTAGTTCAGGTTAGTTCAGGTTAGTTCAGGTTAGTTCAGGTTAGTTCAGGTTAGTTCAGGTTAGTTCAGGTTAGTTCAGGTTAGTTCAGGTTAGTTCAGGTTAGTTCAGGTTAGTTCAGGTTAGTTCAGGTTAGTTCAGGTTAGTTCAGGTTAGTTCAGGTTAGTTCAGGTTAGTTCAGGTTAGTTCAGGTTAGTTCAGGTTAGTTCAGGTTAGTTCAGGTTAGTTCAGGTTAGTTCAGGTTAGTTCAGGTTAGTTCAGGTTAGTTCAGGTTAGTTCAGGTTAGTTCAGGTTAGTTCAGGTTAGTTCAGGTTAGTTCAGGTTAGTTCAGGTTAGTTCAGGTTAGTTCAGGTTAGTTCAGGTTAGTTCAGGTTAGTTCAGGTTAGTTCAGGTTAGTTCAGGTTAGTTCAGGTTAGTTCAGGTTAGTTCAGGTTAGTTCAGGTTAGTTCAGGTTAGTTCAGGTTAGTTCAGGTTAGTTCAGGTTAGTTCAGGTTAGTTCAGGTTAGTTCAGGTTAGTTCAGGTTAGTTCAGGTTAGTTCAGGTTAGTTCAGGTTAGTTCAGGTTAGTTCAGGTTAGTTCAGGTTAGTTCAGGTTAGTTCAGGTTAGTTCAGGTTAGTTCAGGTTAGTTCAGGTTAGTTCAGGTTAGTTCAGGTTAGTTCAGGTTAGTTCAGGTTAGTTCAGGTTAGTTCAGGTTAGTTCAGGTTAGTTCAGGTTAGTTCAGGTTAGTTCAGGTTAGTTCAGGTTAGTTCAGGTTAGTTCAGGTTAGTTCAGGTTAGTTCAGGTTAGTTCAGGTTAGTTCAGGTTAGTTCAGGTTAGTTCAGGTTAGTTCAGGTTAGTTCAGGTTAGTTCAGGTTAGTTCAGGTTAGTTCAGGTTAGTTCAGGTTAGTTCAGGTTAGTTCAGGTTAGTTCAGGTTAGTTCAGGTTAGTTCAGGTTAGTTCAGGTTAGTTCAGGTTAGTTCAGGTTAGTTCAGGTTAGTTCAGGTTAGTTCAGGTTAGTTCAGGTTAGTTCAGGTTAGTTCAGGTTAGTTCAGGTTAGTTCAGGTTAGTTCAGGTTAGTTCAGGTTAGTTCAGGTTAGTTCAGGTTAGTTCAGGTTAGTTCAGGTTAGTTCAGGTTAGTTCAGGTTAGTTCAGGTTAGTTCAGGTTAGTTCAGGTTAGTTCAGGTTAGTTCAGGTTAGTTCAGGTTAGTTCAGGTTAGTTCAGGTTAGTTCAGGTTAGTTCAGGTTAGTTCAGGTTAGTTCAGGTTAGTTCAGGTTAGTTCAGGTTAGTTCAGGTTAGTTCAGGTTAGTTCAGGTTAGTTCAGGTTAGTTCAGGTTAGTTCAGGTTAGTTCAGGTTAGTTCAGGTTAGTTCAGGTTAGTTCAGGTTAGTTCAGGTTAGTTCAGGTTAGTTCAGGTTAGTTCAGGTTAGTTCAGGTTAGTTCAGGTTAGTTCAGGTTAGTTCAGGTTAGTTCAGGTTAGTTCAGGTTAGTTCAGGTTAGTTCAGGTTAGTTCAGGTTAGTTCAGGTTAGTTCAGGTTAGTTCAGGTTAGTTCAGGTTAGTTCAGGTTAGTTCAGGTTAGTTCAGGTTAGTTCAGGTTAGTTCAGGTTAGTTCAGGTTAGTTCAGGTTAGTTCAGGTTAGTTCAGGTTAGTTCAGGTTAGTTCAGGTTAGTTCAGGTTAGTTCAGGTTAGTTCAGGTTAGTTCAGGTTAGTTCAGGTTAGTTCAGGTTAGTTCAGGTTAGTTCAGGTTAGTTCAGGTTAGTTCAGGTTAGTTCAGGTTAGTTCAGGTTAGTTCAGGTTAGTTCAGGTTAGTTCAGGTTAGTTCAGGTTAGTTCAGGTTAGTTCAGGTTAGTTCAGGTTAGTTCAGGTTAGTTCAGGTTAGTTCAGGTTAGTTCAGGTTAGTTCAGGTTAGTTCAGGTTAGTTCAGGTTAGTTCAGGTTAGTTCAGGTTAGTTCAGGTTAGTTCAGGTTAGTTCAGGTTAGTTCAGGTTAGTTCAGGTTAGTTCAGGTTAGTTCAGGTTAGTTCAGGTTAGTTCAGGTTAGTTCAGGTTAGTTCAGGTTAGTTCAGGTTAGTTCAGGTTAGTTCAGGTTAGTTCAGGTTAGTTCAGGTTAGTTCAGGTTAGTTCAGGTTAGTTCAGGTTAGTTCAGGTTAGTTCAGGTTAGTTCAGGTTAGTTCAGGTTAGTTCAGGTTAGTTCAGGTTAGTTCAGGTTAGTTCAGGTTAGTTCAGGTTAGTTCAGGTTAGTTCAGGTTAGTTCAGGTTAGTTCAGGTTAGTTCAGGTTAGTTCAGGTTAGTTCAGGTTAGTTCAGGTTAGTTCAGGTTAGTTCAGGTTAGTTCAGGTTAGTTCAGGTTAGTTCAGGTTAGTTCAGGTTAGTTCAGGTTAGTTCAGGTTAGTTCAGGTTAGTTCAGGTTAGTTCAGGTTAGTTCAGGTTAGTTCAGGTTAGTTCAGGTTAGTTCAGGTTAGTTCAGGTTAGTTCAGGTTAGTTCAGGTTAGTTCAGGTTAGTTCAGGTTAGTTCAGGTTAGTTCAGGTTAGTTCAGGTTAGTTCAGGTTAGTTCAGGTTAGTTCAGGTTAGTTCAGGTTAGTTCAGGTTAGTTCAGGTTAGTTCAGGTTAGTTCAGGTTAGTTCAGGTTAGTTCAGGTTAGTTCAGGTTAGTTCAGGTTAGTTCAGGTTAGTTCAGGTTAGTTCAGGTTAGTTCAGGTTAGTTCAGGTTAGTTCAGGTTAGTTCAGGTTAGTTCAGGTTAGTTCAGGTTAGTTCAGGTTAGTTCAGGTTAGTTCAGGTTAGTTCAGGTTAGTTCAGGTTAGTTCAGGTTAGTTCAGGTTAGTTCAGGTTAGTTCAGGTTAGTTCAGGTTAGTTCAGGTTAGTTCAGGTTAGTTCAGGTTAGTTCAGGTTAGTTCAGGTTAGTTCAGGTTAGTTCAGGTTAGTTCAGGTTAGTTCAGGTTAGTTCAGGTTAGTTCAGGTTAGTTCAGGTTAGTTCAGGTTAGTTCAGGTTAGTTCAGGTTAGTTCAGGTTAGTTCAGGTTAGTTCAGGTTAGTTCAGGTTAGTTCAGGTTAGTTCAGGTTAGTTCAGGTTAGTTCAGGTTAGTTCAGGTTAGTTCAGGTTAGTTCAGGTTAGTTCAGGTTAGTTCAGGTTAGTTCAGGTTAGTTCAGGTTAGTTCAGGTTAGTTCAGGTTAGTTCAGGTTAGTTCAGGTTAGTTCAGGTTAGTTCAGGTTAGTTCAGGTTAGTTCAGGTTAGTTCAGGTTAGTTCAGGTTAGTTCAGGTTAGTTCAGGTTAGTTCAGGTTAGTTCAGGTTAGTTCAGGTTAGTTCAGGTTAGTTCAGGTTAGTTCAGGTTAGTTCAGGTTAGTTCAGGTTAGTTCAGGTTAGTTCAGGTTAGTTCAGGTTAGTTCAGGTTAGTTCAGGTTAGTTCAGGTTAGTTCAGGTTAGTTCAGGTTAGTTCAGGTTAGTTCAGGTTAGTTCAGGTTAGTTCAGGTTAGTTCAGGTTAGTTCAGGTTAGTTCAGGTTAGTTCAGGTTAGTTCAGGTTAGTTCAGGTTAGTTCAGGTTAGTTCAGGTTAGTTCAGGTTAGTTCAGGTTAGTTCAGGTTAGTTCAGGTTAGTTCAGGTTAGTTCAGGTTAGTTCAGGTTAGTTCAGGTTAGTTCAGGTTAGTTCAGGTTAGTTCAGGTTAGTTCAGGTTAGTTCAGGTTAGTTCAGGTTAGTTCAGGTTAGTTCAGGTTAGTTCAGGTTAGTTCAGGTTAGTTCAGGTTAGTTCAGGTTAGTTCAGGTTAGTTCAGGTTAGTTCAGGTTAGTTCAGGTTAGTTCAGGTTAGTTCAGGTTAGTTCAGGTTAGTTCAGGTTAGTTCAGGTTAGTTCAGGTTAGTTCAGGTTAGTTCAGGTTAGTTCAGGTTAGTTCAGGTTAGTTCAGGTTAGTTCAGGTTAGTTCAGGTTAGTTCAGGTTAGTTCAGGTTAGTTCAGGTTAGTTCAGGTTAGTTCAGGTTAGTTCAGGTTAGTTCAGGTTAGTTCAGGTTAGTTCAGGTTAGTTCAGGTTAGTTCAGGTTAGTTCAGGTTAGTTCAGGTTAGTTCAGGTTAGTTCAGGTTAGTTCAGGTTAGTTCAGGTTAGTTCAGGTTAGTTCAGGTTAGTTCAGGTTAGTTCAGGTTAGTTCAGGTTAGTTCAGGTTAGTTCAGGTTAGTTCAGGTTAGTTCAGGTTAGTTCAGGTTAGTTCAGGTTAGTTCAGGTTAGTTCAGGTTAGTTCAGGTTAGTTCAGGTTAGTTCAGGTTAGTTCAGGTTAGTTCAGGTTAGTTCAGGTTAGTTCAGGTTAGTTCAGGTTAGTTCAGGTTAGTTCAGGTTAGTTCAGGTTAGTTCAGGTTAGTTCAGGTTAGTTCAGGTTAGTTCAGGTTAGTTCAGGTTAGTTCAGGTTAGTTCAGGTTAGTTCAGGTTAGTTCAGGTTAGTTCAGGTTAGTTCAGGTTAGTTCAGGTTAGTTCAGGTTAGTTCAGGTTAGTTCAGGTTAGTTCAGGTTAGTTCAGGTTAGTTCAGGTTAGTTCAGGTTAGTTCAGGTTAGTTCAGGTTAGTTCAGGTTAGTTCAGGTTAGTTCAGGTTAGTTCAGGTTAGTTCAGGTTAGTTCAGGTTAGTTCAGGTTAGTTCAGGTTAGTTCAGGTTAGTTCAGGTTAGTTCAGGTTAGTTCAGGTTAGTTCAGGTTAGTTCAGGTTAGTTCAGGTTAGTTCAGGTTAGTTCAGGTTAGTTCAGGTTAGTTCAGGTTAGTTCAGGTTAGTTCAGGTTAGTTCAGGTTAGTTCAGGTTAGTTCAGGTTAGTTCAGGTTAGTTCAGGTTAGTTCAGGTTAGTTCAGGTTAGTTCAGGTTAGTTCAGGTTAGTTCAGGTTAGTTCAGGTTAGTTCAGGTTAGTTCAGGTTAGTTCAGGTTAGTTCAGGTTAGTTCAGGTTAGTTCAGGTTAGTTCAGGTTAGTTCAGGTTAGTTCAGGTTAGTTCAGGTTAGTTCAGGTTAGTTCAGGTTAGTTCAGGTTAGTTCAGGTTAGTTCAGGTTAGTTCAGGTTAGTTCAGGTTAGTTCAGGTTAGTTCAGGTTAGTTCAGGTTAGTTCAGGTTAGTTCAGGTTAGTTCAGGTTAGTTCAGGTTAGTTCAGGTTAGTTCAGGTTAGTTCAGGTTAGTTCAGGTTAGTTCAGGTTAGTTCAGGTTAGTTCAGGTTAGTTCAGGTTAGTTCAGGTTAGTTCAGGTTAGTTCAGGTTAGTTCAGGTTAGTTCAGGTTAGTTCAGGTTAGTTCAGGTTAGTTCAGGTTAGTTCAGGTTAGTTCAGGTTAGTTCAGGTTAGTTCAGGTTAGTTCAGGTTAGTTCAGGTTAGTTCAGGTTAGTTCAGGTTAGTTCAGGTTAGTTCAGGTTAGTTCAGGTTAGTTCAGGTTAGTTCAGGTTAGTTCAGGTTAGTTCAGGTTAGTTCAGGTTAGTTCAGGTTAGTTCAGGTTAGTTCAGGTTAGTTCAGGTTAGTTCAGGTTAGTTCAGGTTAGTTCAGGTTAGTTCAGGTTAGTTCAGGTTAGTTCAGGTTAGTTCAGGTTAGTTCAGGTTAGTTCAGGTTAGTTCAGGTTAGTTCAGGTTAGTTCAGGTTAGTTCAGGTTAGTTCAGGTTAGTTCAGGTTAGTTCAGGTTAGTTCAGGTTAGTTCAGGTTAGTTCAGGTTAGTTCAGGTTAGTTCAGGTTAGTTCAGGTTAGTTCAGGTTAGTTCAGGTTAGTTCAGGTTAGTTCAGGTTAGTTCAGGTTAGTTCAGGTTAGTTCAGGTTAGTTCAGGTTAGTTCAGGTTAGTTCAGGTTAGTTCAGGTTAGTTCAGGTTAGTTCAGGTTAGTTCAGGTTAGTTCAGGTTAGTTCAGGTTAGTTCAGGTTAGTTCAGGTTAGTTCAGGTTAGTTCAGGTTAGTTCAGGTTAGTTCAGGTTAGTTCAGGTTAGTTCAGGTTAGTTCAGGTTAGTTCAGGTTAGTTCAGGTTAGTTCAGGTTAGTTCAGGTTAGTTCAGGTTAGTTCAGGTTAGTTCAGGTTAGTTCAGGTTAGTTCAGGTTAGTTCAGGTTAGTTCAGGTTAGTTCAGGTTAGTTCAGGTTAGTTCAGGTTAGTTCAGGTTAGTTCAGGTTAGTTCAGGTTAGTTCAGGTTAGTTCAGGTTAGTTCAGGTTAGTTCAGGTTAGTTCAGGTTAGTTCAGGTTAGTTCAGGTTAGTTCAGGTTAGTTCAGGTTAGTTCAGGTTAGTTCAGGTTAGTTCAGGTTAGTTCAGGTTAGTTCAGGTTAGTTCAGGTTAGTTCAGGTTAGTTCAGGTTAGTTCAGGTTAGTTCAGGTTAGTTCAGGTTAGTTCAGGTTAGTTCAGGTTAGTTCAGGTTAGTTCAGGTTAGTTCAGGTTAGTTCAGGTTAGTTCAGGTTAGTTCAGGTTAGTTCAGGTTAGTTCAGGTTAGTTCAGGTTAGTTCAGGTTAGTTCAGGTTAGTTCAGGTTAGTTCAGGTTAGTTCAGGTTAGTTCAGGTTAGTTCAGGTTAGTTCAGGTTAGTTCAGGTTAGTTCAGGTTAGTTCAGGTTAGTTCAGGTTAGTTCAGGTTAGTTCAGGTTAGTTCAGGTTAGTTCAGGTTAGTTCAGGTTAGTTCAGGTTAGTTCAGGTTAGTTCAGGTTAGTTCAGGTTAGTTCAGGTTAGTTCAGGTTAGTTCAGGTTAGTTCAGGTTAGTTCAGGTTAGTTCAGGTTAGTTCAGGTTAGTTCAGGTTAGTTCAGGTTAGTTCAGGTTAGTTCAGGTTAGTTCAGGTTAGTTCAGGTTAGTTCAGGTTAGTTCAGGTTAGTTCAGGTTAGTTCAGGTTAGTTCAGGTTAGTTCAGGTTAGTTCAGGTTAGTTCAGGTTAGTTCAGGTTAGTTCAGGTTAGTTCAGGTTAGTTCAGGTTAGTTCAGGTTAGTTCAGGTTAGTTCAGGTTAGTTCAGGTTAGTTCAGGTTAGTTCAGGTTAGTTCAGGTTAGTTCAGGTTAGTTCAGGTTAGTTCAGGTTAGTTCAGGTTAGTTCAGGTTAGTTCAGGTTAGTTCAGGTTAGTTCAGGTTAGTTCAGGTTAGTTCAGGTTAGTTCAGGTTAGTTCAGGTTAGTTCAGGTTAGTTCAGGTTAGTTCAGGTTAGTTCAGGTTAGTTCAGGTTAGTTCAGGTTAGTTCAGGTTAGTTCAGGTTAGTTCAGGTTAGTTCAGGTTAGTTCAGGTTAGTTCAGGTTAGTTCAGGTTAGTTCAGGTTAGTTCAGGTTAGTTCAGGTTAGTTCAGGTTAGTTCAGGTTAGTTCAGGTTAGTTCAGGTTAGTTCAGGTTAGTTCAGGTTAGTTCAGGTTAGTTCAGGTTAGTTCAGGTTAGTTCAGGTTAGTTCAGGTTAGTTCAGGTTAGTTCAGGTTAGTTCAGGTTAGTTCAGGTTAGTTCAGGTTAGTTCAGGTTAGTTCAGGTTAGTTCAGGTTAGTTCAGGTTAGTTCAGGTTAGTTCAGGTTAGTTCAGGTTAGTTCAGGTTAGTTCAGGTTAGTTCAGGTTAGTTCAGGTTAGTTCAGGTTAGTTCAGGTTAGTTCAGGTTAGTTCAGGTTAGTTCAGGTTAGTTCAGGTTAGTTCAGGTTAGTTCAGGTTAGTTCAGGTTAGTTCAGGTTAGTTCAGGTTAGTTCAGGTTAGTTCAGGTTAGTTCAGGTTAGTTCAGGTTAGTTCAGGTTAGTTCAGGTTAGTTCAGGTTAGTTCAGGTTAGTTCAGGTTAGTTCAGGTTAGTTCAGGTTAGTTCAGGTTAGTTCAGGTTAGTTCAGGTTAGTTCAGGTTAGTTCAGGTTAGTTCAGGTTAGTTCAGGTTAGTTCAGGTTAGTTCAGGTTAGTTCAGGTTAGTTCAGGTTAGTTCAGGTTAGTTCAGGTTAGTTCAGGTTAGTTCAGGTTAGTTCAGGTTAGTTCAGGTTAGTTCAGGTTAGTTCAGGTTAGTTCAGGTTAGTTCAGGTTAGTTCAGGTTAGTTCAGGTTAGTTCAGGTTAGTTCAGGTTAGTTCAGGTTAGTTCAGGTTAGTTCAGGTTAGTTCAGGTTAGTTCAGGTTAGTTCAGGTTAGTTCAGGTTAGTTCAGGTTAGTTCAGGTTAGTTCAGGTTAGTTCAGGTTAGTTCAGGTTAGTTCAGGTTAGTTCAGGTTAGTTCAGGTTAGTTCAGGTTAGTTCAGGTTAGTTCAGGTTAGTTCAGGTTAGTTCAGGTTAGTTCAGGTTAGTTCAGGTTAGTTCAGGTTAGTTCAGGTTAGTTCAGGTTAGTTCAGGTTAGTTCAGGTTAGTTCAGGTTAGTTCAGGTTAGTTCAGGTTAGTTCAGGTTAGTTCAGGTTAGTTCAGGTTAGTTCAGGTTAGTTCAGGTTAGTTCAGGTTAGTTCAGGTTAGTTCAGGTTAGTTCAGGTTAGTTCAGGTTAGTTCAGGTTAGTTCAGGTTAGTTCAGGTTAGTTCAGGTTAGTTCAGGTTAGTTCAGGTTAGTTCAGGTTAGTTCAGGTTAGTTCAGGTTAGTTCAGGTTAGTTCAGGTTAGTTCAGGTTAGTTCAGGTTAGTTCAGGTTAGTTCAGGTTAGTTCAGGTTAGTTCAGGTTAGTTCAGGTTAGTTCAGGTTAGTTCAGGTTAGTTCAGGTTAGTTCAGGTTAGTTCAGGTTAGTTCAGGTTAGTTCAGGTTAGTTCAGGTTAGTTCAGGTTAGTTCAGGTTAGTTCAGGTTAGTTCAGGTTAGTTCAGGTTAGTTCAGGTTAGTTCAGGTTAGTTCAGGTTAGTTCAGGTTAGTTCAGGTTAGTTCAGGTTAGTTCAGGTTAGTTCAGGTTAGTTCAGGTTAGTTCAGGTTAGTTCAGGTTAGTTCAGGTTAGTTCAGGTTAGTTCAGGTTAGTTCAGGTTAGTTCAGGTTAGTTCAGGTTAGTTCAGGTTAGTTCAGGTTAGTTCAGGTTAGTTCAGGTTAGTTCAGGTTAGTTCAGGTTAGTTCAGGTTAGTTCAGGTTAGTTCAGGTTAGTTCAGGTTAGTTCAGGTTAGTTCAGGTTAGTTCAGGTTAGTTCAGGTTAGTTCAGGTTAGTTCAGGTTAGTTCAGGTTAGTTCAGGTTAGTTCAGGTTAGTTCAGGTTAGTTCAGGTTAGTTCAGGTTAGTTCAGGTTAGTTCAGGTTAGTTCAGGTTAGTTCAGGTTAGTTCAGGTTAGTTCAGGTTAGTTCAGGTTAGTTCAGGTTAGTTCAGGTTAGTTCAGGTTAGTTCAGGTTAGTTCAGGTTAGTTCAGGTTAGTTCAGGTTAGTTCAGGTTAGTTCAGGTTAGTTCAGGTTAGTTCAGGTTAGTTCAGGTTAGTTCAGGTTAGTTCAGGTTAGTTCAGGTTAGTTCAGGTTAGTTCAGGTTAGTTCAGGTTAGTTCAGGTTAGTTCAGGTTAGTTCAGGTTAGTTCAGGTTAGTTCAGGTTAGTTCAGGTTAGTTCAGGTTAGTTCAGGTTAGTTCAGGTTAGTTCAGGTTAGTTCAGGTTAGTTCAGGTTAGTTCAGGTTAGTTCAGGTTAGTTCAGGTTAGTTCAGGTTAGTTCAGGTTAGTTCAGGTTAGTTCAGGTTAGTTCAGGTTAGTTCAGGTTAGTTCAGGTTAGTTCAGGTTAGTTCAGGTTAGTTCAGGTTAGTTCAGGTTAGTTCAGGTTAGTTCAGGTTAGTTCAGGTTAGTTCAGGTTAGTTCAGGTTAGTTCAGGTTAGTTCAGGTTAGTTCAGGTTAGTTCAGGTTAGTTCAGGTTAGTTCAGGTTAGTTCAGGTTAGTTCAGGTTAGTTCAGGTTAGTTCAGGTTAGTTCAGGTTAGTTCAGGTTAGTTCAGGTTAGTTCAGGTTAGTTCAGGTTAGTTCAGGTTAGTTCAGGTTAGTTCAGGTTAGTTCAGGTTAGTTCAGGTTAGTTCAGGTTAGTTCAGGTTAGTTCAGGTTAGTTCAGGTTAGTTCAGGTTAGTTCAGGTTAGTTCAGGTTAGTTCAGGTTAGTTCAGGTTAGTTCAGGTTAGTTCAGGTTAGTTCAGGTTAGTTCAGGTTAGTTCAGGTTAGTTCAGGTTAGTTCAGGTTAGTTCAGGTTAGTTCAGGTTAGTTCAGGTTAGTTCAGGTTAGTTCAGGTTAGTTCAGGTTAGTTCAGGTTAGTTCAGGTTAGTTCAGGTTAGTTCAGGTTAGTTCAGGTTAGTTCAGGTTAGTTCAGGTTAGTTCAGGTTAGTTCAGGTTAGTTCAGGTTAGTTCAGGTTAGTTCAGGTTAGTTCAGGTTAGTTCAGGTTAGTTCAGGTTAGTTCAGGTTAGTTCAGGTTAGTTCAGGTTAGTTCAGGTTAGTTCAGGTTAGTTCAGGTTAGTTCAGGTTAGTTCAGGTTAGTTCAGGTTAGTTCAGGTTAGTTCAGGTTAGTTCAGGTTAGTTCAGGTTAGTTCAGGTTAGTTCAGGTTAGTTCAGGTTAGTTCAGGTTAGTTCAGGTTAGTTCAGGTTAGTTCAGGTTAGTTCAGGTTAGTTCAGGTTAGTTCAGGTTAGTTCAGGTTAGTTCAGGTTAGTTCAGGTTAGTTCAGGTTAGTTCAGGTTAGTTCAGGTTAGTTCAGGTTAGTTCAGGTTAGTTCAGGTTAGTTCAGGTTAGTTCAGGTTAGTTCAGGTTAGTTCAGGTTAGTTCAGGTTAGTTCAGGTTAGTTCAGGTTAGTTCAGGTTAGTTCAGGTTAGTTCAGGTTAGTTCAGGTTAGTTCAGGTTAGTTCAGGTTAGTTCAGGTTAGTTCAGGTTAGTTCAGGTTAGTTCAGGTTAGTTCAGGTTAGTTCAGGTTAGTTCAGGTTAGTTAGTTCAGGTTAGTTCAGGTTAGTTCAGGTTAGTTCAGGTTAGTTCAGGTTAGTTCAGGTTAGTTCAGGTTAGTTCAGGTTAGTTCAGGTTAGTTCAGGTTAGTTCAGGTTAGTTCAGGTTAGTTCAGGTTAGTTCAGGTTAGTTCAGGTTAGTTCAGGTTAGTTCAGGTTAGTTCAGGTTAGTTCAGGTTAGTTCAGGTTAGTTCAGGTTAGTTCAGGTTAGTTCAGGTTAGTTCAGGTTAGTTCAGGTTAGTTCAGGTTAGTTCAGGTTAGTTCAGGTTAGTTCAGGTTAGTTCAGGTTAGTTCAGGTTAGTTCAGGTTAGTTCAGGTTAGTTCAGGTTAGTTCAGGTTAGTTCAGGTTAGTTCAGGTTAGTTCAGGTTAGTTCAGGTTAGTTCAGGTTAGTTCAGGTTAGTTCAGGTTAGTTCAGGTTAGTTCAGGTTAGTTCAGGTTAGTTCAGGTTAGTTCAGGTTAGTTCAGGTTAGTTCAGGTTAGTTCAGGTTAGTTCAGGTTAGTTCAGGTTAGTTCAGGTTAGTTCAGGTTAGTTCAGGTTAGTTCAGGTTAGTTCAGGTTAGTTCAGGTTAGTTCAGGTTAGTTCAGGTTAGTTCAGGTTAGTTCAGGTTAGTTCAGGTTAGTTCAGGTTAGTTCAGGTTAGTTCAGGTTAGTTCAGGTTAGTTCAGGTTAGTTCAGGTTAGTTCAGGTTAGTTCAGGTTAGTTCAGGTTAGTTCAGGTTAGTTCAGGTTAGTTCAGGTTAGTTCAGGTTAGTTCAGGTTAGTTCAGGTTAGTTCAGGTTAGTTCAGGTTAGTTCAGGTTAGTTCAGGTTAGTTCAGGTTAGTTCAGGTTAGTTCAGGTTAGTTCAGGTTAGTTCAGGTTAGTTCAGGTTAGTTCAGGTTAGTTCAGGTTAGTTCAGGTTAGTTCAGGTTAGTTCAGGTTAGTTCAGGTTAGTTCAGGTTAGTTCAGGTTAGTTCAGGTTAGTTCAGGTTAGTTCAGGTTAGTTCAGGTTAGTTCAGGTTAGTTCAGGTTAGTTCAGGTTAGTTCAGGTTAGTTCAGGTTAGTTCAGGTTAGTTCAGGTTAGTTCAGGTTAGTTCAGGTTAGTTCAGGTTAGTTCAGGTTAGTTCAGGTTAGTTCAGGTTAGTTCAGGTTAGTTCAGGTTAGTTCAGGTTAGTTCAGGTTAGTTCAGGTTAGTTCAGGTTAGTTCAGGTTAGTTCAGGTTAGTTCAGGTTAGTTCAGGTTAGTTCAGGTTAGTTCAGGTTAGTTCAGGTTAGTTCAGGTTAGTTCAGGTTAGTTCAGGTTAGTTCAGGTTAGTTCAGGTTAGTTCAGGTTAGTTCAGGTTAGTTCAGGTTAGTTCAGGTTAGTTCAGGTTAGTTCAGGTTAGTTCAGGTTAGTTCAGGTTAGTTCAGGTTAGTTCAGGTTAGTTCAGGTTAGTTCAGGTTAGTTCAGGTTAGTTCAGGTTAGTTCAGGTTAGTTCAGGTTAGTTCAGGTTAGTTCAGGTTAGTTCAGGTTAGTTCAGGTTAGTTCAGGTTAGTTCAGGTTAGTTCAGGTTAGTTCAGGTTAGTTCAGGTTAGTTCAGGTTAGTTCAGGTTAGTTCAGGTTAGTTCAGGTTAGTTCAGGTTAGTTCAGGTTAGTTCAGGTTAGTTCAGGTTAGTTCAGGTTAGTTCAGGTTAGTTCAGGTTAGTTCAGGTTAGTTCAGGTTAGTTCAGGTTAGTTCAGGTTAGTTCAGGTTAGTTCAGGTTAGTTCAGGTTAGTTCAGGTTAGTTCAGGTTAGTTCAGGTTAGTTCAGGTTAGTTCAGGTTAGTTCAGGTTAGT